>JBBMJY010000004.1:977212-1005019 GCA_037833715.1 Toxotes lorentzi
TGATGTTTATAGATGGGATGAATGAAGGTTTGCACCCAAATACTGAAGGAAAAGACAACTCTCAGTGTCAAGAAGCTTGGCGGGAGAGGTTTATTCCAACATGACAATGATCCCAAACACAGAAAAAAAAATCACATAAAAAGTTTTAAAGATGAAGAAAGTGAAACCCATATCCTGCCCAGGTGTGTCCCTGACTCAAATCCAAACAATCTTCTCAGCATTTTAAAGCAGAAGGTGGAGCAACAAAACCCCTCCAGCAAAGAGCAGCTGAAAAGAATCATCAATAAATAAAGGTGGAGATACAAAATTTATGAAAAAAATAAAAGAATAGAGTCTCCCCACTGAAGGGTGCAGTGACTTTTGTTGCAGCTGGTTCTGTACATAGATGGAGCTTTCATTATAGATTCATTTGTCAAACATGTTCTTTTTGGTCTTTTGCTGAAAATTGTACTAAATGAACAGGATTTGTAATTACTGAACATATTACTGATATTGACCAAGGGTGTACTCAGTTTTGCTGTACACCCAGAATCCAAATCTGAAAAACTTCATTGATCCCAGCTGGGAAATGTATTTATTTTTGGCCGTGCAGCCAAGTTCTGAATGAAAAATTCATTGTGAAGAAACTATTTCTTTCTTATATTATTTATATTTTGTATTCCCTTTTATTGGATAAAATTGTCCAGGTTTAGTGGTATTCATCTTCGGTTAATGAAATGTCATTTGTGGTGCTCCCGATGATGAAAAGCACCATTTGAAAAATTCAGCAGCAGCCCTTCTTTTCAGAACTTTGTCCCTTGACTGTTTTTCAGAGGCTGAACTCAGTCAGAGGAAAGTGAGACAATACGTTTTCCCACAGTTTTGGTGAACAGAGTAGCAAACCCTCACAGCCTGTGTTCTTGAAGAGAAGCTGAAAAACAAAACAACACACAGCAACTCTACTCACTTCAGATTCCCAACTGTTAGAACGGATTCCAAAGGCAACAGGTTATCACAGCAGACAACAGCATTAAGACATTCATATAACTTCTCAAACCACTGCTGCAGCATAATCCCCCTCATGCTCTCTGTCTGTGTGCTGAGTTTGTTCCAAACACTCATCGTTTTAGCAAAATATGACTAAATAAAACCTCCTCAAAGCTGCAAAGCCCTGCAGGAAGTAGCAGGAGTAGAATAATGACAGCGCTGTCCTGCAGAACCCACTTTATGACCTTTAGATGTTGTGGTTAATTAGCGTCCTTGCTGACAATTGGTGGCAGTTTGGAACAAAAGACTTTCATTAATACAATGAAATATTTATTTGGAATGAGCTTCCCACTCACAGTGACTGTCTCAGCAGTACAGTTTATCACTGCAGGAAACACTGAGGATGCTACAAAGGTTTGGTGAGTATGTTAGAAATGATGGCACACAGTACATACCTGTCCATGTTTTTGAAGGTGAATCAGCTTCATTTCGTTTTAATCATCACATTCATAAGGGAGGGTGAAGGCTGATGCAGTCACTCCATCCCAGCGGTGCAGCAATTCAGTCCTCACAGTTACTACAGGCTTTCATGTTATCCATTTACCCTGGTTTTATTCAGTATCCAGAGCAGTTCGTTTCTTCTGTTCTATCAAATTTTATTGAAATTTTGTGATATTGTATGAAGCTGTAAACTCAGGGCTGCAGAGTAACAGTTTGCTTAGTTTGCTGTGATTTGTACTTTAGATACGAAGAAAATTTAGTTTCTCTTCTCTGCTTTACTCTGCTTCCTTTACATAAAACTGTGCTACTCTGACTGCTTGTCTATTGAATGTATGGCCAGACGAGTTAAAACTATTACACGTAGTAAAAAGCCTAATGCTGGAAAACTTCCAGGCTTCATTTAAGGATGTATAAAAGATGAGGCTAAACATCCTGGGCATATCTACTTTTTAAAAACCGTCTATTGAAACTTTTTTTTATCAGCAAATTAGCCTGCAGCTGTTACCAAAAATCGTAAATACATGTGCCTTACCTGTACCAGCAGAGAATCTTTCATTTCACTTCCACCAGTAGACTTGGATTTACACCCAAAAAGTGTTTTCATGTTGTTGAAAATTAAGCTACTGCTTATCCTTGACATTAGTATCATGCTCTATGCTGTCTGAACTTAGGCTTCGCAGCCTGAAGTGTCTGAGCTGTTGTTAGCTGGTCTGGTTGAATCTGGTAGTCTTGCATTAGCACAAGCCTCTGGATAGCTATCTAAACCAGACAGCTGTGGGATTTTCACAGTGGTACTTTTTGCTGCAGGAATCACAACTCATACTGGTTACTCAGTCTCTGGATTTCCACAGTAAACACAGTGAGGCCAGGATTATTTTTCATCTATGTAGAGCAGAGGAAGAGGGGCAAACACAAACCAAAACCACTGCACATTTTCAGGCCGTTTACTCTGCAGGTTCCTCATCTTCTACAATGTCAGTAAATACATTTTTGATCATTATTAACAGCGACAATCGATTATTCACTGACTAAAAATTTTTTTGAGCACTTATGCTGAGGCTTTGTGTATCGAAAACAACATATCCAAGAATTTCCACATAGAATTGATTTTCAACGCTTTGAATAGAACTTAAAAAAAAATCAAAATGAGGCTGCATCATAGGCACTCATGTATACGTTTATTGTAAATGGAAAATGGAGGCGCAGTTAAACGCGGTGGTACGCTTTTTGAAACCCTCCCTGCTACGCCAATACAGAATAACAGCATGGCATACCTAGCAACATTATAAGTAACATGCAGGAAGCATCGCAAATAACCTCCCCAACGGAATTCAGTCAGAAATAAAGAGCCTCCAGGGACAGACACACAGAGGAGAATCAGAACAGACAGCAACGGCAGAAGGAGCAGCAGAGGAGTGACTGTAAGCTTGCACTCATTTATATAGCACATCACTGCCGCGAATGCAGCGACATGCAGTGACGTGCAGCGTCATCCAGGGACATGACTGTCAGACAAGATGGGTCACTTTGTGAAGATACTCTAACACGCTGATCACACACAACCAGGACTGTTTTACTTTCATATCAGTGACTGAACCTAAAATGTGAAGCACTGCTTGTTAAAAGCACTGCTTATGTGATGAATGGGGCATGTAAGTTGATTATTTATGTGCGGACTTTGAGCCTGTCATTTCTGATGTTGGACTAAACTCCATCACGGCAGAAACTTGTGATGAAACTGCCGCTGTAGTGACTGTGTCGGATTGGTAAGAAAACAAATGCTAATTTGCCTGTAGCTGAAATGATGGATTGCATTTGTCAAACAGTCTCTGTGAACTGTTTCCACTGTATTAGAGACAGAAATACCTTCTGATGGGTGAAATCTTGAATTCAAGGATGAGTTTAGAATTTTTTATTTTATGAGCTCTCATGGCAACAGGTAAACAATCCACTCTTATACTTCATTTCCCTCTGCTGTCCCTCAAAGCTGCCATTACTTCTTATTAACATCACTTTGGAACTCAGCAAAAATTGGGCTTAATTGAGAATTAATTAGAATTAGAATTGATCAGTATTTCTTGTGCAGATAAGCAAACAGATATGCTGTTTGCTTTAAAATCCAGTTCTGAGCATTTGATCCAAATCTTCCATTTGAAGTGTGGGAGGCTGGTGCAGAGGCACAAACTAAATTGCCTTACTTTTTTTGTTTTATTTGCTTTTCTCCCATGTTCAGGCCTGAATTTCCTGCTGCTGATGGTGATAACTTGACCTTAACTTCTGATTGCATGATTTTGAATATCCATATCAGAGGGTGGGGGATTAATTTAGCAAGTCAGGAATCAGCAAGTCCAGTGATTGAGTCAAATGATCAGCACAAACACATGCTGGCAGCTGAAATCACTCGTATTCGGTCTGTTTGGATTGTGACATTTTAAAGGTGAAGCAGTATTGAACAGTTCAAATCCAACAATGATCCCTTTGTACTCTGTTTCATTTGACAGTTTTATAAGTCTGAAGATGGAAAACTAACTTGCATCACAACAACACAACAGAAATCAGAAAAATCAACAACATTATTATCACTCCACCAAGGAGGTTGTGTTTTCACCCGTCTATTTGTTGATTTGTTTGTGTATTTATCAGCAGGATTATGCAAAAAGTGCTGAACCGATTTCAAGCAGACTTGGTGGAGGGAAGGAAGAACCCGTGACAAGCAGCAGCACACCAGACTCGACTCATTTAATCAACTGATCTCAGTCTTCAGACAGTTGATTGGTCAAACTGTGTGCTCTTGATTGGTTGGAACAAAAACCTGCAGCCACGTGTTCCTTTGAGGACCAGGTTGGACACCTCTGATCTAGAGGGTCCTGTCCGCCAGATTGCCCGGGCTTAAATTCTCACCCTACTTGTTGCATGTTAAACTTAGCCCTCATGTAATAAATCTTAACAGAGCGCACTCGCTCCTGGATTCCACAGTAAACTGAAATAAAAAGATAAAATAAAATCCTGAAATAGAGCCTCCATAAAGACCCTGCGTTACACAGGAACTGCTCTCAATTTACTCGCAATTAATTTCTTGACTGAAGACAAACCCACTAAAATAAGTGAGTGATCCGGTGAGATGCTGAGGGACTGCGGGACGGCAGCGCCTCCACAAGTCTCCGCTTACAGCCACCTGAAGCTGGCCACAACCGAGCGAGGCCACAACAGGAAGTAGGTGGATTTTTCTTTGAAATTAAAAGCGCCTCTAATAGGCTCAGGCATCACGGCAGCATCAGCACCGGTGAGCGTCCTTTACTTGAAGAAATCCACACCGGCAGTGGTCGTGTTCATTGCTGCCAGCTTGCCCGTGGCTGGGCTGCCAATAACCTCGCAGTTGAAGGAGGGACTTTGTTGAGCGCTGCGTTGGATGCTTTACAGTCAGACAGGAGGACCGGGGACTTGAAGAAAAGAAAAGCACTTTTCGGGGATTTTCAGACACTGACAGGCTCTTATTTTTTCCCCACTACACGAAATCACACAGCAGATAAACAGGTCGATAAACATGAAGAATCCAATGTACTGGGCTATGCTGGTCGGGATGACCATCCTGCTGATGGAGCAAGGTAAGTGATGGATTTTGTTACCCTTGGAGCGCTTGTTATCGCGGTCTCCGACTCTGTTTGGATGCGACTGCGTGTGTGTCAGTTTGTGAAGTGTGTCCTTTTTGCATGTCGTGGACATGTTTTTTCCGCTTATGTTTGACATTAGGATTCTTGCCATCTAAGCCTCAGCTTAAATGAAGCGATTAGTGAAGTGCAGTTGAGCTGTCTTGGTGCCAGTGACGTGACTCTCTAAGTATCCGCGTGTGCTCTGAATGTATTTTTGCAGCAGTTAAATTAGGCTGCAGCCTCTTCTCTTCTGTCAAACTTTAATCCTGCCAAGGTAATTCTCAGCAGAATCACTGCAGCTTTAGTTGAGCATTTTTTTTTTGCATCTGGAAAAAATATAACAATAAGAATATGTTGATGATTCCGGCTGTACAACCTTCAGTCACACTGCTCCTTTACTTTAATGCACCTGCACTGTGCCATTGTCCTTTTTGCGCTTGTGGCTACCGCTGCCCCGCGGATCATCCGGACGCATGGTAAATCTCCCGGGCGGGAGGTCTTTGCTGCAAAGTTGATTAAGCATTAGTTCTTAATCCATATTGACTGCGTGGTCAGGTCACCCAAGTTAAGCCATGTATTCTCCGAGGCAGGCAAGAGTTCTTTTGCTGTCGGAAGGTAGAGCAGCGAGACAGCTCAGTCTCTCTGACCTTGTTTACACCTGACATTAAAAATTCAATCCAATAAGTAGATTGTGGCCAAACAGAGGCGCGCTTAGAAAAACATGCAAATAAAGGCTTCTTTATCGGCACTAATCAACCTATTGTGTCATCAGTGTATAATAAAGCAGGGACTCAATGAAAGATTAATGCTGTTAAATCCTCGTTTGATGGCGACCCTTCAAGTCAGGAGTAAGCAGTTAAATAAATAAAACGGGTGAAGTGGATGAAGCAGTGACTGGTAAAGGCTGGAAGGAAGGATGTTTTTCTTTGTCAGCTCTCAGAATCTCACTATATTTTACTGTGCTATTTATACATGCCCATAATACCCCCCCAGTATGTAATAAGTCAAACTCCTGCACAATGAAGTACAGCAGCCAAAGGTTCTTCCATGAAGAGCTGAAATTATGATGCATACTTACTAAAAATGAATGTTGAAAGCAGAGATCAGACTTCACAGGTTTGCCTCCTTGATAATGATTTGTATTTTCTAATTAAAGTAGCCTCACTTCAAAATCCCACCCTTTTTTTTCCTACCAGTATCAACTGTTTTTATTCCATCTTCAGCTGTACTGAATACCATGAGCTACGCTGCTAAAGTGAAGCTCTGATGTTACATGGCATGCTGTTTTAGCATATAAAGCTCAGAAAAAGAACTGGCACAGACTCTTTGCACTTTTCAACCTAATTATGTATTTGAGATGTGTCAGTGGTAAGAAAAAGATGGAATTAATCAAATGACTCACTCTGTGTGGTTTAGCAGACCACAGGGAGCTTGCTTTAACCCCACTGAATGAAATTCAGCACATACTGTCACTGTCAATGCCATACATCATTACTTATGTTGCAAAATAGTATAGTCATTATTCCTCAGGCAAGAAGTGGTGTCAATTGAAAGAAAACCTCTGCTTAAAAAAATACACAAATTACTGCTGAAACAAGCTGCCAGGGAGACGGTGTTTCATGTCACATTGCCGTGCTATTAAAAATGTCTGCTTTTAATGCACCTAGAAAAAAAAAATCCCCCATTTCAAGGCCAATCCATTCTCCAGACAGCATCAAAACTGTAGCTGAAGTCATTTGAATATCAGCAGATCTCTGGCAGAATCAGAGATGTGTTAGATTAGATTAGATGAAACTTAAATGGTCCCCATGGGGGAAATTAGGTCATTGCAGCGAGGGAGTTGGGCACTAAGGAAAGAAGGAGGCAAATGTAGAGAATTTTTGATAAGATAACAAATAAACAGAAGCAAAGAACATATGGAGGATGGAGGATGAGAAATGAATGCATTCAACTGGACAGATTTCCAGGTGGGCAGAGGTCTGCAGGTTAACTCTCATAAAAAAAAAGGCTACGTTTCATTCCTCCAGTCATGCTTAGGGTTAGGACTGGATACTGCAGCATTTTATCAGTTCTAGTATTGAGTTCATTTCAATTCAAAACACCTTATTTGTGTATGTGTGTGTGGTTGAGTGGTGGGTTGGAAGTGAGTCTTTTCAATTACAATTCACATGGTCGAGAAACGTAATGAGATTTTGGTCAGAGGAGGCTTCTCCTCTGTGTCCTGCAGCCTGCACGGTGAAGCCGGCATCCCCAGGGAAGCCACTCGAAAGCAGGCAACAGGACATTTGAGGGGTCCTGTGAAATCCCGCCAGCTAACCTTAGCATCTGCTGTGCACACAGGGTGAAGAGGGCTCCAACAGGAGAGCCTGTAATTTTGGAGCATACTTTGACTGTGCTCTGCAGGCGGTTCCTATTTTGGAGACTGATGGAGTGGAACCATCAGGTGAAGGAAAATGTAATGACGCTCTCAGTGAAGGAGTAGTGAAACATTATCAGAATGTTCTTACTGACCCTAAAGGAGTTGGGCTCCCTGAGAAGGAACTGCCTCTGCTGGCATTTCCTGAGGATCTCCTCTGTACTCAAGCTAAATTTCAACAAGTTATCAAAGATTGTGCTCCGATACTCATACTCCTCAACTTACTCCTGCTTCCTGAGGATGGTAGTGATGGCTGTAGTAGCCTGTTGCCTCTGCTTGGTGGAGAAGGTCACGACCACCTCCGTGTTCTAATCACTTTTTGCCAGAAACATTACAGTTTCAGCCAGTGGTCTATGTGTTAAATACGTCACTGGTAAATAATGTATTCTAAAATGTAGCGGAGTAGAATGAAATAGAAATAATCCAGTAAACTACATCCTTAAGAGAGAGAGAGAGGAGAGACAAAATGTTTGTCAGGAGATTCTTGAATGTCGGGGCTCTGAACCTCCTGGTAACTGTCAAACCAGGAATATGATCCACAATGGAACCAGAACCCAACACTAGTCGTGCTAAGAGTTAGTTTCCTGTTCTGTAATTATTATGAGTACTTTTCCATTACCAAGTTCAAACCCTTTCTATCAGTATGGGTTGAGCTGCCGTGTATGCTGTCATGACTGTTCTCATAAACAAGACTATGGGTCTGTTTTTAAAATAGAAAGTAGATGTTACAGTAGCTCCTCTCATGCTCTGATCTAATTCTAATCAGAAATGGAAGCAGCTTGTGTACACTGTGAATGCTCATGAGAGGAATAATGATATTTTGGCTCATATACAGATGTGTGGAGAGATATGCAGAGGACCCTGCAGGTCAGAGCTAAGAGGGTAGGACAGATATAGAGAGCAGGGCACAGGAGCAGAGAAAAACAATCCGGAGAGATTGATGGAGGCTGAAGCGCACTGCTGGTTGGCCGGCTGAGGTTGGAGCCACTGTGGCAGGAAGCACTGTACATCTAGATGGCAGTCGACACGAGCAAGTGCTTAAAGTGCTACTCGGTGCACCTCAAGGGGATGAGCCGCGGGCTAAATTTGCTGTGTGGGGGCTGCGTCAGCTCACTGAGGAGGGAGGCTTTGTCCAAAAAATGAAGATCAGTTCAGTTTCCCATTGATGTGTTTGCACCGCACTTCTTTTTTTTTTTTAATTTCCAGTAGACAGGCGACATCATGCGCAGTGCATCATAGTTTCACGCCGTCCTTTAGATTTCTCATGTGCCGTGAGAAAACGTGTGCGTATATGTCAAGGTCAGCTTCACGGTTTCCCTCACTGAACTCAGTCTTGAGTCATACATGGAAAAAAAAAAAAAAAGAAGTTGTAAAAGGAAAGTGTGCCAAGATGGAGCTTTAGATATCTTTTTGTGTCTTCTGTAAGGTGAAGTAGCTCAAACAAAGAGAAGCTCTTGTTTTTCTGCAGCTGGTCGCACTGTTTCTCTCAGTGGTTTTCAATATGCAAGCGGCTTCATAATGTTTCCTGAAAGCAGGTAGGATCTGAACCCCAACAGCTGATCATCTTCCACAACAACACAATGAGCTGACTTTAACATGTGAAGGGTAGGTGTTAAGCAATCAGACGGTGACATCAGTGGGTGTTGTGTGTGTTTTAGAAACGCACGGAAAAAAAATTGTGGAAAAGGAAAGAACAAAAAAAATAAAAAAATCTAAAGTGCAACTAAACACTTTAAAATCAAACTGCCCCCAAAAGAAGCAAAACATGTTCTTTTTCCTGACAAAGAAAAGAAGAGCGTTTCTTTCTGGAGTATTAATCCAGCTTAAGATAAACACTGGTAATGAGGCAGCCTCATTGTCTAAGCGGGCTGCTTCCCTCCCTCTTTCTCTGTATGTGGCTGGGAGAAGACAGTGCTGGCTGTGTTGCCAGGATGCAGCACAAACTCTTGAGTTTTTTTTTTTTTTGGGCCGAGACCCTCGCAGGGCTGTGTATTCCGTCAGCCTGTGTCAGCCAAAGACGAGAATTATAGCCGGTTAGATCGAAATTTGGAGCAACAGCTGTTCTTGGATGACCAGCTGAGAAAGCAGAGATGGATAGGGGTGGTGGTAAGGGTGCCATGGTGTGCTTGTTGTATGCAGCCTTTTGTTAAAGACACTGAGATCATTGTTGATGGGTAGAGTGTGTTCTCTTCTTATCACAGGGCTACAGCTATTCAGCAGGGATCTCAAAGAAAAAGAGAGCAGAGCTGTTGCTGTAAAAAAAAGGTTCAGTGTTTGTGTCCATCTCCCCCGGTGCACCGTCCACATAAAGTCATGCAGCAGAATGTACGGGCAGAGCGGGCAGATAGCCCACAATGGCAGGTAGATATCACCATCTGTGTACAGTGGCGTGATATCAAACCGTTACTATTAAAGCCAGGAGCTTCACACTCATACATTCTTACAATAAGATTTAGTGATGTGTGTCCTTCGACATGAAGCAGTGGAATGTATTCTTCTGATGCACTTTTCCTGAACCCTCCTGGTCTACCTTTGCTCCAGACAGTGATTTAAAGCCCTTCCTTCAATGCCCCCTCAGAGACTGGCATGAACCTGTTGCATACAACTGTGAGCAACAGTCTGCAAATCATTGGCCTGTCACAAATAAATAAATAAATCAAGTCAATCTGCAGGGCCTCACTTAGACTAACAGGTGACTCCTCAGATTTGTTGCCATGGTAATGTTACTGTAAAGGGCACAGTGGTTTTTCTGGAGAGTTTCTAGAGTTTGTTACCTCTCTCACAGAATATGCTTCTACTACATTTTTTTTTACTTATTATTTGTATCTGTATTAATAAATCAAGGGTCCCATTTTCCCTTTCTGGCTTCAGTATGGGCATGAAATAAAGCTTTAATGGCTGGAATCATTTACTATAAACACCAGCTTCTTTCCTCATGTAGTCTACTTGAAAACTATTCTGTTCACTGAGTAGAGCAGTAGTTGGTATGATGGTATTTCTAACATTAGTCAGCCTGGTGAAGAAACTGTGACTGGCAATGGCTGCCGCCTCTTTAGCACTCCAGTTGAACTGTTCTTAGTACAACGTCAGCTGAGTGCTGGTCTGAGTCTGACAAACGCCTCTGTAGCACTGCTTTTTTCTGGAGGTAATTTGGGATAAGGAAGACAAGAAATATGCTGTTTCTCTTATACAGTACAATGTACTGTATATTTGGAAATCAGACAGAAAACTACAGACCCCATATTTATGTTTTCCCACCTTCAAATGGTCGGGTGTTGAATAAAAAGTGGGAGCCCTGGTATGTAGGCAGACAGAGCAATGGAAATGGTGATGAAATGAGCAAGAGAGTTTTTTTGTGATCCTCCCTGTACCAGAAATACAAACTGTCTCATGGCTGCATTGCATTGTGGTTTATTGAGACTGCTGTTCCAGGTAAAATTGGTATTTCTGCTCCCTCTACATTGAAAATATCTGGACTTGACGTCCATGAAATAAGAAAAATACTGGATGAAGCAACAAAATGGACCTGGAAATGAGATTGATCACCAAAAGCTATTTTTAGAATTCTAAAGTGTTTTTTTTTTCCTTTTGTTGTTCCACAGCAGAGTCAAGAAGGTGCCTTGGATATGATTTATTTTCAATTAAACTTCATGGTGCTTCCCTTTCGCAATATAATATTAAGGAAATTAGGCACGTTATGAGATGATGAGTGTCTGTAACTGAGAATTGTTGCTCCACAGATGTGAAATTGCCACTTTGCCTGTTTCATGGAAACGACAAGAGGCACTATTTGTTTTCTGAAAAGGCAAATTGCAAATTGGAGGTAATTGTTATCCAGTTGTCTTTTTCATTCCTGTGGTGGGAAGCAATTTCCATGTTGCATTCTATTTCTGTGTTCAGTATTGCTTTTTTTGTTGTTGTTTTTGTTTATGTGTGTGTGTGTTTGGTATTTTCACAGCTTCATATCACCGGTGAATCATTTCTGGGTTGGAGAAAGTTTGTTGTTTGTGTGTAAGAGTTTAATGGGGGCCTGATTGATTTACTCTTACTTGCTTTGGGTCAACAATCAATTTGCATTACTGGAATATCACTGAAGGCTGCAGTGTACATGGAATTGATAATTTAGCAAAGAAGGAAAACAACAAATCTCAGGAGATGCTGAGAAAAACGTTTTTATTGCATATAATTAGGTTTTTACAGTAGGTAACTAATGTATGTCCCTAATGTATAATGTGATAAAATGGTAGAAGAAAACAGAGACAGATACTCAAACTTTATCCTAGTGGAAACTTCTGAAATGTTGATATTTGAAATGCAGATAAACATTGCTGTGTATATGCAGCACTGGCAGAAAATGCAATCTGAATCAGATTTTTGTTTATTTTTCATACCGTAGGTGATAGAAATGTGCTGAATAAAGTCCTTAGTTTGCACACGGCTTCACTTTGACTTCCTGGATATCACATAATGCAGCGTCATCACGCAGTAGCAATACCCACAGTTGCACAAAAGTAGAGGCTAAGCTTATTGAGGAGCTTTCCTCCCCCACAGTTTGCCAAGTCCCCAGTGAAGTTGATCATGTGACTTGGTGGCCACAGTGGACCTTGCCAGGGAGGGCTGATTAATAAGCAGCAGGGATAATGACTTCAGACTGTGTCCATTCACCAGGTTGTCCTGTCTGAGGAATGCTGCCTCCTTGAGAAACTCACAGCTCACATGTTGCTTCTCTATGAGTAGCTTCAGAGAAATTTATTTTACTCAAATATAGAATTAGGCTTTTTTCCTATATAGTCTTTACACGGGTTCATGAAAACACTGTTTGTTTTACAGTTTGTCCCATGTAGAGTATTTTGGTGACAAATTACCCCAAACATTCCTAATGTGTGACAGAGATGTGGTTCATCTCTGGGACACACTATTTTTTGTGTTTTGGAAACTCCACGTTTATGTGCATCAAGTAAAGATGTAAGTGCGTATTTTCTCTCATTTCAGTTTCGTTTCAAAGGCTTGCTGTTAGGAAAATAGCAAAGTGGCACACACATGACCTATAGTAAAATCGTTAAAGACACACGCAAGGCAGACGAGTATAGAATGAGGTGCAGAGAACTGACATTAGAAGCAAGACAAGCAGTCACAGAGGAGTCACGGTGAATGTCTTCCATTTGTATGACAGCACAAACACAACTGGGGTCACACTACTTTGCAATGCACATCATAGGGCGAATTTACATTTTCTTCGTGTTTTGTCATAGAGGCCTGAGTACTGAGAATTCAGGCTCGTGTTGGGACTGCTCAGGTGATCCAGCCACAGTGCTATTGGCGCTGAATACTGGGACCTCTGCAATCTGATGCTTGGAGAGTGGTATTTTTAAGGCCTGTTTCCGAATCCCATGAAAAAGCATATTAATCGTCTTGCTGTCTGACCCGACCAGAGTGACCTTGCAATGATGTGGGAAATTCCACATATAATCAGTTTACCTATAGTTCCTGTGTCTGGAGTGTGTAATAGCTTCCTCCTGTGTGCACCAACTATCCCTGTCTTGCCTTGCATCACTGATACAATCAACCTGCTACTGATCTTTACCCACTGGATTGTGGAGACTTCCCAGCCTCTCAGGAGCATTTACAGCCTGAGATGCTTCTCTGAACCTTTCATATGTTATTTTTTATCTCATCTGAAATCTCAAGGGAAGGAAACAGATATATAATTTAGGTGGGTGGGCAGGAGATGCCCACATCAATCAAACACCATCACCTGTCCATATCCCTGACATCGACACTGTGATAAGGATGGAGCTCGAGACTCGACCTGACCTTGCGCATTATTAGCAAGGAGGCGTCTCACACTTGGGGAGGTGTTGTGCACAGGGAGTGCTTAACTAGTGCAATATTATGGTTTCAATTTTAGAGCAGATGGCAGAGTCAGTGGTTAGCAAGCGCATGGTCTGTGGAATAATCTGTGTGCTATTATTGGGGGCTTGACTGGACATTTGTGGAAGCACAAGAGATAATGTTTCAATTAGTGCTATGGAAGCCCCTTGGTAAAAGCCTCTATAGTCAAATCTGGGAGAGTGTTAATAGGTAACAGGTGAGAGCGGGAATCTTCATTAAAGATGCGGAGGTGTCATTTGTTTCTCCTCCTGAGAAAAACTCATGAGTCCATCATCTGTCTTTTATTTCTGTGTGTCTGCTGGGATGAAATGTAACTACAAGCTAGTAGTAGCACTAATTCCAGGTTTCACCTTGGGGAGGACAGAGTGTGCTGATGTTATCTGAATCCCTCTCCTAACCTTGTGATTGATGAATGCAAAGTTAATAGATCTGATATATCTTGAAAAGGACCTACAGGCTCTCACGGTGTCACAAAGGGCTGATAAGAGAGACAGCAGAGAGTTATGAGCCTTAGGATGCTTTGTGTCTCTTGTTTGTTGTTCACAAGTGCATGAATTTTCAGGTCCAACACATGAATATTTAACCAGGACTTTCCACATTATGAATGTGATGACAGTCATGTTTTAGTCCTGAGTGATTCAGCTGAAGAAACAAAGCATGTGTCATTCACAGGCCGGTCCTGTGTTCATGAATATTTCTGAAATATAGATTGGCGTAGGAGACGTGCTGTGTTATAGTGTAGAACGAGTGACAAAGACAAGCTTACGTCTCCGGCTATCTTCTCGAAACGCCTCTTGGCATCTGGGTTGGTGTGTTGTGGTTGTGAGTCTCCGCTGAAGTAGCTTTTTAATTGCAATCGCATCAGGAGCAGCTGTCTATGGTGAACCCTGATGCCATTTAAAAGGTTGATTAGCGTGAGCGCGTGGAGCTCAGTGAATGTGCAGTTTGGGCTTCCTGGTGGTAAAGCATCACTGATGGCCAACAGCAGGTTTCATGTACCTGACTGTGCTGCAACTGCTCTAATTCAGCTCGCCTACTACTATACAAAAAACATTAGGGTTTCACATCAGTGTGTTAGACGAGGAATTGGGATTTTTTTTTTCCGAGTTTTTTAAAGGGCCCATAGGCAGCAAACTGCCACTGCTGCTGTCTACAGTTGTCTTGGAGAAGGTCTCATTATTAAAAACAAATATGCTTCATTTGTTATGAGTGGTTATAAGCAATGAGAATTATGAGTGTGTATTTTCCGAGTGTTTTTTTTTTTTAATAATTGTGAGCAGTGAGTGTGTATGAATAACAATGATTTTATTTGATTTTTTTCCACAGAGAAAAAGTTATCATTAATATGTGCACCGAAAACAAACTTGGCTGGGAAAGTTTAATGTGACTTCATTTACAACCTGATTCCCCACAAAGCTCCTTCCATTACTTTAGACTTTACAATGCTCATTAAATTTCATGGAAGGTTATGTAGGCCTGCCTTATAATTAATGCTCAACGCTTGAGTGGCAATCTTAATAGTCTTTTAAATGGTCAATACAAAAATGAATGTTTCTCATTAATCAAAATCCCATTGCTGTGATTTCTGCTAAGCCCTTTTCTTCGTCTTTCTATAACACAGTATTCATTTAGGCCAAAAAAAAAACATTGTCCCAAATCACCCCCCCCCACATAAAGTGGGAATCTGCTGGGGGCTACTACAGTACAGTGTTGTCCTGAAAAAACCCAAAGCATGCTTTTAGTGTGAAAAAAAGCTTTAACGATGGAGCCCTGCTCCAAAAAAAAAAAAAAAGAAAGGTTTCCTGGTCACTTTCCAAATCTGCAGCAATCTGACACTTCCAAATGGGAGTGTTAAGTTAAAATAGTCACAAAATCAGTCATTACTTTGTGATTTTGCCCTGACCAAGGCCAACAGTACTAATTTTAGAGTGGTACTGTGTGTACAAACTGCTCATTATTCCACCTGCTATGAGAAAAATGCCCAACCTGTAAAAAAAGAACAACTAAAAGATTACAAAAATAAAAAATATAAAAATGAACGGCAGCAACTGCTGCCTCCTTGGTAGCTGTACACTTCCTGTTCATACCAACAATGCATTAGCACAGCAGATACAACATTCTACACAGTGAAATGTTAAGACCGTAATGAATAAAAGTCATTTTTACATTACATTACATTGACAAGGCCTTATATCTCTCTTTTTGATATTACGCCTAATGAATTGCAACATTTAAGTTGGTAAAATGGACCTGTAATAACAGTATTATTGTATATTATAGACGGCTAGTTAGAGACAGAATCCCAGCGGTGGAACATGAAAAATCCATTTAAATTTCACATCTACAGCAACTCGGTTTGTTGAAGCAAAATGATTCTTGATTTACCTGCAGGGGGTTAGATAATAGCACAGACTCAAGTACCTGTGAGGTAGCCTTTGTTAGCGCAACAGTGGATAGATTTTGTTCATTGAAGAACCGAAGGTCACTGTGTGAAATTTCATCAGGATGCAGAACTGAGCTTCATACAAAAGAGCGTGAATTACCACAAATTCAACACAACCATCCACAAGTTATTAGACTTCTGGGAGCTTTACTGTTTTTACTGAACTTCACGTACCATGTGACACAAATCCTAAGAAATAACTCCTGCAGTGTATTCTTTTCTGCTATTGTGTTCCTGTATAGCATGGAAATAGCTGTTTTCTTCCATACTGTGAATGAGTCATTGTCATAATGAGCAGCATTCCAAGTGAAAGAGATTCTTTTTTTAGTGCCATATGCTAAGTACTGATGACTGTTGTGTTTCATGTAAAACTGATTTCTGAATGGCAGATCCTGCAGACGTGAAAGCAGTTCACAACACACAACTTCTTTCTTCCACTTTTAATGGGATACACAGTTGTTTAATCTTCGTTTTGTTGAGAGCAAATGTCTAATTTACACAAATGTCGAAGGAACAGATCAACTACTGCATCTTCGTAGTAGCACTGAGGTATTTTGTAGGCATACTCTTTTTGTAGTGTGATTTTGTAGACATGATGTGTGACACGCGTGGTTCATACTGAATCCAGCCTGTTATTTTCAGCCTGATAATTCAAACCTTTCAGCCACGATCATCGCAGCCTGGTATTCACAGTGAAAGCTCACTTCAGCCAGATAAACAAAAAGGATGCGCGCTGCTTTATTTGGTGAGACTCTTTGTGAACGTCGTGGGCCAGCTTTACACAGTAGTTTATATAAGCACGCAACACATTGGAGATACTGGATGGAATCTGCATCTGCAAATAATCTATTTTCATAAAGAGTTTTTGCATCAAACTTGAGGGTGCTCCATGGAAATGACATAAATAAAAGCACTTTGAGCACTTTTTCTCAGCGAAACCTGTTAAAGTGTTTGATTTTGCTGTACTGTGTGAGCTCAAGCTAATGTGATAGGCTGCGATTATATGAGCTGCTCTCCTGCACAGTAATTGGTAGTGCTCGTCTAATCATCCTCTCACGCAGCATCCTGTTGTCAGTGCACCTGAAGTGAGGCCTTTGATGCGAGGCGTTTTATGTGGAGACTGCTAAAAACAAACCTGCCACGGTGAAAGTAAGTCTTCAACTGAACTCTGGTTTGCTTTGGGACTTAGTGCACATGTCAAACCCTGTTTAAGATGGCATACACAAATACTGAAATAACCATGAAGATCCATGTATTTGTAATAAAACATGTAGTAGACTGTGTTATGGGCCAATTATATCAATGTGAGTTTTCTCTAAGTGTGCTGCTGTTGGTCTCGTGTGTTGACATGTCTTCATGCTGTTGCAGCGCTAAAACTGATTTGTCACTTAACCAATGACAAAGACCAAAGACAAAAATATTAATCATCAACAGTTTTAATACATGTTTATTCATTTCAGTCATTTATCAAGCCAAAGGTTCACTGGATCCAGCGTCTCAGATGTGAAGACACTATATGTTTTTATGCCTCTGCACTGGCGATAGCCAAGGCTGGAGGCATTATGTTTTTGGGTTGTCTGGATGGTCTTCAAACTTTGCACAAATGTTGACTGTGACTCAAGGATGAACTGATTACATTGTTGATTGTTGTTGATTGTGATATTGTAATAATCAGCAAATCAATGGTTAACAAAAATAACTCAGTGTCGTGCCTGAATCAGGATGGTCTCTGACACTGTTTCTTGTTTCCATACTGTGCATCAATCAGTCTTGAAGATCACCATAAATATCAAAAACAAAAAAACACCAACATCACCATCATACTGTGAAGTACTTTTAGCAGAATATAATATTTACTCTTATTGGATACATACATTTTCAAGGAATATATAAATGACCATAAATAGAAACCATTTTACAACCAACTCAAACTTCTGTGGCTCAGGAGGTTACAGACTCTAAAGTCTAATTTCAAAGTCAATCTATGATTGACTTCAATACGTCTTTCCATCCTTCCACTAAACTTCCTGTTGTTCTTTGAGAGCAGATATAATCCACTGGACTGTAGAAAAAATGGCTACAACTGTTGCTCCCCATTTAATCTGGAGACGATCTTAGACATCAACCTGATTAAGGCACGATAGTGAGAATAAAGTGTGTAGTGGAGCAGAGCTGGGGGACATGGTGTGTAAGCCCTCTAACACACTGTAGCTGGTGTTCCTCAGCATTGAATGTACTTGTGTCAGCATGTGTCACCACTTCAGAACAGCAGAAAAGGAGCTTGACTTTGTTTACATCTCACATACATAGATGCTTTCATTAAAATTTCAGTTGTCTAATTGTTTGTATTAAACACAGACAACAAAACCCTTAAAGTAACTTTTAGTCTGATGGGTGGTTTCATTATTTCTTCCTCATTTGTCATCATCATATTAAACAATGTGTTGGTCGCAGTTTCAGAAGAAAAAGAGATTTAGTGCAGTTTTGCACTGAAAACAATATATAAGCTTCTGTTGACCCACATCCTGTACTTCTGAGTCAGATATTGTGCTGTGTGCACTCAGCTGTGTCATCCAGGTTCCAATGTGTTGTTAAAAACACACACACACAAAAAACAACAAACAAACAGTGAAAGACACACATCCAATTTGTGAAAGTAAGAGAGCTTTATGGTGAAGAAAGTTAAGAGCAGAGACTTTCATCAGAGACTGACTTTCATCAGTCAGGTTTTACTGACCAGCCAACCAACACAGCTTCACAATTAATTCTTGTTTTTTTTGTTTTTTTTTGGCGTATTTTTGTGTCAGAGTAAGATCACAACATGCTTTTAATATTTCATACCTGCTTCCTGTTAATTGACACAGGACTGAAACACAGCACATGCACCTGCTTTCAAGGATTTTTTCTTTTCTTTTTCTTTTTTTTTGCACATTTTGTTTTGCACAAAGATATTATATAAAAAAAATTCTGAACAAAACCTCAAACTCAGTATCAATACTCCAGACACACCCAAGAACTGACTGTGTCATCTCCTCTGTAATGGGTGACTTGGGCTTATTTGGTCACTTAGCAGATGTGATCTAAAACCCAGCCTCAAATATTGGCCTCCACCTGCTC
Source organism: Toxotes lorentzi (assembly GCA_037833715.1). Classification (NCBI taxonomy): domain Eukaryota; kingdom Metazoa; phylum Chordata; class Actinopteri; family Toxotidae; genus Toxotes; species Toxotes lorentzi. The sequence continues at coordinate 996,198 of JBBMJY010000004.1, forward strand.
CACCTACTCCTCTGGCTTACCTGACTCCATCTGTCAGCAAAAGACCAATAAGAGACTCTTGCTCGCTGCCTGCCTTCTCTTTCATCTCTTTGTTTTGAAGTACATTAATTGCACATCGTGTGTTTCATATGTGCCCAGTGTGATCAGGATGCTTCCTTTCACAAATCTCCAGTCTCTCCTCCATCTCTTAACAACTTAATGAAGTTTTTTCCAGCTAACAATGAGAGTAGGAGAATTCTGGAACAGCTTGAATGTAGATAGATTAATGCTGAGAGAGTTTGTTTGTCCATATTCTGCTCATGGCATCATGTTTGATGTACAATGTATAAACACAGCATATGTCTGTAGGTGCCATCAGCGATTTCTTTCTTCCTTAAGCTGGAATGAACTAAAAAAAAAGGTTTCTAATTATCACTTACACTGTTGATTATTTTTGTGAGTCATTGTTTAGTTAGTGAATTGTCACAAAGATGATTTTACAGTGAAATTAAAGAAAGCTGCAGATCACGCCTGAGAAGCTTTTTTTTTTTTTGCTGAAAATATGACTTTAAAGGAACAGTTTGTAAAATATGCTTGTTAACTCAGTCAAGAATCAATATGAAGCTTGTGTTTATCCAGTGATGAAGTTGTTTTGTTTGTTTCAGAGCTGAGGGGGAACACAGCACTTACTTTCACTGCACCTTTCTCTCTTTGTTGTTCTTCATCAAGATAAATGTAATTTGTTGTGATGTTGGGGTTGGATTCTGTTTGCCTGAAACAACAATTATACAGTATGACCGCTCTGTTCTTAATTGGTTCTTATGAATCAGTAAATTAGCATGGATCACACGACATCAAAGCCGTATTTCTATGTGACTCAGTGGTCAGTGTGTTGACCTTCAGCCCCTCTAATGTGTGTGAAAATCTGGGGTCGTACTTTAGAAGCATTCATGGCCTCACTTAACTGCTTATCACTCTTTTTTTTTAAGCTTGTTTAACAGATATCATGCTCATACCTGCCTGACTCTGTAAAAGGCTAATGACTGTGAGTGTGGTTAGTGGAGGTTAATGCAGCTCTACAAATGAAGCTCTATATGGAGAGATGCACACTGTTTACAGTGCCCTCTCCCTCTAAAGAGACGGGCACAGGGAGAGACAGAGCAGAGGGAGACAGCTAAAGGAAGTCTTTCAAAGCTGGCTTCAAAGATGCAGCTGGCCAACAGCTGACTGAAAGATCTGGCAGCCAGTTTTTACACTTATTATCTCCACTGGGTATTTGTGCCTTTGCATCTTGGTAAAGTTGGAGGTGCTGTAAGTGTATTGTAATGGACTTTAAAATAACAATAATAGGTTATGCATGATCTACATTAGAGCTTATTTTTAAAAGGCGAAGTGTGGTGATGAGTGAAATATTCTTTTCTGTATTCAGAACATTTTATAGCTGCTTTGATCAGTTTTTCTTTTCGTAGTTCATGCAGTTATTAAAGCACAACTTTGTGTGTCTGCATGTGTGTGATTCAAAGTGCCAAAGCCAGGATGAGGAGTGGGGACACTGTGGAGAGAAGACCTTTCTTTGAACTGCCCCCCCCATCACAAAATCCAGTAGTGTGGCTGTGCTCAGCTTTAACCAATAATTCTGAGAGCAACAGCAGCTGCTGTGTTTAGAGGATTTATGATCCCATCCAATCAGCCAAAACCACACATTAACTGCAACTACTTCAGAACTGAAAACCATTACCTTGTCTGGTCCATTGGGTACTCTGTTGGCACCAGAATCATCTGTGTCTGTGTCACATACCTACGCTGCACCTGCAGCTCAAAGTTTGAGCTGTAGGACTTAAAATAAACTCTTGAGCCAAAAAAGATTTTTGATAACTTTCATTCCACGTATCGTATTATCTGTCATATCATACTTGTCATATTTGGATGAAACTCCCAAAATATTTCGTTCTTTAATTAGATGCAAATTCAGGGTCATTTTCCATCATACACATGAGCTGTCACTGTCAGTCCATGCACCTGCACACATTTAATGAGGTTAAACTGCGTAGCTTTCCATTTCTCCTCTAAGAAATAGTAATCCACAGAGGGATGGGCACAATGTGCCACATCTGTGTCACATCTGTTGCCTTTTAATTTTACAGTGAATTGGCCAGTGTTTAGACAGCTAAACGGTTCTGTTTTGTAAACCATACATACACAATTGTGGGTTCAGATCCAAATGTCTTAAGTTTTGTTGCATCGTCCCCTCTCCGTCAGCATCTCTGCTGCTGCAGCTCGCTGCGTGTAATACATACATTTGAAATAGCTTGGGGGTGGAACACTTTTTTCTTTTTTTCTTTTCCAACAATTTTGTCATTAACCTCGATCTAAGTGCTGGTTGACTCTGGCTGAGTCCGCTTTCTGCAACATCCGTCTGTGCTCTGGCTGGATTGTTTCAGAAAAAGACACATCTAAACATAGTTCTGGCCAAACAGCATCATGCAATTTTTCACTTCTGCTATGAATTACAAACATTGGCAAGTACAAAACCCATGGGAAATACTAGGTTATCAATTTTCAGACCCTATAATAAAGTTGAATAGAGCCATTGTGGGCATACAGTACATGTATCACGGCTCCATGTGCCTCATATTTACTGTGTAGGAGAATATTCTGGGATTATTTCATAGATGTAAAATAAAGGATTTGTGTATTGGGCATGAGGGACTCACACACACAGAGTGAAAGTTCTGGTCTGTCTCCTCACCACTCTCATGAGGAATCCCTGGATTTCTTTCTGTAAGTGGAAAAAAAAAAGATAATGCTGATCCAGTAATTTATTCACACATATTTAAAGTAACTTGCAAAATGGCTGATGCAGAATCAGAGTTCAGCTTTCTCAGATTGGGACAGTCATATCCTTGAGGCTACCCTGCGGCTATACTGAAGGCCGTGCATTGCTAATGCCCTCTGGGAAGGTGGACACCAGCTGGCGGCATCCATAATTTTTTTTTTCCCTGCTTGAGTGTCCCAGACAGGAAACAGAAAAAAAAGGCTGAGGCACTTGTCTTTTGTGTGTATTGAAGATTGACAGAGGCCTATTTGCTCTCGTGGTAATAGCTGTGGTGCTCATCGCTGTATTAAGGCTGATTGGCTAAAGGTTTCCAGCATGCCTGGTTTCCTCCCACAATATGCTTGCACTCCTATGTCTCCCTATCAGCAACTGTCAACTGAAACCCATTCAGAGAGGCACATAGTCTTATCATAAACGGTGTAACGCATCCTCGCTGTGCATGCTTTTTTGTGCCGCTTTTCCCCGCTCTGTGTACGCACTCCCACGCAGAGCAGATACGGTGGACAAGTTCATTGGTATGTACGCGCTGTTCAAAAATAAGGCAAAGCCCACACTGGGATCATCAATAGGCTGACACACTGTTGTAGTGGTGCAGCCAAGAGGTTAAAATAATATCTAAATCAGTAAATTCTGGGAAGTGTGAGACTGAAATGAATCACTCCTGTCTCATAGCATTTTCTACCGCACCTCTTTGAGAATCCTGACACGCTGTATCTCTCCCACCAGATGGTGGGCCTGTTGGAAGTTGTTTTCACAGGGGTTCCTTTTTCTCTATAACTAGGTACCACAAGCACAGAGAAATTATATTTCCATTAGTATGCAAAGAGATGCTAAGGCCTTCTTTTTTTCATAAACCTTGGGCTTGTTTGCTCTCACTCATTGTCAGATTTCTCCTTGACCAAAGTGAGTAATTCAGATGAGGCCTTCTTGTGTTGGGGAGGGGGGGGGGGGGGGGGTTGCAACATTAAAATCAATACTGTATAACATCTGCACTTATTGTGATTACAGTCTTTGTGTTGTGTCTAACACCCCAGGAGACTTCTTATACATTCATTGTGAAATATTCTTTAAAAAAGAATATTTCACAAAGAAAAATTCTTTTTAACACGTTGTGCATGGAAATATATTACTTGAATTGGAATTTTTTTTTTTTTTTACTTTTTCCTGTTTTTTTTTGTTTACTTTTTCCTGTGTTTTCTTTTCAGTTCAGTTACCTTATTTTTCTAATGACACCCTGCAGCAGAAACAAGTTTACACAACAAGAGAGGGGGACAGGCACAAAAGCAAAGTGGGGGATTACAGCAAGAAAACCAATATCATGGTCAACAAATGTTAAAGCATTATATGGAGGTTTTGCATTATGTTGTCATGGTTTAGGTCATCTCTACTCCTCAGAGGGCAGGTAAACACCAATAAATGCTGTACAGCATTTCTTAGTAAATACCTTTGGTGAAACGTCTCTATCCACACAATAAGCTTGGCTCTGCACATGGTGAACAGTTTGGATCCACATTTTAATGAGCATGAGCAGTGTCTGGATGATTGCAGCCTTACATTTAGTGTGTATTAGGCTAAAGGTTGAGGGAATTTGAACTTGTTTTGGTGGCATAGAAAGCAAAACTAAAAAACAAACAAACAAAAAAAAAAACTGCATAAAAAACAAACACAAACAAAATCATGATTTTTCTTCATGGTCCATGCATCAAGAAAGGATAGGGAAATACATTTTCTGCCAGCTGTTTACACATCATATTTGTAATTGTTGGGACTCTGAGGGGAACCTGTGGTCTAAGCACACAGTGTAAAAGCACTATCTTCTCCTGTGTTTCCTGTCACAGTCTGCTGTCAGATATCAAACGAAGCCAAAACTGCCTTAAAAAATGTCAAAAATGCATCATGGGAACTCATGTTAGTCTTTGTGTGACGGGGAAATGGTAGGAAGTGACAGAACAGTGACATGCTACAGGACTCCCTGACAAGTGACAACAAAAACTTTATTTATTTTTATTGTTTTTATTTTATTTTATTTTATTTTATTTCGTTTATTTTATTTTATTTTTTTTCCCAACTCGTGTATCTACTTCATTGTGAATATCCGTATATTCCATATCAATATCCCATTTGTTTTTCTGTTTGATAGCAGAGTCTACAGTATTTAGCACTGGCCTCATCAACTCCATCTTTGATTCAATCTTCCCATTTAGCCCTTTGTCAAGTAAAACTGTTGATATCTCACTGGTAACACATCTAGATGTCATTTTATGGTGCCGTTAATTATCTTTTTCATCTGCCAGCACTAGATCTAGATTTGAGTTTACAAGTAGCCTGTTGGAAGCTCATCTAGCTTCCAACAGGCTACTTGTAAACACACATCCATTGCCCTTGGCAGGAGGAGACAGGACCAGTGCTTGAAGATCCCTCAGACAGGCTTATTATTAGGCTGAGACCCAGACATGTTTGACCTTTTACACTCTCCAACCTGAGCAAAAAGAGACATCATTAAGAACTCAAGGTCAGAACAGACAGACTGCAATCATGTAATGATAGGGAGGCCCTCATGCTTGTCTTCTAAAGAGTTGGTCTTGAAAAGTGTCTAATGTGTCTATTTATTGAGAATACAATTTCATTGTCCCTCTTTGTTCAGGCAGCTTCATCTGTGCTACAGCCTTAATGTTTGATCTATTAAGTAGAAGTCAAATGAGTTCTGCTCCTACTATTGATTTCACTTGTACTTTGTGATTGCTTAATATAACCAGCAACAATTGCTAGGCATGCTAATGTTAAGGCCCCTGACAGGAGAGTAAGCCGTATGTGTTTACCAGTGATTTATTTCAATATACTTTTTCACAGCCTGTCATTGGACATTGAGCAGTGGAAGATAACAACAACATACACATCAATGTATGACTTCATTGGAATTGAGAAAACCAAATATGAAAATAAAGTTACATTTAAATTCAGTAACAAGACCAATTTTTAAGTCCTTGCATTCAATTTTCAAAATTTTCCTTTTATATTTAATTTATTCACACTTATTCACACACACACACACACACACACACACACACACACACACACACACACACAAAAGACATTCAGTGTGAGACACCTTCAGCAGTGACAAATTTAAATTTATACAACTCAATACAGTCTCCACTGGCTCTAATTTCTGTCTTTGTGGGGTGTCTCACCTATCAAACAGAGCTTTAGCTCCTTCCTGTGCTACATGCTTCTGTCACATTTCCTACTTTCCTTGTAAAAATTAATGGGCCACTTACAAAATTACAGCTAAAATGATGATCCTTGGGTTTTTGTGGGGTTTGTGTGTAGCCTGCATGTGCGGCTGGGGTGTTTGCATGTGCTTAACTAAGCCAAGCAAGTTAGTTGTAAAGTTAATTAACAGTAACTCCTAAGTGGTTGTGATTTTAAATCCCCCACAAACCCCCTGCAGCAAGCCAGAGGGGAGGCTTGTGATTAGGATTTCTCTTAAGTGGCTCTCCCGCCTACATGCTCACATGAATCACTGCATCATTTTGGCTTCACATCAAATCCTACACAGGCAAAACTGTGCAGGGGCAAATATGCATTACTAAAAAAAAAAAAAAAAAAAAAAATCACATTTTAAGCTGCGTAAAGTCATATCCTTCTTCCAGATATGATGAGATTCTCCAGTGCAGCCAGTGCATGTTATTGGTGCTGGACCACTTTTGCAGTGAATTTGAAAAGTCATGTCACAGGCTTCCGTCGAGGGGATAAAGTAGAAGTGGCTTTAGTAGAAGTGGCAATCACCTCTCTGTCTGTTTCACAGCTCAAGCCACAGGTAGAAGCTTGGCCATCAGTATTCTGTCTGCCATGCCGTGCCTTCCTGCTTCCTTTTCAGTCTCGTCCCACTCAGACAATTGCTTTATTAGATAAGGAGCAGTGGACCCACCAGATCTAATGCTGCCCTTTGTTCAAGGGGGAATTCACAAATTCCCACCTGTTCAGTTTGAGGTCATCAAACACCAGAACCCTGTGAAAACAACAGATTTTTATTTATTTTTTTATTTTTTTTAACCAACTCCTATATAAATAAAGATTTAGTTCATAAACCAGGTTGAAAACTGCTTTGATAAAAACAGGTACTTTTCACAAGGAACTTTAGCATTTGTATTTGACATAGCAGAAATACTGATATGATGATATGAAAATACTTTTTCCAGTGTGGCATCCCACACAGCAGGCTTCCACCTTCTCCATCAAGTTTTCCTGAACTGAAATAACAGGAGTTGCAAGTTTATGTGAAAATGCTAATTTGCTCCATTGTTTGTATTCGTTGATTAGCATTGGAGCTAGTGGTATTACATAGACTAGAGGTTAACGTATTTGCAAATGTACATGCTACCAGATTGTGCAGTGTGAGAAATGGGGAGTTAAGCTGTTTAAGCTCATTGGGCTGTGCTGCTACTGACTACAGTGAAGGCGTGAAAGAACTTCATGCACACACTCAGTTTATAAGCTTCTCCAAGCACTTCGTTTAGATATCAGAGTGTAGTTACAAGAATAACCATAGAAATAGCTGACTCAAACAGATGGAGAACTTCATCCTAATGTGAAATTGCAATGTTACAGCAGCCAAATTAATTACATAGATGAGTAATTTATTTAGAATTTATGAAGCGGTATGTACATTAATAAATAATATTTTAAATATAAACTGAACTGAAAATACAAAACCAGGACCACACTCTACATATTCACTGGCTTCACCTGTTCATGTTGAAATGACAGAGGCCTCCAGCTGCTGGAGTAATTATGACGGGAACAAAGTAAGAAGTCAGGTGATTTTATTAAAGAGCCTCGGTTTGTTTCTCATTTCCCACCAACAGTCTTAACCACATGGTCATTATTGTAACCATGACAACAGAGCTCCCGTAACCTTCATAATGCAGACATATTAAGCCAAACCACGATGTTTTCATCACCTTGACTAAGTCCTGATTCTAACCCTTTCCCTAAACCTAACCAAACTTTAACTATAGCTATGTGTTATTCTAGAGGGCTAATAGGAGCCAAAAAATATGTCGCTCCATAATTGAAGAACCTGTTGTGATACTCTATGAGTCCAGCAGATACTATATATTGTCTTGTATTGATACAGTAGTTGATTATGTTGATCTTTTCATTTAAAAGTGCAGGCTTCCTTCAGGTTACATTGTGTATCTGTGGCACTTTATCTAAAAAGTGAATGACAGACTCATTTTACCCAAAGCAATTTTGAGGAAATACAAGTAACTGGTATCTTTATATTTGCACTTTTATTAACTTCATGACTTTTCCTTGCGACTGTATGTAAATATGAGTTTTTTTTTTTCGTCCTGTTTCACAGACTGGGGTATTGTCATGTTAGAAACAAAACATTATCTTGTTTAGATACAGACAAGAGGAGGCAGAGAGGATGCCAGTGAGAGAATGCTTGCTTGTTTTATGTTGGTAATTACAATCTCAATCATCAGATCAATCCTGCTATCCAGTGCACTCAGGTCTCACAGTACTGAAAATGGGACACAGGAGATTCTCACATGGAATACTAGAAAACCTTAAAAATAATGATATAATAAACAACAATAAGCAGGAAATGTCGGTTTGGCCAATTCCCAGACTGAGATTGTTCTATTTTAAAGAACAATTGAAATATAGTGGAGAATAAAATGATGGCCTATTTATCATCTTTGAAATACCAGCTATTATTTCTTTTTCTCAAATGCTGAAGAAAAGTACATAATATGATCAATATTTTTTTCATTATGTTCTCACACGCATATGCTGTCTTTGTCAAGACTGAACTGGAAACCTGCTGTTCTGTTTTTCTTCTTCTCGGGATTTGAGAGCTAAGTTTTGCTTGTTTTTCCCGACCTATGTTTTGTTCTGGCCCTCCACAAATAGTCTGACCGCGCACACACACACACACACACACACACACACACACACACACACACACACACACACACACACACACACACACACA
>JBBMJY010000004.1:1005119-1025728 GCA_037833715.1 Toxotes lorentzi
ACACACACACACACACACACACACACACACACACACACACACACACACACACACACACACACACACACACAGTTCTTTTCAGGTCAGACTAGAACTGAACAGCATGTTGTCTAATCAGGTGTTAAGTTACACTGTTTTTGAGGGAGAAGGCTTTAAATGGGTTTTATAATAGGATTTTGTTGTTATGCATACAGGATCTCCAGTGGACAAAGCTGGTCAGTGAAGCGATGATTTAGGTCACATACACAAGTCATGAATACGCTGGGCAAACCAAAATCAGGGGCGGCAGCAGGACATGTCGCACTAGGAAGGGGTTTTTCATGCGTCTGATGGGTTATTTTCCACTTTTACCAACACAAAAGAGCTTCACAGAGTGCACTCCAAGGATGAAGGGGAGAACTGTCAAACCTGCAGAATGGTAAACACAGTCCTCATCAGGGCTGGATGCTGAAGGTTGGTACTTCTTTTTGTTGCAGAGGGTACCAGATCGATATCACCAATTATCAGAACATGTTGAGGTAAACAGTGTTTCTCCATTTCCAGCTCCAGCTCAAACTAACTCAGTAAGCACTTGTTCTTCAGGAGAGGTATTTTGTCATTTGGTGTAGACTCCAGATCACGTGACCTAAGTTTTCTCTTAGAATTTTACCTTTATGTGAATGTGGTGTTAAAACTCATCTGTAATAGTGGTACTTTGCAAACGCCTTGGAAGATACCAGGAATTAAATATTTTAAATATGAGCTAGAAGCAGGAAGAAGCCCAGTTCTTCCAATAGGTTTCAGTGGGCAACTTTGGAACTAAACCCACTTCTACCAAGGTCAGTACTTCCATAAATACAAATAAAATCACAAACCTTTATGAGGAAAACTAGAAAGATAGTCATTGCTTCTAAGTACTGAGTTTTCTGTCTTAAGAATGTTTGATGAAATAAAAACTAAACAAAAAAACAAGCTTGTGGTGACTGATGCTGTGATAACTAAAACACTCTGATCAGTCTCTGTGGTCTTATAGGAATTTCACACACAGGTTAATATGTAAGTCTTCTGGAGTAAGAAACCAAAAGCTAGATAAGAAAAAGTCAAAGAGTTGTCATCAAGTTTTGGTCACCATGGCCACTGCACACACTACACAGCACAGCTGCTGCTGGAAATGAGGCTGATGAAAAAAAAAAAAGAGCAATATGACTGAATCTGTAAAAGTAAAGTTGTGGTTCCAAAACAAAGAGCTGAAAGGTTTAGGCTAAAAGCCTCAATAAACCCAAGGGGGACTGCAGAGTCAGAAGATACCTCTCTGCTACAAGCAGCTGCTTCCACATTACACATAGTCATTTGATTAATTATTAATGTAAAAATATTGACAAATTGATTTAAACCTAAGGGACGATTTCTTGACAGTGAAGAAGAAAGTAAAGCCTCTAAATTTGAGCATATATCTCATATTTCAGTGAATGCAGAATATCAGAACAGTCTTGTTTTGGCAAATATTGCACATTTAAAAAGTCACAGATCATCTCATGGTTATTGTGATTTTTCCCTTATTTGTTTTCTGCTCTGTCATATTTTACATGAGATGGATTATTGTGTACAAAGTGTGTACAAATCTTAGATATGATTCCTTACTGATGACTTTGGAGAGAGTAGCTTAACCTCAAGAAAAATATGACGTGTATATACAGTAAATAAAAAAGAAGGGTGCAGCCTAAGAGAGCAACTGTGTGCAGCAGCAGGGAGCAGCAAGTGTTGTAATCCTATTAAAAAGCACATACATGAGCAGACTTCATCCTGCAGATCTAATAGAGGCCACTCTGTTTGGAGAGCAAGCACTTTTTTTCTCTCACCTAACCGAGGACCGCTGTGTTTGCCAGACGACAGCATTTTCTTCTCACTGCCCTATCTCCTGTTGAACGAATCCACACAATGCGCTTCACTCCTTTTGTCAGTTCTTTTATGTGGGATAGATCCACTTACGCTACATACAACGGCTGTCAAGTAGCCCGCAATGTAGAATATGAGTCCAAAGGCTTTTTTTTAATCCATAAAAAGCTTTGTCCGAGTTCTGTCAACAGCTTTTACGTTTTCCTCAATTATGTCTTTCCACAATGGCCTGATGAAACTGCTGGCAAGTCGCACTGCGATTTGCGTAGTTCCGCTATGCAAATACTCTTTACTGTAATTTTATGTTCCTTTTCTTATCAACATCAACGCCAGTAAAGAGTCAAAAGCCACAGAATTATCATATTATTACCTTTTAAATGGATACCCCACAGATTTATCCTAGATATATCCCTACATTTTTGAATGTTTCAGAGGAAGGATCATTATTATTATTATTTTTATTATTATTTTACGACACAGAGTTCATGAATTATTTGTACAGTAACAGTTCTGCTAAACAGGAGCTGAGCAGCACTCCATCATTTTTTGTGCTGTTTGTGTTTTGTTTTAGTTTTTTTCCTTTAATGAAGTTGCTGTGATGGTTTATGATAAGTGCATGGATAAGGAGTTTGCTGAATAGTTTATAACTGAATTACTAAAATGTAGCTTGTTCAAATGTGCATTTGCGGGGAATATTTAGCTCTGCTTTACAAAAACACATAAGATCATTTGCAATCAAAAAACTTTATTTCATGACATACTGTTATGCAGTTATTGCTACATCACTGGACATGCACAGGTGATTCTAACCTGGGGTCTTGGGATACATCCAGTCAAACAGATGATATATTCTTGCTGAACATTGAGAGGATGTCTAGTGGCTGTTTCATATCAAACGAGGTTACCATTCAGCATCTCAAGGTCTTGTGCTTGAAGATTGCTATAAAATGACAAGATTATGTGCATATGTAATTACTGAACCAAAGCATGTCCCCACAAAAAGAAATCTAAGATAAATCACTTTTATCTTCAAGTCCATTTCCTACTCTTTGACCAAGCCTTTTTCTTTCACAGTTTGAATGATGAGCTTTTCTGCACAGTGTGACTTGACCCGGGTTGGTTTACCACTACACAGTGAAATCCGCTCTATCAAAAAATACAATCTCTTGTCATTTTCTTGGAAAGCCCTTTAAGTACAGTTGTTGCTCAGGAGGTTGGCGAGCAGCTCACTGCACGGTGGAATAAAGGGGGGGATTAGCTGGACAAATTGAAAATGGAGTTGTGTAATTTCATACTCAGAAGGCAGAGAGAAAGAAGGGAGGGAGAAGAAAAAGATTACTGGGATGTTTACATGTCATCATCATGATCTGTTGTTGTTTGCCTGGTCGCTGTTAATGAAATTCAAGCTGCATAGAAACTTATGTTGAGGATCCTAATGAATACAGTTGTTTGTTGTTTCCCCCTCCCAGACTACAGGAAACGGATTACTGGCGTTGGACCGAGGACATCTGTATGCAACAAGCAGACCCGGTGCACATAGCAACAGTAGCTCTACCAGTGTGTCCTTAAATTATCCCCTCTGCCACCACACACACACACAACCACACAAACAAACACATATCCACCTAGTTCAGCAGGCGAGTTAAGGTCATGGATCTTTGTGCACTCTCCTGGTGCCTGTCAGACTAAAGAAAAATTAAAGCTGTTCAGAGAAAGCTGCAGAGAGGTGCTTACTGCATGATGCCGATAACGTCCTCCCGCCCAGCTCTACCTGCTCTCTCCCACCTCTCCTTTGTTGAGACTTTTAAGAGATTGCTTAGCTGGATCGGTGGGGAGGGGGGAGGTGTGTGTGTCTGTGTGTGGGGGGTCCCCTCACCTTCTCAGCAATGACACATCAAAGACACAGATCCTGTTTGCATGTTTTAATGGTAGTAGCCATTAAGTTGGTTTTATAGGAAATATAATTGTGGCCGGATTCATTTTGTTTATTAACATAATGGAAAAATGTTGTTAAGTTATATATTTTGTATGTATGTTGATACTGAACGTCTCAGTAAGATGTTCACAAACAACTTCAGCGTTAATAAAGTGTTTTATGGTTCTGTTCAGACTCTCACAGCTCTTGATTCAGGTTAGTGACAGATCCTCATCTGGTTTAATACAGAAAAAATTCACAGTCACTTCAGACACACAAAGTGCTTTTGTTGCTTTAACCTAACCACAGATTGGGGGTTAGGTTGTGCACTTTGTATGTGCTCCATCCATCCCAGCCACCTCATGGTGACCCCACTGTCTTTAATCATTCAAGGTAGGTGGGAAAACAGTTTAGTTGTATATTAACATAATTTTAAGGACAGTTTTTTGGTGAGAGATGAATAGAGGACCTTCAGACTGAGAGCTCAGTGTGTGCGGGGTGGGTGTTGGTGGTGGGGTGGTTGGTATCGATGTGCCTGGATGTACATGGTCTCGTGAGAGCAACTCGGACGTTCGCGGCATATTAAATGGTTTCTACAGTACATGCTCATAATTTCATGGGACTCGGGGTGGATCAGGTATAGTAAAGGAGACAGGGTTGTGTCTGCTTATTCTACTGTGCTGCAGCCAGCACTGTGTACAACAGGATTTACCTGACAGTTCAGCAGAGAGCAGTGCACTGTGCAGTCGTTCAGAAAGCCTCCCGCCAGGTGATTTTTTTTTTTCTTCCTGCATTTTAATTCATGTTTGTTTGTGCAAAGAAGCAGACTGCGTTTTTCTACCAGGTCTGGCAGAAAAAGAGAACGTCTTTGAAATGATTTATTATATGCCGGCTCTGAAATGCGTTGTTAAAAAATAGCATCATATCATCACTGCAGTAATTCAACAAGCCATTCTTGGGCACATGTGTGTTAGTGTACATTGGAATGTTGTCCTGAACCCTCGGCTTGACGTGTCTTCACTGCATTAGGTCAGGTGAGTGTGTATACATGTGGGTGTGTGTTATTGAAATGGTAAAATGGCATACCACAGTTAGCTGTCCTTAAGCATGGTTTCCACATGCCAGGCTGATTCACAGTGAGTTGGCAGCTGGATTGAAACACACGTTGAACACTTGATGGACTGGTAAATAGCATTCGCTCTGCTCCTGGCAAGCTCTCCGATTCTCCTGTCCTCAGGAGAGAGGTGAGAAAGGTTGGCAATAGAAAGCCTGTCACTGGCTGTGTGGACAGTGCCAGTGTTTTACAGAGAAAGGGGACTCATCTTCAAATTCACTGAAATATTCTATTGTATGCAATCAAACCTGAGAACACAAAATGAAACCAGGGATGGGAACTGATAAGATTTTATCGATTCCTCAGCAGTTTTCTGTGTGCGGAAAAAAGAAGGCCTACAAAAGTTTTTTTTTCTAGCATCAATGCAACTGCTTTATTATCCCTGAGTCTGAACACAGTGTAGAAACAGGGGAAGAAAGACATGCATGTGACTAAGATGTGCAAAAGCTCCACCGTTAAACTGCTGTTTTAATTTTTACTGTTTATGTTTTAGTGTAGTATTTGTTGAGGTGGGTTGCACAACATGTGACCGATGTACATGCTGAGATTCACACTGTTTAGATGGGGGGAGTGTAACCTAGGTTACTTTTTGGTCGCTAGAATTTACAAATGCTCCTGGTCTCTAGATTACACAGTTTGAAGAACAATCAAACAAGAACAATACAAATTCAAGTTGTGGGATATTTGCTGCAGTTCAAGCATAATTGTAGTATTTTGCTTCCAGATAAAACAATTCAAACCCCCAAAATAATCATCTCAAATATGGGAAGGGCAATAAAATAGCATGAAATAAATAATAAATAAAATGATACTTATATACACTATATAACAAAGTATAAACTAAATAAAATTGCAGTATGATAAAACTAAAACGGTTTAACAATGGTCCTCATAGCTTCACAAAAGCAAACTAAACTAGCAAGTCTGGTTCTTTGCTGGGAACACCAGCTTATCAAGATTTTCTGGCTTGAGTTTTGCCCTAGTGCATGTGATGATATTACCACCCGTGCTGAATGCACACTTGGAGGGTGAGCTTTTGGCAGGGATGCATGATTATTTTCTTAGCCAAGCGGCTAATCCGTGGAAACTGGGTACAGTGGAGACGCCACCATTGGAGCTGCTTTGACTCACTGTCAGCTGTCGCCGTCAGCAGGTAGCTGTCTAGCTCCGACTCAGTGCCCTGCTTTGGTGGTGCACTGGTACTGCTAGTACTGTTCTCAGGCTTCTGTGGTTGTGCAGGAGTGCCGGCAGCTTTCCTCTCGGTTTGGTTGGTCTTCGTAGAAGAGACAAAGGCCGTCTTCTCCTCCAAGGCCTCCACCTCAGTAGCTGCTCCTCTCTTCACCTCCTCCAGCTTCTCACTGGTCATGCAGGTGCCCTTGAACCTATAGGGTAAAGAAGTAATGGCAGTTAGTTGCTGGATGGCTGTATTTTTCATTTAAGTAATCCAACAGTCTCTTCTTAAAATCCTCACTCAGCACTCTTTTGTCCTCTTCTGGCTTCATGGTCTCTGACTGGCTTCACATTGACATATTGCTCCCCTGATAGGGAATCTGTGAAATCTCTGAGGGGCTTTAGTGCTTCAGTGATCTCTGCCAACACCTGGAAGTCTTGCCAGTTGGGTAGAAGGCGCCTTGTATTTAGATCTGCTGTCAGGGCCTGTGTGGTAGCCTTTTCCTGTTCCATGACCCTGTCTATCACCTTGACACAGGACCCCCACCTTGTGGACGGGCAGGTTCAGCTCACTCTGTGCAGGAGAATGTACTGACCACTTTCTTGGAAAGTAAAAAAAAAAAAGAGGAAAAAAAAAAGATTAAATAAATATGAAAATATTATTTGTTACTATAATTGCCACACTATCAGAACCCCATTGACCATAACTGCTGGGCTATAGATTTATGAAACAATTCTTCTATCAACAATTGACATAAGCCTATTGCAAGTCTAATACATACTGATGTTAAATTAAAAATTCAGAATAAAAATACATTTTAACGGCAACTGTTATTATTGTAAAAAAAGTATTTGGATTTGTGGTCTGGTTGGTTTATTATACAAATTAAGACCTAAAATTCAAGTTTATTTCACTGAAGGCCTCTACTGTTTTAGTCAGTGGTGAAAAGTAACTGTGTACATTTACTCAAGTACCTACTACTACTTTACTTTACGTGAGTATTTCCATTTTTTGCACCTTTATACTTCTACCCCACTACATCTCAGTGGCAAATATTGTACTTTTTACTCCACTGCAATTACTTGACAATTTAGTTTCTAGTTACTTTGCAGATTTAGATTATTACAAAACATGAATTAACTGATACACTATGATGTATTGTTGTAGGTTTAGCTATCCAGCAGTATATATAGTAAGTAAATTAGCCCCACCTTTGCCAACTGCAACACTAGAGTGATACATTGATGGATTACTAATTATAATCCAATAAGATAATACAGTACTTTTTTTGGTACTGTATATTGATCCCAATAATTTTGTATTTTACTTTTGTATTCATTGTGGCATTTCTACCTTTACTTAAGTAAAAAATCTGAGTATGTTTTCCACCACTCATTTCAGGCTATGGGGTTTGTAATTAACATTGTAACTAACCGATGATGATGTCCAGCCTGTGTCCAAAACTTGTAAGCCTTGTCCATTTGTTGATCTGTAAAGCTCGCACTACGTTTGAGCTGCTGTCGGCAGCACACCAGACAACCTTCTTCCAAGCCCCAGTTAGACAGAACTTCCTTCAACTCGTTTGCAATTGTTTCTGTTACACAGATTCCAGCCACCATCATCAAAGTAGAATGTGAGGCTGACCTGTGGCTCTGTTGTCTGGCTGGGCCACAAATCAGCAGTGGTGGAGAAAGGTTCAAGGTTGCAAACCTCCTTTAACATTTTCTCCCAACACTCTGCATTCAGCTCTGACAGATATTTTTGGCTAAAATGCTTCCGACCAGCGAGCTTGCATCAAACTATCCACTATCTGAATCTGCACCGTGTCCACAGCGATATACTTGGTGACTGCCCTTGTTATATCCTTTCAGTTTCTGCTGCTTTTATCATAAGGCACAGGAGCAGTGAACAAAGCCTGGAGTGACAGCTGTGTTGCCTTGGGACACTCTCCACAGGCTCAGCTGCTGACTGAACCACTTGTGGTTTTGGTCCTTGTTACGTCCTCGTATTCATGGGGGTGCGTGCTTTTTAGATGGTGAAACAGATTGCTGGTGTTGCCACCGTTAGCTGTGAACACATGATGGCAAATCGTATAACAAAACCAGCTCTGGTTTTTTGGTATTTTCCCACCTCTGTCTCTCCTTCTGGTTCAGACATCCCACTCATTTAGTTTCAGAGAATAAGGACCTTTCTTCTCGATGTTTTGTTCTCCTGATGTACGTGCCGTGTAATGCTAAACTGCCACACTCTAAACTGTGTTGTAGTCCAGCCTTCACTATTAAGGATCCCTGGCCTTGTGGTTAACGTAGTCTGTTTCTGTTAGACAATTTGAAACCAGTTCTCAACTGGAACCAGTTCTTGATTCCCATCCCTAAACAAAAAAGCCTTGATTGTTTGACAGCAAGGTCTTTTTCATTGTGAAAAACAACATGGATTCTTTCTCACCTCTCTGCCTGTACACACCTCATCACATATGATAACCAATATCCAATCAAAATGGTAACATACATTTGATTAAAGACATAAATAAATATTACCCTGAGTCGCGGAGGACTCACTCTTTGTTTGCTTCCCCCAAAGTCATTTATTTGAGCTGTGATATGGCTCAATAACCATAAAATACAGAATGGTAATGACTCAAAGGTCAGAGGCAGAAGTCCTGGTGGAGGTGCCATTTGTTTCTTAATACCCAGAGAAACTCTAACATTATTGATCTCCCGCACCGCATGACTTTGAAAAGTAATTACTAGGTTATATATGATGAGATTTCCCTCCCCAAAGGATAACTTTATTACTACAATATACCATCGTCCCTCCACCCCTAAAGAAATACAAGGTAGTCAATACAGCATGCCAGTTTGCATAAAGAAGGGATGACAGGACGTTCAATGACAGGACCAATTTATTTTTTGCTGCTTTAGAAGTAAGACAGTAAAGAAGGTGGTAAAAGAGGTAAAAGGAAGCATTCTCTCTCTTTTATTTAAGATAGTCTTTTGGTATTTATGCCTTTACTTTATTTCTGACAGCGACAGGAAAGGCAGGGGAGAGAGTGAAGGGATGACATGCATCAAAGGGCCGAAGTCAGATTTGAACCGGGCCGCTGTGGTAAGGCCTCAGCCTTGATAAACGCTATGTGCTTAACCGGGTGAGATACCGTTGCGCCCCAAGGAAGCATTCTCTTCGCAGACCCACAGACATCATATTATTTTGCATAATATTGGGGTCCATCTGTGTTTCACACTGATTTGTTTGTCTCTCACAGGGGAACCAACCTATTTATTCCTAAGAAAAAATAAAGCTTTTTTTTTTTTTTATATGGTTGCCTTCAGAGGAAAAGAGCAGCTTGCAAGGTGCTCACAGGACCACTCTAGTAGGGGGGGCCGTTGAGAAACAGAGGCGGTGGAGAAAAAGAAAAGGGAGAGAAAGGACCAGATGGGAGGGCGATAAAGAATGTAGGAGAGGAGAGGAGAGGCAAAAAAAGTAAGGGAGTGATGAGAGAATGGAAAAGGAAAACGGTGGCGGAGGAAGGCGGAAGAAAGCAGGAGAGTTATGATTACTATGCTCCATGCTGTTTCGCACGGCTCCTCTTCCCAATAGCCTGAAGCGACTAGTGCTCAGATTTGGGCTGCCAACCAAAAGGTGGATATCAGCATTCCTTTGAGCCTCCCTGCCTCCTTCGCCCCCTAACCAGACTTCACACACGCTGCTTCTATCAACTTAGTCCATGTGTGCTGCTCTTTGAAGTGTTGGCTACGTGACGCTTTCAAGCCGTTTAAAAATTTCCTTTTGCAGGTTATGGCACTGGTATTAATTGTCAGTTACTACATGGTCCTACAAAGCCATTTGAATTGATGAGTTTATGGCCATCACAAACTACCTCATTTAAGGGGTTCATATAAAAGGGGTTCAGTAAAATTTCTGTATTTTAACTGCATGTGAGATTTCCATCCATTTGGATTACACAGTTTTAGCATAAAGAAACTAATTAACCTAATGTGATGCAGATGAAGATTGAGATTTATGTAACAGTAACAGTACTAACTGTTATATATTGATGCTTTTATTAACAGTGAGCTGCATAAACATGAATTATCTCAATGCAGAGGAAAATGTGTATAAAAGTAAAGTCAGTGGAGATTTAGATCTTTATTTAGAAAAATATGAATAAGCCTTTGAAAAGAAGGGTTAGAGGATGCCTGGAATCCACCTTGTTTACCTCCCCATGACTTCTGTGGTTTCATACCTTCAGTGTAAGAAATGCTGTAATAAGAAGCTATAAAGTTAGCTGTTGTTGCTGGCTTGAACATAAATGATATAATCATGTAACCACTCTGTTAACTTCCTGGCCTTTGCTGGCACTTTGAGAATGAGCTCCGTGTTTGTAAGGAATTACCCATATTCATCATCCACATGCATAGTTTGGAATAATACTCACAATGTTAAGGTCTGTGTTGTTCTGCCTCATAAAATCTCAGCACTGGTTTGGTTTTCTCTCTCCCTCTCTCTCCCTCTCTCTCCCTCTCTCTCCCTCTCTTTCTCTCTCTCTCTCTCCCTCTCTCTCTCTCTCTCTCTCTCTCTGCTCATATTATGGGCTCATCCCCAGAGAATTCCAATTTTCCACTGAAAAACTTTGTTCCTCACCGTTAATTACGGTAGGCCAATGTTTTCTCTCACCCTATAATTACAATTCAGAAAACAATTACATATCATTCAGGCAGCATGATTACCTCCTGTCACTCCAGCCTTCCGTGCCATAATTTAATATTTTGCTCAATGATCACTCAGAGGATTCATAAAGGCAAAAGAGGCTCCCACTTATAGTGCATTTCCTAGTCATCAGCCACTCTGCTTGTTCGTCTGATAAATGCCGGGTAGAGGGAGGCTCTCTGGTTTGACAATGTGCCATTAAGCCATCCACAGACCCACTCTTGCAGGCACTGGGTGATTAATGTCTTTTCCTTCTCCTCATTTAGCCCTTCAATAATGAACCTGAATTAACAAGCCCTTGCTTGTAGTGACAAAAGCTGCAAACAGTGACACTTTCCATATGAACACAAATCCAGCCACAAAAAGTTGAAGCACCTCTTTTTGAAGTAGTTGAAGTGATGATGGGTGATCACGCTGGACTCAACATTCAGTGTTTGTTTTCAGTTTTGATTTGAAGTATGGTATAAAAAAACAAACAAGCAGGAAAAAGGAACCCACTAAACATGCTAGAGACCTGATATGATGTTGTTGATGAAGTGTTGATCAGGGGAAGTGTTAAAGAACTGAGCCTGTTCATTATACTGCCTCCATATTGAGACAGTAATAACATTTTCTGATCTGTTTACTTCATAAATAATTAAAAAATTAGGCATCCATGTAAGTTATTACTTAATCTGTATCAGTGCTAGAAAATTGAAACCACCTTGGGCCTAATTACCGCAGACAAACAACAAGAGGATTCAGCTGCATTGTAATGCAATGAAGACATAACTGGAATCAGTTGAAAAGCAGTAACACAAACAAAGCAAGGTGTTTTGTCAGCATATACATACCTGGGTATTTAGAGGTTAATATCATGCACAGTGGAGGTGGAAATTTACATTTCATGCACAAACAAAAATGACAAATTAAAATAGCCTTCTATTGTGAGAAGTCAGGGAACAAGGTTTTACATGCTGTGACATTTATGGTTTCTACCTCCTTCATTTTTCAATTTTGGCAGCACTTTGACGCTGCTGTCAGGATGTTTGGGGATGCAGCATATGTTGAATGTCATGTCATGCATAAAATTGGATTACATTTGGCCAACAGGAGTAGGTTAGATATTAAAGTTCCACAGCTAAAAAAAAAGCTGTACTCATATAAGATAAACAAACATGACTGCTGTTGTTGCTTTGCAGCATTGTCTTATCACAGTGCAGTTGATGTTTGGCTCTGTGACCTAAGGTTTATAAAGCATCCCACTCTGCACTCAGAACCTTTCAATGTGATAAACAAGCTTGGAAGTGAAAGAAGAAAGTTTTCATAAGCAAAGAAACAACATGAAGTTGGAATAGCTGGTGTGTCAAGGTGATTTCAATGCTGAGTGAAAGAATGTGACGGCAACAGGACCTTTATTTAGCAGCAAAGTTTTTTTTCTCTTGTAAAATAAGTTCTACTGGTTATTCATTTTATTGAATACGTGTAATGCTATGTGCTTTGTTCATTAACAAAATAAGTCCCCATTACTTAAATAATGAAGCTAATTTCATTAACTTGCTGAATGTTTTTATTCTCAATAAATCCAATAATTGTTTGATCAACAAGTCCTGCAACTAAAATGACCAAATAGTTTGCTTGTCCCTGCCCTTGGATACAACCCATAGGAGCATACCAGTGTCCTGGGCCTTTGTCGTCATGGTAAAACACACTCAGTTAAGGTTGTGGAATGGTCAAGGTTTGGTTATGTTTAGGCACAAAAACTACTTGGTTAGGTTTAGGAAAAGATCATAGCGTTAAAATAAAGCGTTAAAATACACGTAAGTACTTCCTTATGATTACAGGGCCTTTGTTTTCACTGTTATAATAATAAATAATAGTTTATGGTTGTGAAACGGTCGTGGATAAAAGAAACCATCTTTGCAGGCTCATGTGTGAAAGTCCTGTGTTTGCTGACCCATCCATCCACCACAACTTCCTCCCTATCACTGGGAGCACAGTCTGTTATAAAATATCCCAAAAAGGTGAAAAAATGTCCATCATAGTTTTACACAATGCAAGTTCCTGTATTTGCTTTGCATTCTTTATCTGACCTACAGTCCAAAACCCAAATATATTCAATGTATTATAACAGAAAACCAAGAAAAGCTGCAAATCCTTAGATTTGAGAAGCCAGAGTTGCTAGTTTTCTGTTGGTTTTTGCTTTAAAAATGACTTAAATGATTAATAGATTATCAAAATAGTTTCTGAAGGATTTCCTGTCAGTGACTAATTGGTTCAGCTCTACTGAAATCCATAACTTCACATATCTGTCGCCCTGAATAGTAACCAAAGGTCACTAAAGAGTCACAACAGCTTAGTAGATTTCACTTGTGGTATTGACGCCACCACATGGCTAGTCCAACTTACTTTACCCTTTCACACATTGAACGAAACAGCTGTTAATGGTTTTATTCAGCCTAGTATCCAAGGATTTATGTTCATATTGGTTGATTTAGCACCTCATGATTTAATTTATGTTTTAATGCCAATGCTCCAAACTATTGCAGGAAGTAGTGTGGCCTATCGCAGTGTAAAGTTAGGGTAATGGATGGGCATGAAGGAAGTCCAAATCTGGAGACTAACAAATATCCATCCTTGCCTTTGAGAATGTGTGTCTCTTTTGGCTTTGATAAGAGCTCTTTGTAGGATCTAGTGCAGAGGATGCACCATTTATTTAAATCAGCCATTCCAAGTAAACTTTTCAACTTTTCACTATCCACCTCTAACAAGTTGCTTAGATTTCAATGAGTACAAAACAGTGGAAATGTGTCCCTTTCTGTGCAGCAGCACTGCTTTGAACGCACTCTGTTGGCATTGCCAGCCAGAAAAACAGCAACCTGCTACTCAGATCAGTGAGACTGGGCTGCTGCACAGTGACGACAATTTCAGCGTCTGTAAATGTGCAAATGTGTGTGTCGTAACGTCTAACACTCAATTATGCAGATGATGTACAGTAAAATTCCAATCTGTTAGCTAAAATAGCCCTCACATGTCAGCTTTAAACAAATAATCGGAATTATTTTAGTGAATGTAATCTATTCAAAGCCACCAGGACCTCCATTCGTACTGCGCTGCCTGTCGTATTTTATGTTTGAGGGCCTCCTCAGTCACTGGTAACCTTCATGTCTATGCTGAGGATTGCTGGACTTTGAGGGATAGTGCAAGAAGAAGCTAATTTTCCCACTCTGGCCAATCTCTCTGAAGCATTGGCCAAAGCCCTTTGCTGTACACCATTTGGAGGAGCCTTCCAGATTGTGCAGTGCAAGCCCTCACTGAAAGCCTATTATTAATGGAAAGGTCAAAGCAGGGTGGGTAGTTAGATAGCAGCAAGGAGATACTGTCAGTTCTCCTGCCTTCGCTGTCAGAGGCTGAGGGAAGTAAAGAATAAAAGGAGCAAGCTCATAGAGGTATTGGAGCAGAGTATAAGTCATAAGTGTGCGTTTGGTTGGTGTGCTTCATGAAGACTGAGTTTCCATACATGCTGGATTGTCTAAAAACCTCTTCAGCTGCCATTCACTGGGATGGACACGCACTCATCTACTCATTACTGGCGAATTGATAGTGCCCGTATGACAAATGCTGCTCATTTTCTACAGCAACAACAAAGACGGTTTTTGTTGTGCGCTCTCAGATGTTGTCCGTAAATATTTAGCTGCCTCTGAAGCTAATAATTGCTTCCTGGGTTTGAATATAAGAATGGCACTAATAAGAAGAAAATAGACAGATCCTTGTGGTCTATAGCCTTTATCACTGCTCATTGCTGACTGCTCCAATAATTAATCTACGGATGTCAGCAGTTACTCTGCATAAAAATTTGATGACCCCCCCCCCCCATCCCCACCCCAACAAGTCAGTAAAAAAACCATAACAAAAACACACAATCAGAAAGAAATACATACGTGTAATGAGTTCTGTGTAATTCATTTGTTCTACTCAAATCAAGGAGGCACTCAGATGATATGCTGATTGCTTCGCCAAGAAGGCATATTGACATTCACAGGAAATGAGAGCATGAGATAATGGCTGTTTTGGGAAACACTGCAGCCATGGAAACTAGGAGGTATAATTGCTCAAAACAATATGCTGTCTCATATTTGCCTGTGGATATTATTGCATCTGTACTTTTATTAGGTTGAGAGGAAAACAGTAGATGCTTATCAGCTGCAGATTCGCCCCTGTGTCTTATTTGTCCAGCAGTTGTCCGATGCATCACCATTGGCAGACACCACCTCCATAATTGCTGGATGTGACCGAGGCACCTTAAAGAATGTCATCTAAACTTTAAAAAGTTATCGCTTCCCTTTGTAAGCATCCGGCTGCCAGCAGAAATTTATCTTTGTTTGTTGAGCATCTTTCCTTACTGCCTCGCTTCTTTCAGGCATTTCAGACATCCTCCTCATTTTATGTACCGCCATCTATTTTAACTGTCGTGACAAGGTTAATGGTCTCATAAATGTCTGTGTCTGAGAAATCCTGTGGGCAAGATTTCTTCACTGGAGGAGTTTTCAGTTTTGTTTGCCACTGACTGGTGCAGGAGGGTCCCCCTGCTTTGATCTCAGTAGCTCAGTTGACTGGATGCTGATGGCATGACACAGGGGATGGCAATACTCTACTGAATTCAGAGCTGTTTTGTCAGGGTGTTTGAGTAACAGTGCATCATGGGAACAACTGTTTTCCCCCCTCAGTTGTCTCCAAGTGTTTGCTGTGATTGAGCAGCAGCTTCACGAATGCCATCTTTGACAAAAAAAAAAAAAAATCTATTTAGCAGGTGGATATGCATGAAGTGTACAAAGTATGACGTGTTCTGTCAATATGTTTGTGCTATTCATCCTCTAAGCTCTGCCGAAGAAGTGGATTATACAAATGGGTTGCATTGCAGCAAATCGCTCTCAGCTGTGTCTTTCTGTCACTGGCAAATGAATAAATGGATATGAATAGGTTCCCACTTTGGTGGTGCATTAATCGTATTAGAGATGCAGATTACATCTCCACGTGTTTGCATAAATTATTCATGACATTGTAATATATGGTACAAAATTTCAAGTAAAGCATTGTTCTAAAAAAATAATTTAATTAGGTCAAAAAGGTTTTTCACGGAGAGGAAAATAAACTGCATGAACTGCCCTCATGGTTTCACATTATGCATGCGTTTGGAATGTGGTGGTGGCCCTCATGTATTAAACTGACTTATATCTATCCATCTATAGATAGATAGATATAAATAGTTATGTTTATACAAATATGTGTGTGTGTATAGAGGGGTAACAGATTAAAGTCTTGGTGTCTTTGTGAAGTTACTGGTTTTAATGTTGTGGCTGATTGGTGCATTTTGGTCCCCACAAAGCTGTTGGACCCACAGATATAATACAACAAGCCCACACACACACACACACACACACACACACACACACACACACACACACACACACACACACACACACACACACACATTTATGTGTGTATTCAATCAGGTTTCTAGTGATGGTTCGCACAACTGCATTTTGGCATACCGAGCTCCCAGATTCCCTCTGGCCCTCTCACACTGTGAATTGCTTCACCATTGAGCCACTTTGAGGGAGAATGTCCAGAGCAGAGGGAATACAAATGCAGCACTTCAAGAACTATCACCTTGGATTCAACCTTGTAGCTTCTGTTGGGAAAAAAAGCAAAAAACAAACAAACAAAAAAAAAAAAAAAAAAACACACAACTTATCATTTAACGGCAAAATGGGACAAATCAGCAGGAGTTTTGGGATGAGCATCAGCTGTCACTGACTGCAAGGATCCAGAGCATGTCTCCTTCCTGTAAAGGTGGATAAGAACATCAAGCTGAATTTATAGACATTTCATGTTGAGGCATTCCCCAGATTATATCAGACTCTATATTTTTACGCTTTTTACTGTTTTTGGTAGTTTTCATTGTATGAAGGACTGAAAATAATTCTCCACCTCTTCTTTGGTTTTACAAGAGCTACTGTATTCAGACTGTCATCTAAGAGATTACTGCACAGTGTGTGGAATAGCTATTATAGTCATTTACGGTCAGTGGCGATGAATGTAAGCAATTTAGAGTCACCACTAAATCTAAGCTGCATGTCTCTGGACTGTGGGAGGAAACTGGAGAACCCAGAGAGAACCCACAACATAGGACGATACAGAAACCACCTGAGGTTTTGTCTGAGCACCTTTAAGGCAGCTCTGACTTTTAGAAGTTCATCACAGTGTCAGTCAGTTATAATAACCAGCAAGTGTGAATCGAGTTGATTAATAAGGTGACAAACAATCTTAATCACTTTAATGAAAATATGACTCCAGCAATTTAGGTCAAAGTGTTACAGTGACAGAATAAGAAAAATAAATACATCTGAAAATCAATAAATCTGAAAGGTGTTCAGCTTGAAATGAAGTGAAAAAAAAGCCAAAGACAGCACAATTAGAGTACTGTAATAGACAGAGACCAATGGAATAAACACAGTCACCTAATGACCTTCCCATCATTTGACTCCCCAGGCTGCACTATTGTGTCACAGCCATGAACCCAATGGAAATGAAGGTGCTTGACTAAGTGTTTCAGCAGCCTTTTTTTTTCAATTATTGAATGGTTGCTGTGGTATGAATTCAATTTTCCCTCCATCTGTAAACACCCAGAACACAATCAAAGTTTTTTTCAGTAAGGATGTTTGAAAATAAGGTTTCGTTTGGGTGGCTAAAGTGGTGTATGTGTGTGTGTGTGTTTTTTTTGTTTTTTTTTTAAAGGAAGTTTTGGACTATCTCTGGTAAAAGCACCACGACTGGACTTGGTCCTTAATAGCTCCCTTAACAAAAACAGCAGGAAAACTACACAGATGATGGGTTTGATTTTGAGCTGTGGCTGGACTGTCACAACAACCATTTTGCCATGCCCTAGGCATGAGTGTATGGAAATGTTACAAATGATCATGATAGGAAAATCTTCCCTTTAATGTTAAAAATTACAGCAACACAAAGACGCTGGTGGCAGCAATTGCAAAGACCCCTGGGTAGCCTATTCCTTTAGGATGTGGTTACTAAGTTCAATATCCTTATTTAGAAATGCTTCCAACAGTCTCTGTTGAAATCTGTGGTAACAGATGACCTCTAATCCCTGCTGGGATGTAAGACCCAACACAGTCAATTGTAATTTGGTGGCGCTACAGGAAAAAATAAAGCTCCTTTTGTTAGTTTTAGCAGGCTTTATCTATCTGTTTCCAATTACAGTCCTTGAGCCCTGGGCTGACATGCCCATAAGACAATCCCTTGCCAAGTTCAGTGCCTTCATTAAATGTATTAACGCTGCTGCTATCCTGTTAATCAAGTAAATGTCTCCAAGCACGAATGTTGGCCTAAAAATCATCCAATTTTAATAATTCTGACAAAACCCTCTGTTATTTTTGTCTATGTGCTACTGATCCTGCAGGAGGGGGCTGCAGGATTTATACTTAGAACATATGGGATTCAACCAAACTCTCATCAGTCAGATGGAGCGTTGGCAGCAGAGTTTAGTGTTCTAACAAGACTAAGAGAGTACAAGTACAAGAGACTCAGTGAGGCTGAACTTAGGTACAACAATGCTTTGAGCTAAACGGTTACATCAACGTGCTCCCAATGACACTTCTAACACGCTGATGCTTAGCAGGCATAGTTAGTTTAGTGTTAATATACTAGTGCACTGCTAATTAGGTCTAAATACAAAGCACAGCTGAGGATGATGGGAATATTGCAGGCAATTCACCATGAACCAGTGTACTGGGAAAAGGAAATGACAGTTTATTGGATCTGGGGATCTGGAGACCATGAATGTCTGTTGCTGAGATATTTCAGTCTGGACCAAAGTGGTGGGCAGACTGAGTGACTTTGTCATCCACAAGACGCATTCAAAAGCAGGGCTAAGAAGTGCAGATCATAAATCATGACCTTTGAATTTTTAAATAGTACACCAATGAAATGTTGAGAATTTTAACAGCTACACATTTTGACTATGAAGCTTTGTCTCTACTACTTTATTTTATTGTGACAGGTTGGAAGGATTTGACATGAAGGAGCTGTTTCTTCACATACACCAGGTGTATGTATATGCCCTTCAAAGACTATTCAAAGACTATTCCTGCAATCTGCTTTACCTCTGACATTGTATGAGCTCTACATCTGCTGCTGCACATACCAACTGCTGAAGTTAGAGTGTTATTATAGGTAATATAAGCGCTATTATAATAAAATCATGCCTAGGGTAGCAAAACTGTCAGAGCCCACTTGAGCCTCATTGTATAAAGAAACGACTAGCTGCTGTAACACCTTAATTGAGCTGTTATCTAGGTTTGCATCAATAATGAACGTAAGCAAATGAGCAGTGCTGCTTAATTCATAAAGTGCCTGAAGAAATATCCTCTCTGTGTTACAGCTATTACAGGAGGGAATGGGAAATTCAAATATGAGGCCAAATAAACACCCAGCTGTCAGTGCAGGTTTGCAACAGTAATGTCAAAGGATATTACAGCGGTCGCACTGGAAGACACTATTTTAAGCTGCCAAAATAAACATGTTAACAAAATATTTCACAGTTAGCCGGGGTGCACAGTGCTGCTGTGGGCTCAGCAGTAGAAGAGGGGGTGTGCGTGCTGTGCACTGCTACAGTAACTTGGACTGTACACAGCGAACTCTTGGAAAATGCAGGGAAGTGACACTGTCTGGCACCGAGGCGAGGGATCAAAAGAAGCAGCTGTGGTGATATTTTCTTATTGTAGGTTCAGGCTGCTGTGCCTGGCGGCTGAGTACCACATCCATTCATCATGCGGGGAGTCTTAGCTGCCGCTCTCTACTCGCTCTTTCCTTTTGCTCAAAAAGCGTGTTTGAGAACGGGTCACATGAGCTGATGGACCTGGCCTGGATTCTTCAGCCGAAGTGCGCTGCAGATTGCCGCAACAGAGGAAGACCTAGGACACTGTGATAGATGTAATCTTTCAAAAGTTGGTGAGCATCTAATGCAGAGGATAGCAGCTTTAACCGACAGGGACATCTCTCACAAGATGATATGTAAAGCGCTCTATAGACTCATGATATTTGAGTGAGATAATTGCTGGAAGGGCAGCTGAGTGATAGAGATATCTTAGCAGCTCTCCCAGTAAGAGGCCATATTGACCTTTCAGTAATGGTTGCTGCGCGCTCAGCACAAAACAGATGCCTTTCAAGAGCAGCACAAAGGGTCCTGATTTCCCTGCATTGTCTTGGCCTGGAGAGATGCATTACTTCCTCGCAGCACACTACAGTGTTTACAGGTGATGTATTGTAGCTTGCCGTCTGCAGCCGGCTCTCAGAGTCCCTGCAAACAACTTGTTGTGGTTATTCTTCCTTATATGGATAGTTGTTTTTCGTTTCTACTGTGTTTTAAAGAGGGCCTGAAACATTTAATATTAAATCCCTGTTTAGAAAAGGTCAACCTCTTTGTGTGACTCTCATCAGCTAATCATCACTGTACTGTCTCTTTTATTTCTGCTCCTCCAACCTGGTTGCCAAGTCAAGTCAGTTTTATTTATATAGCATTGAATCATTACAAAAGTTATTTCTGAGCATTTTTCATACTGAGCACCATCATCAATTATAAGAAGAAGACAATAACAGGACCAGTAATAGGACTAATAACAAGGTTAACAATAACAATAGTAAAACTACTGATAATAAAACGAATCAACCATCCATCCTCTACCGCTTAATCCGTCAGGGTCGCAGGGGAGCTGGAGCCTATCCCAGCTGACTATGGGCGAGAGGCGGGGTACACCCTGGACTGGTCGCCA
>JBBMJY010000004.1:1025828-1046223 GCA_037833715.1 Toxotes lorentzi
GACTGGTCGCCAGTCAATCGCAGGGCTGACACACAAAGACAGACAACCACACACGCACACACTCACACCTACAGGCAATTTAGAGTAGCCAATTAACCTAACCCGTGCATGCTTTTGTGATTGTGGGAGGAAGCTGGAGTACCCGGAGAAAACCCACACAAGCACAGGGAGAACATGTAAACTCCACACAGAAGAGCCCAGACCGGGGTTCGAACCCTCTTTCTGTGAGGCGAGTGCTAACCACTGCACCACCGTGCCGCCCTAATAAGACTAATAACAGGACTAATAATAATAATTGATGAGACTAATAATGGGGACAGTAGGTTGCTCTGCAGACGCAGATCCAGACTCTACAGCTCTGAATGCAGATGAACCTGCGGAGAGGGACAGGAAGAAGATGAGAAGAGAGAGGCGAGAAAGAACGGAACTATAGGAGAGAGAAGAAGCTGAGTTAGTAACAGTTATACACACAGTCATGATGGTATTGACAAGATTTAGGGCCATCAGCCCTCATAGCTGTTTTTCAGTATGAGTTATAAATTATGAAACAGACGCTGAAACATATTCTTCCTGCATCTATTAACTTTGTCAGAGCTGTGTTTTGAAAGGTGATTTGTGCGCTCAGCATGTTTGCTCATACACACTGACTGTAACAGGCTGCCTCTGTGTGACTCCTGTGTTACACAAGCTTTTATATTGTAATGGACTTGGACATAAAAATTCTTTATAATTTCTAAATGAGATAATCTGTGGGAATTAAGCTGTTAAGGTGTCACAGGGACTGGGTTTAAATGTCGCCCCAGGGTACGCTGCATGTCAGACTCTGGTGCAATATAAATGAAGCTAAAATTTGATGAAGGAAAGAAACCATATTCATCCACATTAGGGATTTTGGCACTTATTTAGCCATCCATCCAAAAAAGGGGGGAAATACACTGTTAGTCATACATGTTTATAATTTTTTTCTCTATCCATATGACAGGCTGGCAAGTAAATGCCAAACCATGATTCATTTTATCATCAGCGCTCAGAGCTGTCACTTAGTGGACGAGACAGCGACGCATTGGCAGCTGTAAAAGGCAAGACATGTATCAGATAGTGAAATATATCTAAGGTAGTTATTTCCACTAAATTGCCATCTTAAAAAGAAAGCCAAACCGCTATAAAGGATGTGTCAGGGCTTAGCATGAAGACAGGCAGGCCTGTGCTTCTACAGATCCTTGCCAATGGTGAGAGTCGGGCAATCCAATTCACAATGAGATCCCACTGGAGCCTAAACTCTCAGCAATTCGCCTCAGCCAAGCCTGTAATTGATATTTGTCAGAGAAAAAGGGTGGTCCGTGTCAGCTCTGAAGCTGCTGGGAGACAGAAGAAGGCAGAAGGGCACGCTCCAAGCCTAAAATAGTGGAGGAATATCTCTGCGAGGCATCATATGACAAGCCTGTTGATATTTGTAGCGCTCTGTTTTATCATTAATGCATTTATTCCTCCTTTCTGTGGTGGGATACACTTTCAAACCTGGTTTTACAGCCTTGTGTGAACCCTGTTTAAGTAGAGGCTGTTATAGTAGGTGGTGTAAAATTAGTAGCACTGCTATTATTTGTGCAATTAATAGTAACAGTAGTAGCAATAGAATTTACTGTTATTAATAGCGAGCACATACATCACTGTTCAGTCCCTTCACGGCTAAAATAAACACGCCTGACATAAAAGCAACATTGTAAACAGGAGTTTGCTCTTATTTAGGTGAAGATAAAAGAAATGCAGAAAGCCTTGCGGGAGGTAGCACTAAAAGTGGAAAAGAGACAGAGTCGGCTACAAAAGATACAAAATGGCAGCTGATTACAGAACTAATTAGTTGTTATTCAAGACGTGAGAGGATACTTTGAAAATCTATCCTGAAACTTCACTTTTGTTGCTACTTTGCCTGCAACTTCAGCTAATTCTCTGATTTACACAACAGATCTGTATTCACACCACCATGCACCCGATGAGGATTTATTTATTTATTTATTTTTGTTTTTGTTTGGCAGAGGGAAAAAAAAGTAGCTGAAACTGTCTGTTGATGAGAATGAATATTATCCTGTAGGAAATGAAATTGCTACCACTGCTGAATAAATATAGAGGAAAGACTGAATTCTAATTCGGCTGTCTTTAAAAAATAAAATCTCAAGTTCATAAGTTAAAACTGTTAAAAAGTATAAAAATGTAAAAGATGTATTTTCCTTTGGTTCATGGACATAGTATCAGAGTGAGTGTTCTGTACTTTTCTTGGTTTTTGGAAACAGCGACATAGTGAGCGCTCTTTCCGTTAATATTTGTTAATTAATTAACCCCGTTACTTCAGTCAAAAGGTTAAGTCAGTAACATAGAGATGTGCTTATAAAGCTGGTTAATGTGTTTGCACACACTTCAGCCTGGGAACACTACAGTCTGTAGGTATTGTGTGTGTGGTATGTTTATTGTGTTGTGTTGATTGCATTCTATGTTAGCAGCTACCATACGAACGAGCTAACTTGCGCATTATTTAGTGGAGTTCGTTTACTAGCCGCATCATATTTTGCGTAGTGTACTGTTGTTGAAGTTATTGTGTGCTTACAGATTTGTGTTGTTTTTTCTGTCGTGTTTCAGTTTTACATGGAAGAGTGTGTGTTTGTGACTTAAGTAAAAGCATTCTTTACTGGAGTACAGACGGTATCTGGCTGTCTAGCCTGGTAAGGCGTGGTGAGGGCAGTACACTAATACTACTACTAGTAATAGAAATAGTAGAAGAAGTAGTAGTAGTAGTATTAGCAGTATAAAAGCAGTAGCACTGTTTGCACAGACAGTCTCCAGACAGGCAGTGCACTTTTTAACACAGGAGCTTTTTTTACATTCTGGTTCCATACACCGTGGTATGCTCTTTGAAATTACATTCATATACTTTCAATTTGTTTTGTATATTATGTTTTGAGAGAAACATAATCACCGCCTGGATTACTCTCAGTCTTAATGATTTCCTGTCAAAGGCATTATTAGGTTTCTGTACCACACACAAATTACAGAAAGGATCAGGGTGGATCATGGGCCTATAACATGCACGGCACTGACTCCAGAGACTGGGGTTCACGTGCTTCAAGTCACTGCTGACCAAGACCACAACCTTTTCCGTGCCTTAGCCATGTGCTGTGGGTGACTATGGAAATCATTAATCACATTTATGGCTATGAGCAGATACTGTAGGTAAAACAACTGCAGTACATTGTCACTGAGCATTGTTGCACATACACTCACTGTCAACAATCAGTTATGTTGATAAGAGACATGAGGCGGACGACATTAATTTACATGTGAAATTTGTAGTGTATAAAGGTCATTTACAGGAGACAGGCTTCCTAAAATGGACACAAGCAGAAGGGTAGACAGTGAACATGCTCCTGGGTCTGTCTCTACTACTGTCCATTTGGTGTCTGTGTGTGTGTACACCGACGATGACGAAATGTACATGACGTGGGCCCTCGTGGCTCTGTAGGTGTGGAAAATAAACTGTGAGCTATGCTCAGCTTTCAGTGGGAGCAGTGCAGCATCTGCAGTAGTAAAAGTGTTGGCACTCAGAGCAGGACTGGTGATTCTTTACAAGGCAGGTTCTCATACACAGACCAAGAAACAGGCTCCAAAACAACCCGTGAGTGTACAGAAAGACTGTGGTCAGGCACTTTGTGTGCCCATCCATTCAATTCTAACTCCACTGTCAGACTTCTCACCACTTCCTGCTCCACTACTGTGCTTACTGTAGATCATTTATCCTTTTTTATCAAAGGACCAAGGTCGTTATTTTTTAAACCTGTCTCCCAGAAACTGCATTTATTTACAACTACTTTGCAATGGCAAATACATTTGGAAGGATATATATATATATATATATATATATATATAGTTTCTTTTTAATTAACATATTGAGATGTTTGTTAATTTACGTATTTGGGCAGTCGCTAATACGTTGATACCGAACGTATCAGTAAAATGTTCACAGTGTATTTGTTTCCTGACAACATCTCTGATCTTGCCGTATAATTTCCACTTGTAGATTTTATGGATCTGACTCTCACAGGTCTTGGTTCAGGTTAGGGAAAGATCCTGGTCTCGTTTAATACAGAAAAAAAATCTGTTTAGTTACATTAAACCACAACCACCATTTTTCCAAAGTGCTTTTATTGCCTAACTCGCGGTCAGGGACAAGGATGTGGACCCTGGTCTGTGGCGTCACAGTCCTGCTCATGAACCAGCCAAATATTACATTTCTCACAACATAACTGCTAACACTATTTAGCAATATCTGAATGTAATTTCACAGAGACATGGCTGTATTCTTGTGCAGTCCTTATTTGTCATGAACATGTAAGAAAAAACACTTTAAATCAGTTGATCCAACAGCTTATGTTGTCTTTTTTTTCCAGTTCTCAGTACTTGCAGCTATAGGCCTGGTAACAGTATCATCTGAGAGAAAAGCTGAGGCAGATGACGAGCTATGTTCTTCACCTCAGTGTGAAAGTCACTGCGGTTTCCATTTCTCTGCAAATCAACCTCTTATATCAGAAGCCTGTTTCAAACACTGTACTCTCCAGAGGTCAGATCTTGTCCTTTTGCTTCCCCCCTCCTGTCGCTCTCGATTGAAAAACTCAATGATAGACACACGAGTGACTGACAAGCCGGTGGGAAAATGGCTTTGGGAAGACAGCTGGCTGAGTGTTGAGTACTAGTACTGCTTTTCGCTCTGTGTTGGTCGTCCTAGTTATTTCTTTAACTGTTGACCTTGTGGAAATTGCTGTTTGCTCCCCTGAACCTCAGTGGTCCGGGTCACAGCAGACTGCATCTCATCCGCTGAAAGTTGGCTCTCAATGGACGCTACATTAAGTGCTGCCGATACTCCAAAGACCATTCACTGCAGGGACCTAAGATCAGTGAGTGCTTCGTAGGTCTGCGCTCATATGCATCAGACCGAGCAGTGAAGCAGGGAAGCAGTTCAGTGCGAGTAAGACGCAGCAGTTTATGTTCCAATGCTAAAAGACAGAAAACAGTTACACAGAATAGCTCTCCACTTCTACCAGTGTTTTCACCATGCTTTGCAAAAGAGATGCTGTCAAAACTACTTTCTGTATTTTGCCAGCTTTTACATCCACTTAAATGTTTGTTCCCGTTTTATGAAGCAGCATCCAAACTGACTTTTAAAAAAGTTGTTTTATTCCCCCATGTCTCATCTCCAGAAGCCACCCGCTGTTTGTTTCTGCCCGGAACTCCTAAAGGAAGGTTTGGAGCCGGAGATGAATTGATGTCATAACAGAGGAGGAAACTATCCAAACGATTGTGATCGGCTGGATTATGAATAGGCTCTTCTGTGAGGGAAGCCTCCAAGATGGCAGAGGAGAGCTGATCTGCAGATGAGGCAGGCACAGAAGTAAATTTATGTCAGTAGCTGTGGCTCTCCCCTGGCTTCTCTTCTTGTCCCTGTCATAAATAGAGCAGAGCAGATAACATCAGAGAAAGTTTGGTGCAGGCAGAGGCTCATCTCTTTTATTTTCTCTCATCCTTATTACTAATGGCTGCCTTTGATACATATTGAAACAATGCACTCAGTACTTGAAAACCATTCTGAATAATTCATGCAATTGTATCATAGAGTGCCAGCGATATACTGGTCCTACAAGGATCATTGATATCTCATAAAATTCACAGTGTTCAATCTCAGAGGGAACATTACGGATGAGGCTCATATTTTTGAGTTAAACGAACTGTGGGTTCCTTTTGGAAAGAAGACGAGTGTGCAGACCTAAGCAGAGGTGCAGTGCCTTTGCAGTGAAAAGCTCTATCAACCCTGGATGAATAATGGTGGAAATCACTGGTAATTTTATTTCTGTGTAAACCTGATGTATCTGTCATTGGCAGACTATAAATTTTAGTGCAAATTGTACTTTGTAGAGGATGAATGTCATTTAATAACAGGAATCCAATGTGAATGAAAGATGTATTAACAATGATTTGTTTTTGGTTCCTTTCTCCTCGTATTATCTCCATCTTGAGGCAGCAGTGAATTCTGCATCTCATCACTGTTAAGGTGGAAGCTGGAGTCGGAGAATTTACCATCAAGTAATCTGGAGGTGATGGAAAATACCTCTAGCATTCAGGTTAGGTTTCTCGTTAGGTACTCGCTTTAAGGATGTATATATGAAATGCTGCATTAGAAAACAGGAGCAGTATCTCTCATCTGTGGTCCAATTCTTGGGTGAGTTTCTAAATGGATTAGGAGGAGGTTCGTGTTTTTTTTTTTTTTTTTTTTAATCCGTGAACCACTTTGTGAGGCACACAGTCCTTGAAACTTAACCAAAACAGAAGCGTTGAAAAGTTCTCACAGAAGTCAATTTCTTAATCTAATCCTGCGCTGGTTTTGAACAGACTCGAGCAGCAACTTAATGCGGAGAATACAAATTGCTTGATGAAATGAAATGAATTTCTCGATGCCAGGTTATCTTCGACAGATAATTGCTAAATCCTTTGGCTGCCTTGTTCAGCAGAAGGTAGGAGAGGATGGATGTAACTGGCATTAAGACCACAGCGCCTGTGTCACTCGTGTTTCTCTCTGTAGGGAGCTCAGATGGCTTTCATATTTGGACCCGACTGTTGTTCAGAAAGTCATTTTGTCTCTCGTTTTTTTTTTTTCCAAGCTCGTATTGGTAGTTGTGCGAAAACGGTCCAGTGCTGATATCAGATGCATGTTACATACTTTGGTTGTGTATAGTAACCGCATGTGAAACTATAAAAACTAATCTCCAAAAGAATGATGGAGCCTCATCAGTGTTCTGTGCCTCTGGGCCACCATATGCGCCATAATACCAGACACATTAACAAAACTCAAAACCCAACAATTTAATAATGTTGTTAAAGCCCCAAGAGTCAGTTTTATTCCATGTAATCAAAACTTGGATGTTTTCTCACTGAGAAAGAAAGATTTCTGGACTATCCAATAGATATAATTTGAGAATTCTATCAGTTTTTATATCTGCCATACATGCATACAATAATTTGTAAGTTTGTTTGTCAAATCTTACCTTTCGAAAACTTATTATATTCATTTCTTTGTTGGTATTGTGTCTCAGAGGCATTGATTCGACAGTCATTTTTGAGGCTGTGGTTTGTTAGGCTGTGTTTCTTTATGCTGAATTATTACGTCGAAGGGTGATTCTAACGTTTTATACAAAATATATCCAATTTTGCAATAGTGTTGCTTCCTTTCATTTTTATATCCCGGTACAACACGTGGCTTCTTGCTCATAAACATTCATCACACACCTCCCGTGCAGACCATAAGGTTAGGAGTGCTGTGGCATATTACAGACATTAATCTCACAAGAAAATGATGTATTGATCTCTGGTGCACCACAGGTGGATCATGAAATGACCTCTGATGCATAATTTAGAAAATTCCATCCAGACTTTTGCTACAGGAGAATGAAAGGTAAGGCTTCACAGTGGCTCATTGTTCAGAACTAAACCACAACAAATGGCACTTACTGTCAATCACAGTGACATTTAGCCTGTTAACAACCAGCGTTCCCAACATGTAAAAGCTTATATAAGTAATTCTGCAAGAGTTTCCTAAATATCACATATACTTTTGTCACCGTTAAGCATTTTTCAAAGTGTGCCATAGGTTCTTAGATTAATGAAAGCATTTTGCCATCTTTCAGCCAGTCATTCTTACGCACTTACACAGATATAAAATCAACTTGAAGAGACTTTTTTCCATCACAGTGAACATTGTGTCTGCTTTTATTATTGTTAAGGTTTCATTATTGCGGCATAATAATGAAACTTAAAGTGCAGATAAATATTAAAGGTCTGCTGGTGCATGAAGGGAAAATTTCTGCCTCTTGATTTGAGAGTCAGCTGTTGTACACCATTACATTCACAAGAATATCAAACATGCGACAGTAATCACAAACAAACTGACGTCTTGAGAAGCAGAAGGTGTTTGCTGGCTGCATTATAAACCTTTCTGTTCAGCAGCCAGACATATCTTAGATGCACAGACTGTAGTTTCCAGACAGGGTGCATGGATGCATCACACTGGCAGATCTAAATCACTACAAGAGCACTTTAGATGAAGATGATGCCTTACTGGACACATGAGACGTGCAGTGGTAGCTATATGACACTATATGATAATAATAATTTAAAGACTGGAGTAATGCTAAAAAAAAAGAGAAAATTTAAGAACTGGAGAATGAAGCATGGTATAGAAAAGGAATAAGAATACTCAGACAGTGTTGGTTTTACTTCCTGCGGATGTGACAAATATGCAAATATGGTCCTCCTACAATGTTTAAATCAGCAAGGATAAGACACTCTTCTTTGTGGGGCCCACAAACTGGGATTCTGGATGGTAATACATATTTTACACAAAGACCTTGCATGACGTGGCTTGAAAGGATCTTAGCATAGAGAATCTGGGATGTCATAGGTTTCTACAGCTCTGGCCATTGCTGGACTCATCATACCCAGCAGTACTAGCAGGATAAGTTAATGCCACTCAGGTTTCCTGCTCCCTTTTCATGTTGGGGAGTCTCTGCCTTCCCTATGCAAAGAAAAAAAAAAAACATCAGTGCCCTAGAAAAAAATGAAATTATTTCAGTGGGTGGAGAATCCCAGTGAGGGGAAAAAAACTCATTTCAGCAAGATAGCAGACCTCCTGTAAAATATGCCTCTCCCTTTCAAAATCCCAACAAATTGGGGCAGTGAGGACCAGGTGCCACATGGGGAAAACATTGTAATCAGACACTCGTTTATGATAGCAACACAAAACATCACGCACATGTGACTTTTCAATGGTGGCTTTTGGAATCGAGGGATCCTCCAGTTTGGCTTTCATTTTGACATTTATTCAAAGCTTTCAGAGGCACCTGTTCACACACACTGTAAGGCTTGTGTTGATTTCTTTTCTTATTTAATGTGATGTGTGAAAACCTGGTGCCACTCTCACATTCATGGCCTCGTGGTACTGCCCCTCTCTCCATGTACACACACAGAAAATCTGAAAATCATACTCATGACTGCCTTCAAAGTAAAGCCTGTATATGAAATCACTTTGAAGGATCTCTGAGGATATGAGTATTTCAGAAAAGAGGATTCTGAAACTTTTCCATTTAAGAGTGGCCATCGGTTCACATTAAGCAGAGCTTAAGTGAACAAAGAGGAGTATAATGGTCTTCCTTGGTGGAATCCTGCAGCGAAGGACGTCGGACTTTAGAATTTAGTTGAGGATTAGAGTGGGATTAATACAAGCATGGCAGATAAAAAGGAGGAGCATGTGAGCTGAGATGCCTCTGTTGTACAGTGTTGATATTCAAGAGATGTTCTTAACACCTCCCAGCTCTAAATCGCAGATGCAAGGATTCGAAAATCTCAGTCTCACACAAACAGAGATTTAGAGTCCCATCATTTTATTAATGTGCTGATTAAAAATATGTTGCCATACGTTGATTATATACTTCAACGAAGCACCATGGTGCAGCGGTGTGGGAGCTAAATCCCTGTTTTTCTTCGTTAGTGT
Organism: Toxotes lorentzi; assembly: GCA_037833715.1. Lineage (NCBI taxonomy): Eukaryota > Metazoa > Chordata > Actinopteri > Toxotidae > Toxotes > Toxotes lorentzi. The sequence continues at coordinate 1,035,412 of JBBMJY010000004.1, forward strand.
CTAAGGCACTGAAATGTTGGCTGTTTTTGAGAAGCAGTCACTCTTTATTTCTTCATCACTGGCTGTTTGAGGAGCCTCAGTCTGTTTGTTGCACTAATGTAAGGTGTTATGACTGATGCAAGCTGTAACCTATGTGCCTTCTCCTTTTCTGCACCTTTGGATAAATGTGATTTGTCCTTAACTTTGAAACGGAAATAGGCAAATTAATTATGCAGGCAAAGTTTGCCTCTTTATCCAAAAATGTGCCTTCTCCAGTTTTTCAGGTCTGACTGTGTTTAACACTGGTGATTACCCTGAAAATAATTAGCTTTAAAGCTGTTCTCCCCTCAGGTTCTGCAGGACAAGCTGTGTCAGGTAATTCTGGTCTTGTTCACCTTCCCCTGCATATCAAATCCACCTTTTAGGCCCCTTTTCTTCCCATTATGGAGTTTAACAGTCCTCAGTATGGCAGGCAACATACTTCTGCAACATTAAAATCAGCCACTTCAGGCTCGTTGACGCTTGGCAGTGCTGTACGTGTTATATCTTTTATTTGCTCAGTGAAGTTTTGCTGAGTTTTGGTGTGTTGGGCTGTTACAGCACCAGTCTGTCCGTTTTAGTATATGTCAAAAGGCCCTGCACGTCGTGCTGCTGATGACAGGTTGAATCTGATTGTTTCTGACATTTAAGGGCCAGATGGTTGTTCTCAGGCAGCTGTTGTAAATTCTGTGCAGTTTGCTCAGTATTTTCTTTATTTATTTTGTCATTGGCAAATAGTGTAACATTTGAGCTGGCATTTATGTATTATATAGAAGCTCTGGATTCAATACTTTCATATTTTAAAGCAGGTTTGATGCAATCGCTCTTGCTTTCGTGAATGAAAATTCTGCTGTAAGAGAGTATATTTCCCAACTTTTTTTTTTCCAGTTTTTAATGTCGCAGTGAGTGCATCGAAATATGACGTTTCCCTCTTAAGAACTGTCTCCAGACTAAGGGAAAAATAATAATAAAAATCAGCCATGCACTCAGAGGAAGAATCATGAACTGTTAAATAAGATCAAATAAATTCGGTCTGTCTCAAAAAAGATTGTGTAAAGTTTATCTGTTCATATATATCAGCCTGAGAACAAAGCCTGCACAGAATGAGAAAAGAGACAGTTTTGTTCTCTAGAGGGGACCAGCACTAAACCTCGATATGGATTAGAAAAAATATTCCCACAACACAGATAGTTATCGTGGCATTATTAACTGGCTAATGACTTTTTGTCTTTCTGCCTGTTTGCTTTCTACAGTCCTGTTTCAGGGTGGCACTTCATTGAACAAATAAATGTAAGTGCACATGCCTTCTGCTTTATCCATTGGGCTTTGGCTGAGGGAATTATCTGAGCATATTGAATTCATAGATCATTTTTGCTAGCTGGGGGCTTCAAAGTATCATTAAATATTCTGATTCTGCAGATTCGTGAGCTGCTCTCTCCTTCCTTCTCTGTTATTACAGTGTTGTTCCCAGGTTGAAAAGAGACTCTTTTGGAGATTTTAAATAACTTTTTGTGTGCCGACTTTGAAATGTGCCACAGTTAGAAACTGCAAACAGTGTTTTCTTTTGTCTCGTAAGAATGCCTCTCATTGAAATGCAATTATTTTCAAAGCTGGTGCTTTGTGCTGCCTGGTATGTAATCAATGCACTGATCAACTTGGTGCAAGTCCTGTTGTAACTTCATGTAGAAAGTCGGCTCGACTCAGGAAAGGTCTGCTGAGGATCAGCAGCTGTGATAGTGGGCTTTGTCAGACTTCTGCAGACAGGATTTATCTCTGGGCTTGGGTAAGGATTTGAATTGATTAACAGTCAGAGTTCAGACTTTTTTTATTTAATCTGTTTGAGAGGAGCAAAAATATTAATTTCACTAAAAGAGATCGTGTGTTTCTAACACAAATGATGTAAATAAATGTGGCTGCAAAGTTTTCCGGTTTAATGACAGTGTACATTTGTAGTTGTATAAATGTCTGTATCCTTATACGGTGGTGAAATATGACTTATATCCTGACATCAGAGTCTGTGTTTGTATTTTTAGACTTCATACTCATTTAGGAAAATTTCAGGACTAAAACAGATTTCAAACCAGGTCAGATGAAATGGTTGTGTCTGTGTTAAGACTGGAGGCTAAAACATCCCCTCAAAGAGAATGAAGCAGAGAAGAATGAAAAGAAAGTGTTGTTAGAAATTTTCCTCTTAAACAGAATATAGCTGGCATGAAAGAAGAAGAGTTGGCTGGAAATTATACATTCCTTTTAGTGTTTCTGTGTGGAACTTGCTTCATAATGGCAGCCTCAAACTGTCATTAAGAGGCAAGACAGAGACTCGTTGAGTCCAAACCCAGTGTCCCACTGTGCGCTGGCACCTGGAGTGCTGTCATTGTCTAGAATCAACATGATGAAGCCCAACTAACATCCTGTCTCTACAGTGCTGAGTGTTGGCCTTTTCAAAATGCAGACTAATGGCAATGTTGTTTTTTTTTTTTTGTTTTTTTTTAAACTTGTTTTACATGTGGGCTGTTAACTATATAATTATAACTGACCTTTTGTTGTGTGAATGGAACTTAGTGTTTAGTTAGTCTTTGATGGGAGGACTCATAAATATGACAATCCAAGCTCTGACAGACTGACAGACAAGATGAACACTTTAATAACCCCAACAACAACTCTGCAAAACATGTTCTCAAACACCCTGCTCCACAAAAAGAGTTAAGAATGCATTGGGAATGCGACACGATGGTGTTGATGCAATTGAAAATGCCGGTTTTTATCCCATAAAGTGCATCTTCCCCTATTTTGCCGAAGATCACACCCAACTTTGATTCAGGCCGTGTCAAAGACAGCTCTTCCTCTCTGTCTCTCTCTCTCTCTCTCTCTCTCTCTCTCTCAGTCTTCTGACGCTCCGTGACACTTGTGATTCACTTTGAAATGCCATTAACATAGATGTGAGCTCAACCCTTAGCTGTGAATGCTGGGGCTCTTAAATTTGGGAGGGGAGGAGTGGAGCAGAGGAGGGTGGTTATGGACTCACTTTCACTTTCATCACACTTTTTGGTTTTGCTCTTTTCCATTAATCTGTCAAAGGGAGAGAAAAAGACATTTCTATGGGCAACAAGCTTCCATCTCTCAATACATTGATGACGGCTCGCTTGTACTCATCATCTGTGGTATTTGGTTGTGAGACGATGGATTAAGTCAAGTGGCAGCCTACATGCCCACTGCTTTGTGCTGCTGCTTAGATGCTCTTTCAAAAAGGCCACTTCTCTTAGAAGATTAGGAATGGAATGTCTCCCCAGCTCCTCACTCACTAAGAATATGCTTTTGGATGTCCCTTTGTGACATTTGATTGATGCACATGCAGCCACTGTCCCCTGCAGGAGAATGTGAAGTCTTTGCCTGATGATCAAATCATAAAAGAATACCAAAAATAAACACAACTGCCTTAATTATATACACCCAGTATTTAAACTTTGGGGTCTTTAATTAAGACCTGGGATGTGTCTCAAAAATGTTCTCTTTATGCTGTGGAGTTAATTTGCAGTTGCACAAACTGTAAATATGGACTAATTAATGCATTTAAACACTGTGGTTCAGCTTCTCATCTGCATCTTTATGTCCCTGAAGTCCAAAAAACATAATCAAGTCTATATTCAAAGTCTCAGTCTTTATTTATATATAAAAAAATGTCCCCGGCCATGGTGTGCCCCTACAGTATCCCCTGGTGTCTGGAGCGTTTGCCTTCACTGCTCAGCAGAAGCTCTGAACCTGTATCTGATCACAGGTCAGGTAAGGTCCAGTCGGGTCTTGGACTCAGAGATAATTGCAGGTGATGGATCTATACCGCACTATAAAAAAAATCATTACTTATTTGAATTTTTTTTAAAAAGTTTGTTTTTTTTTCCATTTTTTGGTTAGACTGTGTCCTAACAACAAACTACAGCAGCTACAGGTGCACAGCTCTAAACTAAACCAAGCTAAATAAATGTCTTAAATCTTAAGCCATGACGACCAAATGTTTGGTAACCAGCATCTGGTGCCACAGAAAACCCAGTCTGTTCAAGCTGTATCACACAGATACACCAGTATTACTGCTGTGAAGTGGCTCAGCTCAGGAAATACATTCACTCAGTATCGTACTGTCTATGATGGGATTTATAAGGAATCAGGTCAGCCACATAATCAATCATTCACATGTTGACTCCCATCTTTTACTGATTCCTGTTTTAAATTATTATAGTGATCAAAAATTTAAAAACACACATCCAACACTAAAAGATGTAGGTCAAGCCCCGGGTACAGTGAGGCTTTACTCAGCACAGAGGCTATCTGAGCTGTGTCCTCTGTGTCAGAACAGAAATATCACACTACTACCACTGGATCAAAGCCTTGAAGAAGATGCAAGTAGGCATTAGAATTAACCTTCCTGATCTTTGAACACATGGTAGGGACATGCAGTGTAATGATACAGGGGAAAAAGATCTCTTTTAACGTCACTAGCCCCTGAAATGCTTCAGGATAAAAGTTTTTCAGAGATGTAAAAGAGTTTGAAAGTCAACCACTGTCAGTGCATTTCTGCTGCACTGGGTTCTGAATATCAGGCTGGTACAAATATTAAATATTAACAGTTACATCAAATAACAAGAGCGTGACTTCCTTACTCTTTCATGACTTTCTAGTCTAACTAGTCTTTGTCCCCAAACTTTCTTCTTTGTGTTAAAGAAGCTGAAGCTTCTCTTTTAACTCAAGTGCAAGATAGATCATCATCGATGTGTTGAAAGCATTTGCTTTTCCAAAAACACATAATAACAACAGCTAAAGTACTAATAACATATTTGTGGGGGTGACAGCACCAATAACACTGACTTGAAACTGAGGGACTGAAAGATGATTTTGCCACAGGTTTTTACTTGTTGACTAATTTCCTTCATACAAAACCCTGAATTATCTGTCATTACATCACATTTTGTCACATGTCAAAAGACTTCACACAAAATGATAAACTTCAAAGTCAGCTGAAGTTGAAAGCCTGCCGCTGCCGCTGATATTTGCCTCCGCTATTCTCGTGAGTAATTAATGACTTAAGAAACTCAAGGATGGAACCAAAGGGAAAGGCAATTTCAACTACTTTTAGTTAGTTAATGACATAATGTGAGGTGGTTTGAACATGATAGTCACGCACGCTGAACTCCACCAAATTTCCTAATAATACTGGGAAACTTTTCCAGCAGTGTGGTTGAAGTCATCGAGGCAAGTGCTAAAAGCGTCCACAGTTACAATTGTGAAAGGAATTATGAGCTTTAGGGGAACAAACTTGCTGCTGGGGTCACACTGTGCACTTGCTGTAATTTCCACAGCCCAACTTGAACTTGAAATGCTATTACAGCAATTATGAGCAAATTATAGGCCAATTTAAAGTGGATGGACATCACAGCACCACAGTTTACAGCAGAAACGAGTGGAGGGAAACATGCGGGATCTTGTTGGATCTTATTGGATCTTGTGTTATCACTGGGTGTCAGAACAGGAATGTAAAAAAGACGACCTTCATTTTTATAGAATACTGTTATTGAAGACGTTGTCGTCGTCGTCCTTTGAAGCGAGACGTTTGTGGTTGCAAGCCATTAAACAGACAGAGTGGACTGATGAAATGTTTTTTTTTTTCACACAAAGGCAAAAACCAATGATTCAGTTAATAAAGATAAATTAGGAACAGCAGCCACAGAGCCGGCATTCTCAGTGGACTTTTTTATAATGGTAAACACTACTGACCAACATTAGCATGTAAGCAGAAGTAGCATGTAAACAAATCAAATTACTCATAGGATCCATCCATGGATCCAGACAGTCCAGATTTTTCCTTTCATTGTTCACTTATTTAAACTGTCTTCTGCTGGAAAAACAAAGAAGAATTGGAGATGGTGTCTGGATCCATGTTCCTAAATAGAACATGAATCACTATTATAGTATATTATAGCGCGTTATAGTGTCAGTGTAAGGATTATATGTATGCACTGTGGATACTATTGGCATTTCAGTGCCATTTGGTTTTACATAGACATATTATTTCTGAATTCTTTGTTTACTGTATCAGCCGACCTGCTGAGTCTCCACTCCTGCACGTGTCTCTTTATTCTAACCTTGTTGCATGCCACTTACTGTTCTTGTCACTCTGCACAGCATATGGATGCATGTCGGTGCAGGTCACTGCTCCAGATGTGCATGAATTTCAAATGTGTCCCAGAAGTAAATATCAGTAATTAGTGCCTCACTCTCATCATGTTATTTGATACTGTCAATTGGGGACATGTCAGACGTTCTTTACCGTCAAACTGAAGCTTTTCTCTCCTGTCGCATATGACCTGAAACTCAAAGACATGATATACATTTAGAAAAGAGGATATTCCATGATTAAAGTTCACTGTAAACAAATATACATACAGCCAATGAAACATCAACAAATCAACAGACAGTAAACACATGGCTCAGTATTGATTTTACAACCATGGGATTACATATTGAACATATTCAGGGCAGGCTGTGTATCTTCAAACTTTTTCTGGAGGTCACTTCCAAAAGTAAGATGATGAGAAAAGGAAACAGGAGGACACATAATGTCACTAGCTTTAAAATGCTGCGGTAGTAAATATGTCCACTGTACGCACAGGAGTGTTCGGGTCATAGCCTGTACACCATCCCACAGCAAATTACTCTTGTAGTCTGAGTTGCTTAATTGTATTGATCCCGATGTCTTTTTCTACTTGGGCCTAATCAAGACCAAAACAAGTTAAGAACAAGCTCAAAAAGTCTTTGTACTTGTTCCATTCATATAAGATAGAAAACAATGAATGCAATACACTTCTTAACTGTGCATGGTTGCTGTTCAGGGTTGTAAACAAGGTCACAAACAAGGTTAAAACACAGATAAAAGTGACCTTTAGATTAAAAATGGCATAGTGTAGTGAACCAGGACACTCTACACACTGTAGTATGCGAAAGGTTGGTTAAAGTGAGCTAATGCTATGTGTAAGTGTCCACACAGGTTAACAGTCCATCAGGTAAATGCAGCGTAGAATGACAGGGTAGAAAGTGCAGCAGTTCGGTCTGGACATGGCTATGACATATATGATGTTTGGCACAGTGGGTGAAGTGCTCAGTAAGAGGAGTTCATGAACTTCATAGCTCAAGGGGAGAAACTGGTTATCAGTCTCTCCTCTGAATGGTTGCTGCATGGTAAAAGAGTAAACTTTCCATGGTTAGGGGGCTGGGGGCCACAATCATCCTCTGGGTTTTCACTCTGCTTCTCCAGGTGTAGAGGTCAGATGAGTCCTGTAGGGAGCAGATTAGTCCTGTTGATATGCTGCACTGCTTTGACACCCCTGTTGTAGTGCCTTAGTTTCTTGTCTAGTGCAGCTGCCACAGCAGGAGGTAATACAGGCAATCAGTACTCTGATGGTACACCTGATGAAGCTGCAGAGTGTCCCGAAATCTCATCAGCCTGTGGAGAAGGAAGAACTCCTGTGTTGTTTTTCTGACCGTAATGCCACTGTGGTCAAAAACCAGTCCAGGTCTTCACTCATGTAGACCCTAAGTTACTGGAATCACAAAACATGCAAGTGAGAGGAGTGGAGCTCTGAAGGTGGATGCTCTGCCAGATTTCCAAACATTTAGAGTTTGATTCCTTAGCTTTTTGCTGAGACCTGGACTTTATCTCTGGATCCACCATCAAAAATTCAAAACAGAATTCAAAAAAGAAATACCAAACTATAACTGGCATGTCATAACACTGAGTATGTTAATTCTTGGCGTTCCCACGGGGTGAAGAGATTTTGTACATGACTGTCCTCTAGTGTTGCTCTTACATTGAAATATCCACTTTGTACACAAGATACCTTATAATAAATCAGGCAGATTTCCATGAACGTTACTGAGCATATTGATGCTATTCAGGCTCTAACCACAAAATTTTATTCATGAAGTCAAAACTTGGAATCTCAATCTTCTTTACTTCTGAAAATCTTGTACAGTTTCTGAGTTTCCTTCAGTCGTGTAGGAGGGGTGATTGATGAGTGTGTGGCCTGAGGTAGAAGGACTCGTTTTAGAAAACCTGGTACATTTTATTTTTTTCAACATAGTCCTTCATACATTTATAGACTTAGTTCAACATTTATGGACCTCCATGAAGTGGTCCACAGCAGCAATGACATCATGATCACTGTCAAAATGGCGACCACTGAGCTCCTTCTTCAGCTGGGGGAAGAGGTCTGAGGGGCCAGATCAGGTCACATCAGGCTAAGGACCTCCTTAGGTGATCAGTACTGTGGGGTCCAACCTTCAGAATTAACAAGCAAATCATTTGTTACTCATACCACCTTTAATCATAACTGTTGATGTAGTTTGGAGTGGAATGAGCTGACACCAGGCCTGAGTACATACTACAGTTAATTCTGCTCATTTCCATATGACCTCATGTTAAGCAGATTTGAACAGAATTATCATATTCTGATTGGATTTTATAATAAATCATAGAGGTGTGGGTATTTCTGACTGAATGATTCATTTGAACATTCTCAGAATCATGCAGCTCCATTTAGCTGTGATGTTGATTAATCTGATGTATCTTCTACTGATCAGGCTTTTTTTCTGTGTAATACACATGCTCACAGCACTTGCATGCACCACTGATAATTCATCTAAAATACTTACAATACTCATAACAAGTGCCCAAAACCAATTACTCAGAAAAAATTAGCAGCTGGAATAGACTTTTTTTTTTTTTTATCTGACTATGTGATGGTACATTCACATATTTGGGCCATCTAAAGGAAATAGACTTCTGAGAAGCTTTTCAGCAGTATCTCATTCACTCTGAATTTGCACTGGGAGTCAGTCAGCACTCCCTGGAACTCTTTTGCTTTGTAACAATGGCAACTGCTAGAATGGAGGTACAGGGCTGCATGCTGGCATGTTACACTGGCTCTGCACAGCCATATTTTCTGTTATAGCTTTAATTTTGAGCAAAGAGAATTGCTGAGCAGCAGCCGCAAAGCTATCCATAAGGAATGGGACTTAAATAAGCATATGGGATAAAAGGGTGTCACATCACAGACTGTATAGGGACATAGAAGGTTTGAAGTGTTGCAGAAACATGAAGCTGCCGATTTAGTCTGATTTGAAAACAACAAAGTGTCCTCTCCTCCCATGTATGGCCATTGGATGATATGGAGTCCTCACTAAATATGGTGTTTATATGGCTGTGTGATCACACAGGTTGTCTGTGATTAGATGAAATGACGTCTTTGCCATAATTTAAATGAAGCATAAATTCGGAGCTGCATCTCAGAGCTTGTGATTTCTGACTGGTCCCTGCCTTGAATTTGGGCTGTCAAAATGAACTCTCAGATTTTTATTTAGAATTTTTGAACCAAAGTTTGTGACAGATGACTTGAAAGTTACACATTTCATATTTTATGTTGAAACTCACTTGCAGTTTTTTTTTTTTTTTTTGGGACCTCTTACCAAAGTAACCGGAAAAAAAAACAAACAAAAAAAAACAGCCTCTTGATTTCTGGGGATTTTGATGTGTGACTTTTTTTTTTCCACTCCTCCTCTCCCTTCCTGGATACTATCTGGAAAAAACTGAGATGTTAAAAAAAAAAAAAAGGCATTCCTCTATGTAATAACTCATGTACCTCTTGGTACCTCTTGAGCCTAATTAGGACCCAAAAATAGAGGAGGGTAAAACACAGCACAAAGGAAAAGGGATGAGATGCTGAATTCAAAGAGTGATTCACTTCTATAGCTGCAGGCTTTTTCTTTCTTTTTTTTTTCTTGCATTTGGAGTAACAGCAGGGTTCATTTGCAACACCCAAGGGATCTTTCAGTGGATTGCCAAGTCTCAGGAGAAGAGACGGGAGGCTCTTAGAAGGGGTGTGTGTGTGTGTAGGGGTTGAGGGGGAATGAGCATGTGAGTGGCAGATCTTTAGCTTTGCTCTCAAAAACCAATGATTAGAGGAAATTGTAGATACAAATATTGTGCTTCCGACCCTGCCACAAGGGCTCAGTGATTCAGTGTCAACGGTAAGTATAGATCAGTGCACTGCAGAAAATGGGGCTTTGCTGTAATCGCAAAGCATTATTTCTGCAGTGGCTGCATCTTCTGTTGCAGAAAGACACACAAACACTTTGCTGTGAACTGTCATGCAGGCGCTCGCTGCGGCAGCACAGCAGCGCTAATTAGATGAAGAAACAATCAATGCTCATCGTTAATAACATGATTTGTTCTGCTTGTTTTTCTTAATGACTAAGCCAGATGCACTGACCTATGTGATGAAATTCACAAAAGTAAGAAGACCTTTGAGCAGCTGTTGCCATTAATTATCATTCTTTTGTACCGTCGCTAATTGTGAACCTGCATTTTTTATCAGTTTAGCTTGTTTGCATATGAAAGCACTTAATCTGAAAATATTCAGTCAATCTGAAAAACAAGTTATTTTGTCAAATGTTGCTGTTATTTGTAATTGAGAGGCTGTTCACTGGAATGACTGTGTGCAATGAGTAAAGTTAGATTCTACACACACTATTTGGAAAATCCTTTGCTTTGCTTTGGCTTTCATTTATAGGCTGAGGTGGATGTTAGTGTGTCACACATCATCTGGTCTGCTTTTAACAGTACTCAGTGCAGTGGTAACACACTCAGTGACTCTTGACATTAAACACTGAATGACCACACACGCACACACACACACACACACACACACACACACACACACACACACACACACACACACACACACACACACA
>JBBMJY010000004.1:1046323-1061329 GCA_037833715.1 Toxotes lorentzi
CACACACACACACACACACACACACACACACACACACACACACACACACACACACACACACACACACACACAAATGAAAGTAAAAAAAAATCACTGGTGGTCTTTCTTTGCCCCTGCCTTCTCTTCCTCTCAGCTCTCAGATACCTCTTGTTAAATCTCGTGACCCTCTGACCCACCTCACCGCCTCCACATCCAGCACTCTTACCTAGCAGCTTTGCAGAGACACTAAGCCAGACCAACGGGGATTCATGATGGATGTGGCTCGACAGGAGTCGGGAGTTTTGATGAGTTTCCAGCAACTTGTCAAGTGGGAAGGCTGGAAAAAAAAATGCGAGAGGTAGAATGAAAAATGACTCAAAGAGAAGTACAAACAAGATAAATGTGGGAAGAAACATCAGGAAACTTTTGTTTCCATAGACAGCTCATATGGTCATCAAAACCTTATTTCCATATTCCCTACTGCAGTGGCTTATCCTCATGCATCATATATATAAACTGTTATCTTAAGCAATCCAGTCTCTGCTGGTGGATTGGAGAGCTGAACGGTGCTTTACTGGGGGATTATCTTGCCCCAATGAACTGAGAGGATCACATCTGAGGGTTTGGTTGAGTCATGACTGTAAATCAGTTTGTTGATCATTTGACTAATTTACCTCCGTGTCTGTATCCAGTGCAAACTGCTGTGAGTGCATACAGCATGATGCTAAACCAATTGTCGTGGCATATTTGGAAGACATGTTTGTGAACGCTCAGCGCTGTTTTATTACTAACTGCAGTAACTGAAGTGGTGCAGGCCCCAGATTTGCATTAGTGGGATTTGTTCCTCTTTTACTTTAGGCAAATGGTTTGGAAATACAAGGTGCCTGCAAAGAAGGCAAACTAATCAGTTTTTATTCAACTGAAATGTCAGTACCATATCACTATGCAAATTTTGCTCCTAATGCACATTTAGAACTGAGAAGTAAAAGTCTTATGAGTGCATGTGGTTGATAAGGAGAATGAATGGGATGGTATAAAGGTGGATTTTACTTCAGACATTTTCTGGTTCAGAAACAATCTGTTCTAAGAAATCAGAGCTCATTTAGATGTAAAATCTCAAATAAACAATTTCTCAGTCTTCATAATCCCCTATTCATTATCAATGAGTCAGGCTTTTAATCAATGATATCAGAGATCAAAGTCTTAATTCTCTCATTCGTTGTCTGTTTGAGTGTAGACTCAGTTCACAAATGATAATTGAATTGTCCCAAAGACATGAAGATAATAATTCTGGAAATGTTCCATTGTGCTACGCTGAGGCATGGTTATTGAAACAGCAGTTTGAATTAGGCTTTTGATGGATGTTTAATATTATAATGTGGCACTATAAAATCAAGAAAAGCCAAAATCCCATAATTATTGCATGATGTGTGCTGCTGTCTTTAACACAAGTTGCCATATGGTTGAAGGATGATCATTAAATGTCATAGTTTAATTGGGGAATATACCAATATAATGCTAGCAGAGGATTTAAGAGTCAGTGAGATTGTGAAAGCACAGTTTTCCTCTTAAAGAATGGCTCCCTTCTTTTCCAGTCTTTATTAATTTGATGTTATGTAGCATATTTGACAGTCTCCTGTGACATCCATTCATATTTTATTACCAATACATCAAAGACACGTTACTGTTTATGTGCCACTATCAGTCCAGAATCAATTCCAGCGTCTGTTACTGTGAAATCTAAACTCTAAAGAATGGATTAGTCCTTCCATTTAATTACTTCACCAGATGGAAGACTTATGGGATTTTAAGATGAGATGGATCAAACCCCTCCCACAAACATTTTAATGCTTTTACGTTTTTAATGCCAACATTCTTTTGCACAGCCCGTGGTAGGATTCACACCCTCGAGCTGTCTAAAAATAACTGTCAATACAAGAAACTCACACACATTGCTATTCTAAAGGACCTATAGAAATAGAAGCGCCAGATACCTGATAGAAAAGTAATTACTCACAGTGAACTCACCTCAGGACATGAAAATGAAGTGATAACTTTGTCCCTAGCATTTGCTTTCACATGCATTTTTTAAATTTTTGAAGTTATTTTGCATTTTGTCATATTGTAAACACACATACTTGATGTTTCAGGACAGGATCTTTAGTGGCATAGCCTCGTCCAATTACAGTGTTTGTTCTCACAGTGTGTGTGAGCGTCCACACATTTCTCCGCTCTCACAGTAAGTCTAGTTTAAACAAGAAGAAAAAAAAACTGTCAGGAAAAATTACAATGAGCTATGGGATTCACTGCTGTTGTATTGTGCCTTTTGAATTCAACACAACAATAAAGGCTACAACAGGGCTTTTATTACCTCTGCCAAAAAGGTGTGTTCCTGATTGCTTTTTAATTAGTGGAATATCTTTTTATAAAGGAGATTTTAAAGGATTTGTTTTGATACAGAGCTTTTTTATTTTCCCTTTTTTTATGTTTTTTCTTTTTTCTTTTTTTTCTCTTTTTTTTCTCTCTTTTTTTTTTTTTGTACATGAAACTCAGCCCTTACTTAAAGCCACTATGTTCACATTTTAAAAATCCCAATGCTCCCAATGGTCATATTTAGAGGACAGGCTTGCAAAATAACACCCTTGGCACTAATGGAGAGATGTATTGAGTTTCGTTATCATTCTTATTAAATGTTTTATTGGTTTATTGTTCTGTTTCACTTTTAGATAAGAATTGCTGCTTCCTTATAGGACCTTCTGTTGTCACGGTTACAATAATGAACACACAGAAAAGGGTTGTGGAACAGTCGTGGACAAAGGGAACGTTGCTGATTATCAGTTTGACGTGGGAAACAAGCAGCTGTCTCCTCCTGATGTGGTCTTTCTTTCTCCATAAACTGTCACCTCACTTTCTCCTTTGCTCCCCGAAAAATGACTGCAGCCGCCAGAGGTCGCCTGACAGTAAAACCTAACTGTGTGTCCTAATGAGTTGTACACAGACAACCTATGGGCTCATTATACTAGGGACTAAGTTGGGAAAAAGCCTCTGCTGCTTCAATTCTTACAGTTTTGTGTGTGTATGAGAGTCTCGCAAGCCGATAGACTATATAAGACTAAATTATATAAGACATGATGTCAGTGTAACAAATGAGACACAGAGTTTGTTCAGCTCTGAGCACTGAAGTCGCAGTTGCGTTGGCTGATTTTCTCCAGCTCTTTGCAGTATTCTTTACAATAAGTGGCTTATCCAACGTCCAATCATATTTGTTCAGGTGTACATCATGGACATTATAACCTGACGCTTCCTCACTCTTACTCTGATGATCTTGCTCCCTGCCAGTGCGTTTTGCTGCCACAGCTCCTCCCCCCACCACCCTTCCTCTTTACATGGTATTTTGTGTTGTTGATTTAACTCAGATTCATGTTCATGTTTGGGGGATTAGCTCTTTCCGCAGAATCCCCATCACATCTTGGATTCATTGAGAGATCCCCCAAACAGCAGAGCCTCTCTACCGAATCTAACTGCATTAGCATTTGCTATAAATGGTTACTTCCTTTATGTAGGTGTCTCTGACTGGTTGCGTGGTTAAGAAGAAGAACTCAAACATATTCCATTACATGTCGCATAGATATTTATAGTTTATGTACCCCCCTTATATCTTTCAAGTGTAATAGGTGACTATTGATCAGTCCCATTGACCAACCAGTATTTTTATTGGACATTCTCTTTTGTAGTCTTTATGAAGTCATACATGGAGACACATTTTCTGCACAGTATGGTCTTGTGGCTTCAGTTTGGAGAAGCATCTTTTTAAAAGAACGCAGTCTTAGAAGAGGATGGAGTTATTTCCTCCTTTGACATTTACAGGTCTTGTTTACATACATAAGATTGATACGTTTTTGGCCTAAGGTAGAAGGAGATGACTTATACTGCTCTCTTTACACGCACACGTAGTTCAACTCCTTGAGTGATTATGCAGGAAGTTAATAAGTTGTGGTTTCTGGAGTTTTTCTGTCTGAGAAAAGGAACACACTGACCTTTGTGCAGTCATCTGTTACCTGGGTCTGAAGGGCTGATCACCCAAGGAGGTCCTTGGCTTGATTTAACTTTATCTGGCCTCTCTGTGTCTTCCCCATGTTAAAGAAGGAGCTCAGTTGACAGTGATGATGACATCACTGATGCTGTGGACCACTTCCTGGACATCCAAGACTGTGACTTCTACAAAGAAGGGATCCATATGCTCCACGACTGTCGAACTGAGTGTGTAAATGTGCCAGCTTTTCTAAAATGGACTTTTTCTGCCTTAGGCCAAAAATGTATCAATCACCCCTTGTAGCAGAAAAACTGTGCTCAGGCAAAGTGTGCAACAAACACTAAAATCTCTGGGGTTTTTTTAAACTTTAAAAGTTCTCATGATAGCCAGTGCACATTCTCAACTGAAGGCTTGTTTTTGTCCCCTCCTACATATGCATGATGGCAATGAATGCATATGGTTGAGCTGAGATTATGAACATTAAATGAGTGGCAAGAACTTGGGCAACAGCAGGTGTACAGGATGTGGAATGCTGCATTTCTTCAAAAGCCTCCTGCATTTCCTTATCCAGGGTTTGTTTGGGTGAATCTTATTCAGACTGAGAACCTCACTAAAAGTTAGTGTTTGCAGGAGTGGCTTTGCAGTATAATGGCTGCTGTTTCCTTGTAGTAACAGCCCATCCAATTAGACTCTAGGGGAAATGGTGAGGAAAAGCAGCTCACTCTGTAGTTTTACAGTTTATAGGTATTTGTTGTTCCAGTTTTATGATAACAATAAGGTAAAACCAAACAAGACTGCATAGAATTTTAATGACCATACGAGTAAGCTGGAAAAGCATTATGAAGCATGTTCCGATCCATTGGCCCAAGGGTTATGGGACCAGCTGCACCTCTGCACCACAGTGTTGCAAGTGGTCTCCAGGTGTGTAGTAATCTGACTCAAGGTCCCTACAAAAGACTTTCTATTCTTTGATGGAATATGTTAGTATATATGTTAGGATAGTATACATGTTAGTATATTTGTATATATATTTGCACATTTCCTGCCCACAACAACCATTTGACGACAAGTGATGTGCTGTGTACACAATATATTAGTGTTCTCTACACATAAAAGCCACACTAGTTCCCTCACAGATGTGGTTTTAGAGCCCTTTGCTTATAAAATCCTGAATGTATGAATTCACAATCATGTGCTCTAGGTTTAATCTCTCACTCCTGTGCCTACGTTATTCTAACACTATGCCACACTTGAGAGAAGTGCCTTCCAATACAAAGTAATACTGCAGGCGCTGAAATGTACGGGGTGGCTCGGTTTCTCACAGGGAACCTTTCCTCTCTTGGTGATTCACCAAGCTGTGCCATTGCAGAATTACGCTTGTCTCACAAGTTGCATACTTATTAGCCAATTCTCACAAAAGGGGGGAGTGTAAGAGCCAATGTGATGGAAGCCTAACTCTGCCAGGTGATTCAGGACGTGT
Source organism: Toxotes lorentzi (assembly GCA_037833715.1). Lineage (NCBI taxonomy): Eukaryota > Metazoa > Chordata > Actinopteri > Toxotidae > Toxotes > Toxotes lorentzi. Next base: position 1,051,816 of record JBBMJY010000004.1, read on the forward strand.
TGGATGTCGGCCTCTTTAGGCAGTCATTTTTCACTAATGTCTCCTACCATAGCTTCAGGGGAATTTCCACTCCCCTCCCTCCAAAACATAGACCCTGTGTTCTTTGGCAAAAGAATGAGAATTACTCTGCAGCTCTTATAATGGGGCGTTTGCATCAAGTCACTGGAGTGTCCTGACACCTACGATCTGGGGAAATCTCAGCAAAACATGGCTGGTAATGATGAATTTAAATGCAAATGGCAACTTGACGGGGGAAACAAATTACACCCATCACTTGGCTAAATTGCTTCAAATTGAAGACGAGTCCTCAAACCTGAGCATATTGCACCAGTGGTTTATGAAAAAATAGAATATGGAAAACAAGGTAATAGCTAATTTTACCTCCTCCAGTTACCATGGCCTGGGGAAATAAATGGAAGGCACTGTTTTTGATGTATGATTACAGATGATACATACAAATTTGAATGGTTTCTCTGGTTTTTGTAATTTGAGAACCAATGTCCATTTCCTGTTTACCAGGATAAGGGGATCTTACATCTGCGCTGCCTTGTTTTTTTCTGAGTGAATAACAACAGTGAAATGGCTGTAGAGGAATGTGCCAGAATCGTTTCCTCTTTTGGAAGACAGTCACATTCCTTTTGTATCTGTACAAATTCGGCGGTTGTTGCAGTGTGGGATTGAACAAGTAGCTTGGCTTTGCCTGATAGATTGACTGTGTGACATGTTGTTGACCTTTCTCCATCCCATTCCAGCTGCCAGCCATTTATTTCCTGCACACCTCCAACACTGGCTAAATGAGTGCTTCATTGAGAAGAGCTAACATGGGAGGGGAATATTGTCTCCTTTTGCCCATTAAACCACAGGGGATAAAAGAACACTCTCCTCCTCCCCCTCCTCCCCCCACCGCCACCTCCTCTTCTCACTCCATGTTATCCTCAGAGCAGGGAATGCGGGGAGACTTCGAGATCAGCGTTGGAGTCAGGTACAGAATACAGATCAGTCGCAGGGAGAATTGATGCCCAGACTATTTAGCATACCTAATTGACCTCTAGCTCAAAAACCCCTGGCTGTGACTAACGTCACCCCCTTGCCCCCACCCCTTTGCCCCCACCACCGCTGACCAGCATCCGCTATAATATTATTTTCTGACTCAGTGCTTACAGCCATTTTTAGTGATGAGTGAGCTTAATCATGGTTCAAGCCATCAGTATGTTTGTCTGCTGCGTGCTTTGCAACAAAATGAAACCCTTGTGAGCCTCTGGTTTGTTTTGTTCCCTTCCCCCTCACGCCCTCCCTGCTGTCAACCAGAGAAAAGAATCAAGTTCACCGAGCCTTGACTAGAGAGGCACTTACATTCGCTTCATCTTCAGGGTTTCAAAGCTACAATTAGTCAAAAAAATACCCAAAGTAAGAAGTGAATCACATACATTTTGTTAGTCTAAACTGAATTGCAGAGTTCCAGCTGTTATTAATCATTTCAAACCAGAACGTGATGCTGTGTTTAATATTCCAGCCTGTATCGACGTTCAAATTCAAACTCACCAGCTGGAGCGAGAGTAGTTAGTTTTATGCTTAATGAGAAGATTAACGACTGTGCTGCGTTTCAATGGAATTGTCAGCAACGGTATTGCGCTGTCTCAAATAGTCCTGCCACTGCAGCAGGAAATCCCAGGAGGCCTCTAAAAATATGCAGTAATTAAGTGTTCACCTCATTCTAATGGGATTATTACTGTAAAAATATCCGAGGACTTATTTTAAATCTAAAGAAGAAAAAGAAGGAGAGGAGCTGTACCAGATATTTCACTAAAGAAAAGATACAGGAACATCTCCCACCAATACTGTAAGTCACATGAGCTAATTATAATGAGACGAAGAGACTGAATTACATAACATCTGTCACCACCCACCAGGACTTGAAAACTTGTAAATGAATTAAACTGTGGTTCTTTTTGATCAGAACACATAGTATGAATCATAATGTTCCTTGGTAAGATAAAGCAAAGATTGGAAAGCAGCTTTATACACAGTGTCCTTAAAAGTGCCCTGAAGATTTGATCAAGTTGGAAGTATTTGAAATTTTTTGAAGGTAGAAAACAGGTTATTGGTTTGGCTTGTTTTACAACTCTGAGTTTCCAATATCTGCGAGTACATTATTATAATAACTGCTATTAATGATGGCGGGGAGTTCCCTATACATTTGTCTTCTGAAAGATCCATCCTTCAGTGTCTTTGTGTCATGAACATCTGCTCCCAGACGAACCAGGTATCACACAAAACCCTCAGCTGAGGTTGCTGAACCATCATGCTCAATTGCTACTTAATAACAGCAGAGAGAAGCAAAAACTTCTGGGCCAATGTAGTGAACAATCGCTGCCTTTCCAGAGCTCTGAATTAATTTTGTGGGTATGTCACGTGTTTCTTCCTTTTATATGGTTTTGTGAGACTACGTGTTGCAGTTAAGAGATACAGGAAAACAGTGCTAAGGGTGGGAAAGTGGTTGAGCCACATGGATGTCCTGGCCACCTGGGATTTAAAGACTGCCACTGGATCAAACATGTAGCAATACAAACCAGGACTTCATTGAGGAAACATGTCAAAAGCACTGAAACCACGTCCTTTTCTCCAGCCACAAAAAGCCATGAGTCCACCTGTGTAGCGGCATACAGTCATGACAATGAGCTGCCTTTGAGATGGGCAGAGAAGCTGTTGTTTGACGGACCCCGGGTTGTAAATCTTGTAAAACCTTCCCTGTGTGCTCTCACAACTCAACATATGCTACGCACTACATGTGCTCAGCTTCAGCAGTGGAATGCATGATACCGAGCACTGAATCATGATGCTTCTCTTCCAAGTGCTCCATAACTGTCACATCATGGACTAATTTGAACCTCTTAAGGATTATGGTCATAATGGATGATGTTTCAATGACATCATCCCTGTCTTGACTCACCTTCTAGTCTGAAGTAAGAGGACAGGAGGAGGACTGTGCAAGATTTTACAAGAGTTACATTTTTCAGTGGATGGTTACACACAGAAAAAAAATGTCACAAGTGCAGTACATTTTGTAACCTTGAAATAAAAGTGAGTTCAGGCTTAGATTATGTGAATATGGAATGTGTAGGTGTTTCAAAGCTGGTTACCATAGAACATTTGTGGATTTAATGTATCTGCACTAATGATTTTGAAGGTAGATGTAATGTAACTTCCTGCCAGATTAAAATGTAGTGATGCCAGCTAGGGTTACAGTCCATTTACCAGGGCTATGACTTGGCTAAACTTCTAGTTGTGTTGCGAAGTATAACTGATAGAATTTCAAACTATGAGGTTTCATGTTTGCTGTGATAGATTATCTAGTGTAGCTTGGGTAATAATTGAGGTCTGTGGAAGGTGGGGTTCCTTTACAACAGGAATTCATTGTGGAAACAACGTCTTGTGGAAGGATAAAAATAATCCATTATGTGTTCAATTGGGCTGCCTCTAAAGAATACTGTGAATGAGAGGGGCAAAATGTGCCACGTTTAAATTACTGATATTTTAAGCTGGTTAAGCTAAGTTAAGACTTCTTTGATAAATTGACCTTGTCATATGAAAGACTGTGCATTAGCTGCAATTAAGCCAGTGGGTTTTATGAGCTGATTTTCTTTTTGCTGTGATTATAAGGCTCATTAGCAAAGGTTTGTGTCTGTCTGAGTCTGCCTTGCTTAGTTGTCCTTTGGCCGGGGGTTCACCGAGAACAGATGCTCATAAAGGCCTCAGTTCCAGCCATGGTCCCCAAAGGACGTTTGATCTGGAATTCAAGTTGTCTCTGCTATTTCTCTGCATCAGTAGGCTGATGTTCCCCTTGCTCGTGCTTTGTCATAGTGGACAGGGGATTGTGGGAGATTTCTAAATTTTTCAGAATACGCTGCTGGTGAGAGTATCTGCGCTGTAATTGTAAATCAGGCTCGTGCTGAGTATGCTTGATGTTTTCACCCCAGTGGCGAGGAGCCCTCTAGATATAATTACTGCTCTCTAGCAGTAGTCAGTGGGCTTAGTTTGATATGGGATTGATTGTGTATGGCCCCAAAATTAAAACCATCATTCATCCACCTCTGATGTGGTGGATATGGTTTGTTTTATGCTCTCTGTCCATCACTGCGGCAGCTTTAAGTTGGATGACAACAACCCAAATTATAATTCAAAAACAATGTCTTTTGTGAATTCCTCATTTAAATGTAAATAGTTGCATTAGTATGTGTCCGAGTAAGCCAACGCACAGTGACCTCATCACATTCCAGGTATTAATAAAAAGCCTTTAATACTGCATCGTGTTTTGGCTAAGAGCCTTCTTTGAACACTCTGCCTTGTAATATTAAAGGCTTCTTATTTATACCTCGCAGTTGAAGTGCCTTGGATTTTTTCTTGTTTACAGTTTCTTGGTTTATTTGACAAATTAAGCCAAAAAACAGACCCAGTGATGTAAGCTGGGGTCAGTGGGTGTTTTGTGCCTTTCAACATAAATCACCCTTATCCAGGCAACCAGAGTTGATCAGTCTCCGACTCATGTCCCATGCAGCGCAACCCTTCAGATCACTCCTTCTGATTCACAGCCATGTGAAGGCTCTGTCAGCTGCCTCTGCCCCAGCATTGTGAATGCTCTGTGGAGTGAGCAGCCAGAAAAGCCTCTACATCCCACCTCTATGGGTGAGCAGCAAACTTTCCTGCCTCTGACAGTGCTGTACCAGCTCCTGATATTTGTCCCTCTTCACCTGGGCCTTCCTGATCCAGTCTTCCCAGGTCACAGTCAAGCTTAAACATGATCCCCTGCTTTAAAGCTTCAGGCAATGGTGTCAGGGAACTTGAAATGCCAGCCCATATCAACAAGTAACTGCAGGTCAGTCTCTGTAGAGAGTGGGGCTGTTGTCACTTGCACTGTTGGATCTGCTCTACAGAAAGAAGAATCATTCCTAGGTGAGCCTAGGAGGTATTTGCCTTTGTTTATAGGTGATGCAACACACTGTCACCAGTGTTAGTGCCTTCCCTTTTAGACCTTTGGGCAGCTGCACAGTTAGTGTTCATAGTCACCATCCCCCCTGCTGGGGTTCTGGCTGGCCATCCACGTGGTGGGTGCCATTTCATATCGGTTAAAGTGTGTGTTCCATTGATATGGAATGGATCACATCATCTGTTATAGCTGCTTGGAGATTAATGAAAACATCCAACCATACATGCCTACATAAGGAAGTGGCAAGTTTTTAAGTTGGTAAATAACTTGAGATCACAAAGTGAAACACTGTCTTTGATATGTATTGTTCTGTGGTCTGGTGTTCCTGAAAGACTGGGACACACATATTTTCAGAAACAGGAATGTTTTGCAGATGTTTTTTTTTTTTTTAAACTGTGAAAGGATCATGAATCAGAGCAGAAAACATTAAGAGACCCAGAAAACAAGACATTACCAGCGCTGCCTTTATCACTGGCACAGCCACAGAAAAGACAATAAACGGGGTACAGTCACTGCACAGGGCCTTGTGTCAGCCACAGTTTGCCTTCTAATTCAATAACAGTGCAGGTTTTTTGGTATCCTGATTCACAAAGTGTCATAAAGCTGATGTACCACACACACACAGGCGCACATTTTGGCTGCTGACTTGCATCAGTCATCTAGCAGATCAGTCAGCTGTAGTTCAAGTGCTGAGGAGTAGAGCAGGGATGATAAGTTGTGAAGGCTGGCAAGCGTGTCCGGCGATTAGCCTGGCATCGGTTAGCAATGTGCCGTCAGAGGCTTTTCTCCTGTGCCAAAGCTAGCATCACACAAATAACAGGGAGCTACAGATAGTGGCGATTGGAAGATGGAAATCTGCTGAGCGATGCAGACGCAACAGGAAAACAAACAGTGGGCCAAGAGGCTACCTATCAATCAATGCTGCGCTGTGAACGACGGGATAGGCTCAAGTGTCATATGGTTGAATATGAACTGACAGGTGTGTGTGTGTGTGTGTGTGTGTGTGCCTGTACGGGGGGACCATCACACTACTTTCTGCAAAGCACCTCGCCTGCTACTGTCGAGATTGATTGCATCACAATCGACACATGAAAGATGACCTCGCACAGAGCAGGCAGACAGAAAATAACAATTGCAATAATCAGCTCTCAACAGATCTCCCCTGAACACACCCATAAAATAACACACATGCATAGTCTACTGTACTTTCATTCATACTTTCATAGTTTCATTGTTTTTTTTTTTTTTTAAAGAAACAATCCAGAGCTGGAGCAGACAATATGCCCTCTACCTCTCTCTTCTGTCCTCAGGGGATATCATCTTAAGGCCCAGTCCTCAAACGGAAGTCAGCACTGATCGCACAGACACCTTTGAGCTGCCAGTGTTTCCCAGTGTGTTGCCTTCAGAATATAAAGCAAAGGTTGAGGGCTGAGTAGGGCCAAAGATGAGTGGACACAGCAGTATCTACTACTTGTGAGTCACCTTAGGGCTGCTGGTAGTTTGCTATCTAATGAGGACACAGACATGCAGGTATACTGGACAGGACTACAGGGAGAGCACATTTTACGTTGGTCTCTGAGCCCCGTTGTTAATTGCTGTGTAATTTATAGAATATATTTTAATGTATTTATTCACATAAGTGCCTGAATACCTCTAGAGTCATCTAATAGGCAGTGTTGGAGAGGCTACTCAGAGATTACAATTCTGTACTCATCGCTCTCATGTGATGATTGTGAGAGTAATTTACTTATTAACCTATGAAGAAACAAACATTCCCTACATTAAGCTGCAGCTGTAACACACATTAAACAGCTCTTGCCTTGCCTGTAGGTGGCTACAGATTCTCCACCTAGTGGATTTGTCAATGTCAATTGTGAATGTTAGTTTTGTTGAATTACTAGTTTTGTATTACTATTACTTATTGTAAGTAAGTAAAGTAACTGTTCATACGTGACCGTGACAGAGAGTTCTGTGCAAGCTTTCACAGAATGTGCTCTACAAGTGTCACTCACATTACCACACATCTGTCATGACTAGCCCCTAAGGGGGCTGTTTTCTGAGCCCTTGTTTTGTTTTGAACCCTTTTGTGGACTCTTGGACTCTTGATTAGTTTAAGTTTTGTTTATAGTTCCTGTTTTATTTTGAAATCATTGCCCTTGTGTATCTTGTCTTGTTCTACTTCCTGCCTTTGTCTTGTTTCCCACCTTTGTGATTGTCTGCTCCGCCCTAATTGGTTTCACCTGTTGCCCATTGCCTTGTGTATTTAAGTCTTGTCGTTTGCTTGTGTTCTTGTCAGTTTGTCTATGTCCATGCTTGAGTCTGCACCACGTCAAGTCCTTGTGTTTGTTCATGTTCCTGTGTCTTGTGTTTTCCCCCTCATGGACTCGTTTCCTTTGTTTCAAGTAAGGACGTAAGTATTTTTGTTTAGTTTGTTCCTAAGAGTTTTTCTGTTTCGTGGATGATTTTTGGTTGAGTTTTGTTCCCTTGCCCTGGACCCTTCCAGTGATTTTGCGTTATTAAAATACACTTAAAATACACCCGTGACAACAACCTCCTACACACATACATACATATGTTTATACTTGCATACACATTTGGCCCTTTGTTCAGTTCTTCCTATAAACCTTGATGCCCTAACAACCTTGCTCTTCTTTTCTTTTTTCTGTCTCAATTTCCTTCTGCTCCTTTTCATTTGTAATAACCCAGTGTATCTGTACGAACGTGCAGGAACCACTGCAGGCCTCCTACCGATAACCCTGTCAAACAACCCGGCACCCCCAGCTGTCAGCTCTCCCAGGGGCTCTGCTCCTCTGCTAATGGAGACCAACTCTGGCTCCGCGAGAAGAGGTGTGTCAAAACACCCATTATCTTCTTATGAAAAACACTTGCACAGCAAAGAAACTCTTCAAAAACACAGTTTGAATGGTTTCATAAGGAAGCAATAATTTATGTACTGCTTCAGAGTGTTGTCCAATACAAACAGCTAAATCTAAATATCACAAGAGTTTGATTATTTTTCTCTTTTCTCACCCTCTTACATGCTCAATTTACACATAAAAATATTTAGAAAATTTATTTAAAAACACAGTGTCACCAAAATGACACGTGTTTGTAATACTTGTGATAAGTTCTACAGTTAAAAGAAAGGATAAACCTCTAACTTTTTAAGAAGTGAAAATGGTAAAGGGAGTGAACTTGTAACACAGGACTCCTTTGGCTACTTTAGTGCTTAGTGATGAAAGGAAAAGTAGATGAAAGGGCTAGGTAGGCAGGAGCTCAGATTCAAGAGGAAATATGCATATCTTTTTCTTGGTTTAATTGCCAGCTCTCCATCAAGTTTTGGCCTCAGATCTTCACATGATAAAAAGCTGCTTAGCCTCACAATGATATATGTTATAGAGAAAAGGATGTGCCTTCATAGTTGCTTTGTGAATGCCTGTGTCAACTAAGCCAAAAAAAAAAGACGCATTTTATTAGTGTCCAAAAGTGTCAAGGGTGGCACAGACATATGTTAATTTCCGGGATATTTTTCAAAAGCCACGGTATAAAATAAATGAAAAACATCAATATCAAGGTTGTTTCTAGCTCATGAAAAAGTTTGGAAATGTTTTCATCTGGGTCCACTGTTACTGTGTAGACTGTACAAGAAAAGCTGATTTCAAAAGTGCTGTCAGTGTCGTGGCACCATCACCCTCACCCTCTCTTCTCCACTAACCACCGCACACCCTATTTCAGTTCCACTGAGGCGCATGAATTCAAACACAACCTCATAATACATCAGATGATCTGCTCTACATACTCTGCAGACGTCCTGCTAACCTTGTAAATTGCTCAGACCCTTTCTGAAAACCCATTCTGGAACAAAGTATTAAAGCAGTTCTTTATCCTCTGCAGGAAACTGTCCCTGGACCTCATTAAGAATCCTGTACACTCCACCCACATGCTTTTCAAGTGCCCACCATGTTCATGCAGGCTTGATCCAACACGCAGTATATCCTTGAAAATGACATTCATACCGCTAACAATGGCAGCAATTCACTGCAGATTGACAAGGATGAAGTGGTCTTTCATATCTGTTAACATTGGACCAAAGCGTGCATATCAAGGCTGCTTTAAATGATTCAAAGCAGAATTAATCATCATCTGAACCAGTGCTAGAAGATGTTTTACATGTTCTTACACAGGTTATTACACCGCATGATTTCAGACTTTAGGTTAAAATTGGAAAACTCCTTAATCTGTTTATTAATCTTAAACACACTTTCAGTCCTCGTTATCAGAATGTGATGCTGTTTTTATTTATTTATTATTTAGTTCATCAGAATTTAGCATATTTATCATGCTTACTTTGTCTCTTTACTGACTTCATCCTCATCATTCATTTGGAAACCAAAGATGGCGGTGCGTGAGCAGCGCGAGGCTCAGCGTCTCCCCAGATTTTGCAAAATTGCATTAGTTTTCCTGCTCATCTCGGGTCTGTTCGTACGGAACAGCTTTGCTTTAACGTCGTACACCCGACAGGAGCTTTTG
>JBBMJY010000004.1:1073989-1122826 GCA_037833715.1 Toxotes lorentzi
CTATCCCAAAAATCTCTGAAGTGAAACAAACACCGTATGTATGACATCCACTGAGTCTCTCACAATATCCCTAACTTGTTGTGAGTAGTGTATATATATGGCTATTCTTGTTTTTAAACAATAGCATGTCTCCTCCATCTCTATGATGGACAGCTTTTTATTCTGCCTTCCACTGTGTCCAGTTTGGAACAATTATAAAAAATGTCTAATTTTCTGAAATGGTGAAATTAGCTCATTTTAAAACTAACAATTGCCAGTGCCATTTTTCTCATCTGTCGTTCAGCAGCTGTTCTCGTTTTGTTCCAGAAAATACAAATGTAACTAGTTTGTTTCTTATCACTTCTGTGTTCTATACAAAATTCTCCTTCTGTCCGTCCATGTGAAGATCCACTGACTCAGAGCTCAAACTGTGCTAACAGTGGGAACCGTATTTAAACCTTTGGAGCTCTACATATAGTACTTACACTCTTGAAAATGACTTCAGGGAACTCAAACATCCAAATTATGAAAGTAAACACTAATCTTCATGATGCAATATTTGTCTTTTATGACCCATCCTGTCCCTCTCTGTGTGCTTGTCTTTCCAACTTTGCCATCTTGCATCTGCGAAATTTGGAGTTGAGACAGTGGCTGCAGTAAAGATTACTCTGCAGCCCCCAGAAACGAATGTGAATTATTAATACACAAACACATTAGTGGAGGATTATTAGCTGCACATTGTGCTGTCAACCGGCTGCAGCTGTGATTGGCAGATTAGTGCCCATTTGCCTGTGTAGGGATTATGATATTAGCTGGGCTGCCAGGCAGTGAATCCTGCGCTTGGCAGACATGCAGACATGCTATGGTATGTTTACATTTGGCTTTTTATGCTTGTCTGCGTATGAATTACAGTTTCAATATATGTAATCCCTCTTCTCTGTTTGTGCTGGGGAGAATCTGGCCATGTTTGCTCTCATGTAGATTCCATGTGTTACTTGCTGGTGTTTTCTGTCGTATCTCCCAGGACACTGCTCATTCTCTCTCTGATTGCTAGATAATTCCTTCTTCATATTGCTACTGCAGCCACATACTTTGAATTATGTGTGGGAGAAACATAGGGTGTCAGGGCTCACAGTCTTGCCAGCAGCCTCCTCTGTGTGTGTATGTGTATGTGTGTGTGTGTACAGCTACAGAGGTGTACTCTCATCACATATACCCCTAGAGTTTTCGCAGTGCTACTCCTGCAGCAGTCAAAATAGATACACCGGCTCTAATGCAATCTGATACTAGTTTCACTATGGATTCATATCTCTCCATAGGTGCACGTATCTGTGATGTCTCTACTTGAGCAAATATCACAGTATCGCTGATAGAATCCCAGCGCCCGTCCAGAAAAATCCTCGCTCCTCTTCAAAGGGGTGAAGCAGAGGATCAGATACAGTCTGCCTGTGTGTCGTTCTAGTCAACATGTCTTGTTATCACTCCCAGTTTGGGATGTCTGCCTCTGTCACTGCACACATCCCCGCTCCCTCCCCGCCCCATCCCATTCTATCAGACATGGAAACAGCATCCTGCGACAGCAAACTGAGAGGAACACTCCGCACCTCATCCCTCCCCAGCATGCAACAGTGTCAACAGTGGTTCCATTCACGGGCCATTTTTCACGTCTCCTCAAAGGCTTTAACCTTCTCTTCCCTTCCCTTCCTGTGAGGTCACTGACACCCACTTTATGAAAGCCGTGTAAACTCTCACTCATGGACCTCTGCGTGTCTTTTTCCATTTGTCCTTCCTGCTTTCCGTCTCCTTCACCACATTTGTTCTGCTACAGTATGGTGGTGGTGCAGTATTTCCAGAAATGGATTGGAGGAAAGGGGGGTGTTGGCGTGGGGGGCGGAAAGGGTGGAGAGCGAAGGGAGGGGCAGGTTGCCGGAAGGCTCTGCTCTGTGGCTGGCCTTGTCAAATTGATTGATGAGAAAGGCAAGCTTGTGTTCTTGGCAGGCTGGGGATTCATCCTCCTGGCTGTGCTGATACACTTATCTAGGTTTAAAGTGGTGGCGGGAGGGGTTGCCATCGCACTGCAAGGGTGTTAAGAAGGAGATTAGGCTGCTGCACATCATGCCAAATGAGATCGAGCGTTGGCCGACGTGCACGCCACAATGTCATGTGAATGAGTGCGCACGCTCGCAGGTTCTGTTGAACAAGCCCCCTCATCGAATGGCGTGGCTGAGTGATTGAGAGCCTGGAGGAGAGATGACGGAGCACATGTAGGAAGTCCATGTTTTCTGTCTCCCTGACACTGGAGTTTGAAAGGAACACATCATCGCCGGCTAAATGGAAGACAACCGAAATGGGTGTTGGGGGGTGAACAGTGCAGGAAAGCTTCTGTTTTGACAAATGATGTTCCACCTCAGAGGTTTTATAATACTTCAGGTTCCCCCCCTCAGGTTCATTTCTTTTGCTCATTTTTGTGGAATGACCCCGAGGTCTCTCGGTATCAGTGGAGTGAATCACAAAACACCAGACGCCTTTCTTTCTCGTGCATGCTGTTGCTGACAAATGCAGCATGAAATCTCTAGGACACATTGGAAATTCAGTGCAGCTGAATTTATGGGATCAGCCCGTGCTGGAAATAAACCAAGCTTATTTAATTTACCCAGAGCCTAACCTCTCAATGTCAAGACCAAAGAGAGAGAACAAAATAAACCTTCTTAGTGACAGACATCATTTCACATAAGGAAATTAGATTCCGTTTCCTGTGTGCTTATTTTTATGGTTTAGTTATTTCTGTATTCCACAGTGGCTGCCCTTAAAAAAAAACTTTGTACCACACTAAGAAAGCTTTGATATCCTGCCTGCAAACAATGGAAATTTGGAAGTCCTTAGTATACATGATCAAAGGGAATCTGCTGAGTACAATGATGGCAACAAGCACACAAATATGTACTCAGACACTCATGCAGACAGATAAGCACGCACACACACACACACACACACACACACACACACACACACACACACTTAGTCAATTTTTTTAGGTCATCAAAAATTCCAAAAAGTTATGCAGAAGTTATATCGTTACTGTTTATGATTAAACTAAAGAAATTATAAAAATAGTAATAGTTGGAAGTCAGCAGCAGGGAATATCAGGTGTAGCCTGGTTTTATGGTTTTTAAAAAAGTAGATTTGTAGAATTTGGAAGTGAAATCCTTCAACTTTCATCTCTCATCGACAGCTGCTCCGTTCCCAGAACAGCGCTGGAGGGAGAGGAAAATGTTCTTTCAATTCTTTCAGCATGACAGAAAGTTCAAATTGCATTGCCACACCACGGCACTGAGGGGGATGAGATTTGTCTTATAGATGTGACATTATCTTAATTCACTGTCCAGATCCCAGCATGGAGAAAAAGATGTCAGTTATGTTTTACTTCTTGCCATATTCTTATGCCTTCCCACAACATACAGCACTATTAAAGTACTGTCTGAGAGGGGTTTGAATAGTGACGACAGCTGACTTCAGTAAGCAGTGTGAGTTGCATCATGCTGAGAGAAAAAAAAATGAACAAAACTTCTCTGTCCAAACATTAATTCTCTTCTGGTAGAGATTTGAAATCTTGTGTTTTGCCGGTGGTTCTATAAAATCACAGAAATCACAACAGATATTCAGATGTACTTGGACTAAAAGGAGAAGCAGAAACCTTCAAGCTCTTAGTGAAATCTGCATCGGTGCTTCTGTTCGACTGGGTCCACACCCCCGAGGCCTTAACGCAAAGCAACGGGGCCAATCTTCCCACCAGTGATAAATGAATGAACGAGAGCTTTATTGCTTCCCATTACATCTGACCCCGAGAGAGCAGCAAATAAATGCATACAGCAATTTCTTTTTCAGCCTTTATTTATCCAGGGAATGCTGAGTAGAGATTTTAGACTGGACTAGGCTCTTTTTCAACATTGGCATGCTTCACACTTCTACACAGAGCTGTAGCAAGGCATCATAGCCCCTGTGCCCAGGAGATAACTCTAGACCCTCTCCCACTTAACGTTCTCCTCTACTACCATTATATCAGCTATGAAAATATCAGGGTCAAACCAGCCGCTCCTTTAATGCATTTCAAAATGAGTTTACTGATCAGCTACATGGTGCTAACCAGACGCCATAAGCCTCTCTTTGTTCGCTTGTTTCTTTTAGCTTTCACAGAAATAAATGAAATCAATACATTTTGTTCCGTCTTATTGTCCTTGCTCAGATCCTAACAGCTGCTGTATTCTTTTAAGTATAGTATGAAAAAAAAGTATAAAATAAGATGTATGAATTTTTAATAAACACACTTTTGGAGGAGAGTCATCCAGAGGGATGGATAGCCATTATCTATATACATAGCCCCAGTTACACTCATATGCTGCTGGGAGTCGCCCAGTACACGACAGGCTTCCACTGCCTGCACCGAGCAACTCAGAAGGTGCAGTTTTACATGGCATACAACATTCATACTGCATGAATAATTGAAGCTTTACATTATGATTTTACTTTTGCTCACCGCAACAGTCAGGAAAACGTAGGTGGAAGAAAAAAATGAGTCAGTGAGGGCCTTCAAGCATTTAACCTTCAAATTCTCCAGTGGAGCTGGGCCGTGGATATAGGTTCAACGCCCTGAGTCTGTTTGTGCATTACGCATCAGGAAAACTTAAACCCACGACTGATACTGAATAGTGCATCTTCTGAACTGACAACATTTGGCTGAGAAATAACCTAAATAATTAAATGCTTTTTCTTTCTAGGCAGAGCCTCCAATGAACAAATGGAAGAATAGAAACAAAAAAGAAACCAAATTCAAATAACCTGTACCTTCAGGAGAATAAATTATGACCTGCTAAAGATTCCTGTACAATCAGCTCTCACTCTGAGCTGCATGGCTGTGAGCTAAAGTCAGCATTGTCTGGTATATACATATATTTACTGAAAGACTGAACTGAATTTTCAAATTCCCACGTTTACTTTTATTCCACCATTTTTACTGACAAAATATACAATATAAATACAATATAATGATGAAACTATGACAAACTATTTCAATCAGGAGAGACTTACAAGAAGAACAAAAGAAAATGAGAAAATTTAGAAACTTTATAGTAAAGAGGTAGAATAGACTTTGGTGCTTATACCCTGGCAGGAAGTAAATCCTCAGGAGAAGTGATGCTTCCAACAAAAAGGGGACTTCCCCCGGAGCCTGGACAGTGGTGGTGGTGGTGATGAGGAATGGAGCTCGATGTTGGGATATTTCCTTAGAAGGAGACTTCAGATTGGAGGGTTTGATTGGAGAGGGCGGGGCATCCACAGTGGCATCCAAAATGACAGCTGATTGACTTTTAAAGTTTGACAGCTTACAAGTGATTGGCTAAAGGTGAACGTGTCAGGTTTGTGGTTGGATGAAGACAAGAATGAGCTGGCGGAGCTTAGAAATAGGAATCTGTGCTTGTGTCTCAGAAGACATGCAGGGAGATTTTCAAGTTATACTTACATGCTGTTACTTAGTTGATGTTTTTACATTATGCTAATGCTACTGTCACTTAAGTAATAGTATTCTGTATTATAGTGATTTCTGTAACAACACTGCACTGTATTTCAGCCACAGAAACATACTAAGGTCTGGTGTAATGTTGTGTATGTAACATGGTAACCATCAATCAGCTGAGTGGTGTGGGAACACAGAGCTGGTTCAGATGTTCTCATTTTCTCCTCCTTCAGTCAGCTAAAAATAACGAGTGAGATCATCACTGCCATCAATCTTCTGTTAGTGCCTCTTGACAACAGGAAATTGGTTACAGCATAAATTTGTTTAGCAGCTAAACTTTAATGGGTTTACAACAAAACGAGCCAACATACAAATACATTGTTGTTCAGGCTTAGTCTTAAAAAGGGCAGGACAGCCTGTGGCAGCAGTAGGAGTGGTTGTAGGGTGAATTGCCACTCTAATGTACATTATTATACCATCATGTGTGTACAAGCATGTGAACAGCTGGTAGAAATAGTTATGATTAGTGGTTGAAATACCCTGGATCCACTGAGTGACCACAGGGTATGTGTATTTATTCCAGTATAACATAACCTTTGATTCATGTCTAGTGTGGCACATTGCATAATTGCTTATAACTTAAGGCAAATTTGCTGAACATTATAAAATCAAATTTAGTGCAAATCTAATCAGGAGAGTCCAAAGTTAGGCAAAGATTTGATTGGAGACTGGTGTTTTACTCATAAAAACTGATTTATCCTGGGCGCAGATTCCCTTGTGGCAGGAATAATTTTATTGGTTGAGTTAAATATCAGTTGGCAGAGCCAGAGAGAGAAATACAGGCCAAACATAAATTCCAAGATTGTTGCTTTAAGATGTGCTGTGTGCCTGAAGTAGCACGTGATCAATTAAGATTCACAGCTGGTTATATTCCCATCTGCTGCTCTGTGCTCTTTGCCTGTAATATATTTTTAATGAAATGAATGCCAGGGCTGCCCATGGGCATTTCCATGGGCTTCTGTTTGCCAAGTCATCATCTGATGTATCTACAGGAATCCCTTCATGTAAACGTAAGGCATTTTCATTTGTTATCCTCTATCTTTCCTTCCTTTGTTTTGGGTTGTGCTTTAACAATGAGACCTTGCATCATGGAGATTGATAGAGAGACAATTGAGCTGCCATAGTTTTCAGTCAGTAGCATGTCCATTCCACTTAAACTTCACTGGCATTATTACAGTGAGTGAAAGACTGTGCCTGTACACAGGAAAGTATCTGTGATCTCTGCTGATAAATCTGAGTAAATCAGACAAATATTTGAGCAAAATGTTTAGGTCCATGTCCGTGGAACACGACACGCATCAAAACATCCAGTCTATGTTGTTTTCTGTGTAAGACCATGCACCACTGCTGTCAAGATGCAAATGCAGCAGTGTTATCACATTCACTCTCTGTATGGACTCAGGTACTGTATGGCATGTACATGATACCTACTGATGTATTATGTATTCCACATTGTGTCTTACCCCACTGAGTATTAGACACTGAAGTCAGGGAGTATCTGTACTCAACCATAAGTAACTAATGTGTGCTCCTTAAACGAGTCTGTATTCTAAAGACCTGCTTCATCACTGGATAGACAATGCAATGTGAATTTTTATGTCTGCTTATGCTTCAGGCACTCACACAAGGCTTCATGTCACAGGACCACAGACTGTTTTCTGCTGTTCACTCATCATCAGGCATGCTAAGTAATAGGAAAAAATATTATTTATTTGTTTATTTATCTATTATTTTTTGCTTGGGTAGATCTTTAATCTTTCACAATGCAGGGGCCAATAACAAGCAAATTAACATAATTATTCATTAATATTCAAATGAGCCCAGATGTTTAACAAGCAACAGATGTGCACTTCTTGTACACAACAGCTCAGTATTAAAAACCTCACAGAGATGACAACAGAGAATAGGATAGAGAGCATGGGCAATTTAATTCAATGCATTTCATTCCCACTTATTTATTTATTTATTTATTCCCAAAAGAGCATCAATGTTGGTGATCCATGTGAATTAAATTTCTATTTCAGCACCAAGCCAAAAGGCTCGCAGTCATGAACAACCAAAACATCTGGTGGAGACCAACTCAGAGAAGATGATCATAAACAAGCAAAAGTAAACAACACATGGATGATTTACATTTAATGGTATTTCTCAAAATGATGTTTTCAACAGGTGCTTGATAAAACCGGATGGCAGCTTTTCACAGCATAATACAAAACTGGAATATGAAGAGAAATGCAGTTATAAGAGAACACAGTTTCAAAGGGCTTAGTTAGAATTAATTGACATAGCCTAAATTCAAAGTTAAATATTTTATTCCTGCTGCTTCACAAAGCTATGCTGGCTGTAGTGGAGATGTAAAGCTATTTACAGTAAAGCAAATGTGTTCATTACTACACACACTACACATACTATAGATATGTACACACATCAGCTATGAGCTGGACACCAACTGCATGGCTAGCCCAGTCTTATGGAGCATGTGCTGGTTCACTGCTATGGAATAATGATCCTTGGATGCTGGATAAATAAACATGTGCCAGGAAACCATAAAATGACTTTTTTATTTATTTCCTATGGAGCTGCTCCAGGTTTGTAAACAGTTGTTTGTAATAATGAGAGTAAGGAGTGTGGTGCCAAGTTATCATCGGCAGAGAAGTTCCATGTTTTGTCTGTGATGCAGTCTTCAGGGAGAGGACAAGGAGAAAGAGAAGAATGTGTGGTGTTCATCAAAGAACCACAATGTAAATAAGCATTGTGCAGGAATATTATAGATATAATAATATTAATGGTATATTAACATTGTAGGGCCATTACATAGTTAAACCAAGGCTGGATAGTGAACTGGGCAAAGCAGGCAACTGCTTTAGGTTCCTAGACCACCAAGGGCCCTGGAAACCTCACATTCACTGGTTACTTTATGCTAATTTAAAGAAATTGCACATTTGTTAGGTTATATGTGCCATTGCATCACAATGTGAACTGACATGCATTCTTAAATAATTGTGCATTTTTTTCAGCACAGCAAACAGGGTCAGGGTACTATTCTGGTTGATTTGTGAGTCTCACTGGGTTTGTGTGCTTAATATGAGCCCACAGATTATTATTGTCCCAGGTCCCACTAAGGGGTTAATGTGGTCCTGCTTAGAACTCTATTTTCACACATTTATTATTGTTATTATTTTAGAATCACCTTTTTGAAACTGATTTCCTACAGTTTAACACATATTCCTTAATAATACCATTAATTTCCAGAACAGTTAGGGGTTCTGGTTTATTCTTTACTATGCCCTCTTTGCGTCCCGTCCACTGGCCCAGCATACAGGGATATAGAACACTCTCCCAGTGTACCTGTGCTAGTTTTGCGGCTGAAACTGTGACAGTGCTACAGAAAGAGAACTGACCAGTGTCGTCTGTAAGAGATGAACTTGATCACTAGAACTACTTTTTGTGCTCCAGCTTGTTTTCACATAAGTCAGTCTTTTTTCTGCAATTAATGAAAGTTGTGTTGACATATTCTTCTGAGCTAAAAAAAATAAATAAAAAAATTTCTAGGCAATTTTATCCCAAGCTGGTTCCTCATTCACCGGGACAGTGGCATAGATAGTGTAACTCATGGCTTGTGTACATAGCCTGGCTGAGCTTCTAAGAGATGAAAGACTCCTCCTATTTTCTCGTCTGCCATTCTGTTTGAAAGTGATGTTAATATGCATTGTGTGGGGCCTACTGGGTTACTGCAGGGCATAACAAACAATGTGGCTCCCCTCAGGATTTTTTCATGTGTGCGAAATAGAACTCATCGGGGGATTTTCAGTAACCACTGTAATACTACAGTTCCTATTACACTCCTTTTCTGTCCTCAGTCTCTTCCTGCTTCCTCTCAAGCACCACCAATTATTTGACTGGCATTGAGCAAGCTGCTTTGTGAGCCACCTGCTCGTTATTCATTGTTACCCCACCGCATCTCTAGAGTGCCTTGTCCCCTCTCGAAGAATTTCCAAGACCTCAGTCTCAATCACTGTGCTTTAGTGGTGAGAGGATGCATCAAGAAAACAATAGAGCATGCACAATGGCACACTTTTTTTTTGAATTTTGTGAGTAAACAATTTCTGGGTGGAAAAAAAAAAATCCCTGTTGCCTGAAACCATTTGCATGCAACACGAAAACACAAAGTGAGAGCTGAAGTTTGTCTTACATGTGGGGATTTTCTCCAGCTGAAAAATATGCAGCTGATGCTTTGTGAATGGCAGGGGACGGAGCATTTCACAGAGAAATTATCTCAGCTCCAGATATAAGCTTCTGAGAAATAATAGTGCTGGCTAATTTGTGTGCATCTGTATAATAGATATCTCTCCCTGCATGTGTTACATATGCACACATATTGACAGAGTTGATGCCCACACAGCGAAATGGATGTCGGGTTGAGTTTGTGGATGGATTATTCCTTCACTGTGTTATTGTGACTCTTGGTAGGTGTGCTTGTGCCAGAATCATTGCACAGTACTGCTCAGCATCATAGTGAGTATTAGCAAGTATGATGTTTATGAGGCAACACATACGCATAATTAAGTTTCTTTGTGTGTCCTGGGCAGATTGGATAGCCAGTCTCAAAAAACCTGAGTGGATATGCAGTATATATATATATGCATCCAAGAAACATTCAAGACAAATTGGAATTTGATTGCTCAAAGCACCTCCGGTGGTGGTGTCTCTCCAAGATGCATATGTAATATGTACTCCTCCCATAGCTTAGCTGTGTCACTAAGCAGTTAGTAATACATCCATGATGTGTCTCCTCAGCACCTGAAATGACACTGAAATGGGCAGTTCTCCTGTCTCATCCGGCCGGCTCCAACCATTTCTAGATCTGACATCAAATGCAAGGTGCACCTGGGATCATGGCCGAGACATTTAAGGGTGAATCGCATACATGAACTAATTTTAAAATATAAACATGAACAAAAATTAGTGTGGACAAAGAGACTTAATCTTAATTTAAAGATTCTGACCTGGGAGCCAGAACACATCGTGTTGAATTTGACGTTAAAAAGGGAAATTGTTATTTTAGAGCTAAAGCCAATTAAAGGATTAACTGCTCAGTTCTCTTAGCTGATAATTGTTTATACATTAAAAGATACTTTTAGAAGAAAGTTTAGAAATATTTCATAATAGGCTTATCACTTAAAAGCCTCATGTCCAGAGGGACATCTCCATTTATGCTTCAACACCATGTGTTGTCTAACTACATTTGCCGGTGATACCTGTTTAACCAGTGATCAAAGTGTGAAAGCAGTGGGAATCTTGTGGAGCAGCAGTAATAACAGCAGTAAACTGCAGGAACACACGTAAAATGAGACTTGAGCTCAAGGATTTATTGAATGCATGCTGGGAGCATTCTTAACACACCTTCCTCATTTAAGTGCAACCACATGATCGACACTCAGCCAATCAGAAGAATGCTGATCATGGTTTCGACACTCTACTTTTTTTGCCTGTATGTAAACGCTCAGGATAACTTCATCCAGGATGGAGAAATAAACCCTCACAATGCTTTCAAGAAACCAGATCAGTTGGATGAGAATTCAGGAATATTTTAGCCCCCTTTTCAGCATTTTTGCCTGAATTAGTCTCAAGACCAGCAAGTATATCTAGAGTCCTGGAGCCAAGATGGCCTCTGTTTACATGTGCCAAACAATTTCCTGAACACTCCTGCTGTGATGGTCCACGTGGAAGGTGAGTAATTGACTTATTATCTGAAACTTTCACTTAACTTGAATCTTGAATGCAGCTCTCAGTGAGCTAACATGCACAGCAGTAAGTGTACCCAGTCATACTGTGTATAAAACGAACCCATTGCCTTGGGTGTCTACAGTATGAAAGTGGCCGTGGATTTCAGAGAGTCTAAATAAACCCACCGAACCAATTCTGTAAACATATTAAAGCATTCTGGGAAAAAATGGTTATTTTGTGTGGCTGTGCCTGTGAGGCAGCTTTGAAAAGAAAGAACAGAAAAGCGCATTGACCAAAAATGCAATGACAGTCACAATCCCTCTCATTTTCTATTGTGTGCCACTGTGTAGGAGAGACAGAGGAGAAGGAATAGTTGAAGCATGACCAACTGTGGCTCTATCAGGACATTGTTTGTAAAATTAGCTTGACCTTTTCACGTGTAAGGACGATGCTCATGTCCATGCAGCCGTGCACACAAACCTTCTTGATGAGCAGCTATTGTGAACAGCACGAGGAGGCTCACCGCCACATTTCCACCACGCATTGTATGAAGTGCAGGTATTTTCCTTTCTGCATTGTGATTTTGTATGTTTAGGATCAGGCTCGACCCCATCTATCAGTGGTTTCCTCTGTGTCACTAAAGATTCCTCTCACAGCAGTGAGAAATATATTGTAGCATATAGATCACCCTCTGTCTCCGTCTTCGTGATTGAATTGCCATTAGTGTTGTACAGATTGCTTTGCCTTTCCATCTTAATGATCTAATGGAGAATTGACCTGCTAGAATGAATTAGCACATCAATGAACTACAGTAACACCACAGCAAATTGTTTCAAAGAAGGAACTCTAGCTTTCAGTTCCTGCTGATTATGCAAAAAAAAAAGAAGCCCAAAGAGCCTCCTTTATGAGGACTTTGTACCTGACGTAAAAAGTGTTTAACATCTTTTAAGGTCATGCTAATCTGTGGTATAAGTCAGAGCAGACATCTTGGAAGAAAAGAAAAGTTTATATACATATCTTTTGGTAAATAAGAAAAGTTTTGAGTTCTGTTAGGGATTAAATACACAGGAACGTTAAGGTCAGATGAAAATCTGACCTCGACAGCCTATCGACAAATAATATGACTTTGCGAGGTATCTCGAATAAAGCGCACCACATATTCTGGATATTAAGTTATCAAGACGAGCAGGTCACTCGGGTAATGCCAAGGATTATCATTTTTAATAAATCCTTCCTGTGTTGCCATGGGGAGATTCACGCTGGCAAGATTTCAAGCTTAGTAAGCCAAACCTCGGCAGGCTGCTCTGTCTGTGCACAGCTGACGTTAAGAGGCTGAATATATTTCAACGATCTGAGCTGAAGTAAGTTTTTGCTCTGCCCTTTTGAAACTTTTTCAGGTACAAGGCAATTATGAGCTAATCGTTAGTCATTTACCAGCTGCTAGAGAGAACCTTATTCCTTCTGTCAATGTGCCTTGGGCCTTATTATTATTCTGGACATCTTACATTCCCTATTTGATGTGGAACGAGTGTTTGCCATCCTGAGGACCCTTCCAGTAAATGAGGTCAACGCATGGTCTTCACCTGGAAATTGATTAAATTGCAGCCATATATTACAAATGACTTGTCAGCTGTCTTGTAACACATGACCCTGCATTACACAGCTCTGCTCCCTGGTCGGTAATACTTAAGGAAGCGTGAGGATTGTTGTTTCTCACTGAAATGTAGAGGGTGATTAGATTGCAAAATCTCATCTTGGAAGCAGTTGTGAGGTTCAGCTCAGAGCTTTCTTTTAAGAGTTTGTCAGTGCTTCAGTGGTTATTCTGTAACCGCAGGCTTGACACTGAGGTGAGCACTAGAGAATATTTTATTGAGTTTAACTTACTTTAGTTGCCCGTGATACATTTAGAAAAGCATCTGTTGATGGTAACGCTGTCCCTTACAGGTGAAAGCTACAGTATGTAAAGAGATTGCTGATCTTTAGGTTGGGCTGTGCTGATGCAGAGTTGTTATGATTATTATTTCATATGAATGATAAACGCACATACAGCAAAGCACTGTAGTCGTATCTCATTCTTAGAAGAAGAAGGTCAGGTTCTATTAACAAATCCACTAAAAATAATTGTAATCAATATGTAAAATGAAATATTTGCAAATAGACAAAACCTGTTCTATCAGCTAACAGGGAGCCTTCTGTTAAGCAAACACTTTCCACAGCAGTTTGGCTTGTAAGCACATGTGAAAATGTAAAAATCAATCTTCCAGTGGAACGGCTGCTGCGGGTGCAGTAACGTGTGGACCATCAGTTGGAATATAAAGGTTACCGCCACTGGCCTCACAGACACATCGACTAACATATGCTGTTTAATGGTGTCACTAAATGACACTGCTGTCATTTTCTTGATTCACTGGCTGAATATGGGCCAACGTCTCATGGTCATTTTCCACCTGCAATGCCTAATGTTAATATTGTCACCAAGCGACACGTCACGCTGGGCGTTTGGGTTTACTGAGAATAGCACAGGTACTTTCAAAACCACCAATTGTCCATAGTGCAGTCAGGCCATACTGGTACAATGTTCTGTTCATTTTTTGAGACGGACTTTAGGATCCATCTCTCACCTTCCAGTCTTGTGCCTGTCTCCGGGTGATTGACTCAGCAGCTGACTGTTTGTGGAGGCGGTTCAGGCCAGCTGTTGGCTGTTTCTTATGGAAATGTGATAAATGTGTCTGTTCGGTTTCAGACATCATCAGTGCTGTCCACAGTTTGTGGACACAAGTTGAACATAGCTACTTAATTCTTAAACAACTGATAGTGATGGCTTGGTCCTGCAGAAAAAAAAAAAATATCATCAGTATTGTCATTATTATTTCTAAAGTTTCCAACCCAGTTTTGCTGATCTGTACCCACTTACACCCATAAAGCCCAGAACTGGAACTCAGCTCTTACCTGCAATTATGTCTTAATCCGTTCATGACTCGAAGCAAGTACCTGCAACACCAATATGCATCAGCTTCATGTTCACTGTTCAGTTAAGAATTCTGTGCTTCCCCTGCAGGGGTATTAATTAAGGTGAACCGTTGACACCCCCTGTGTATCACACACTGGAAAGGATAGTTATTTATCGTGGGTTTGATCAAATTTGGATAATAGAAATAAAAAGAAGAATATTTACAGCCTATGTTTCTAGTGTCAGAGCCTTTATTCATGACGTTACCACAATATTTAGGCAGTTCTCACCTCAGGAAAATTATATTGAAAAGTGCTTGTGACAATTGACGTTTGGTCATGTGAATGCATTGTTGTCAGGAGATGAAATGAAGCGGTCCCCATCTCAGCGGGCTCAGTTTCATATTTATTTTTAGTCTGAGACTGTCAGAGGAAATCTCTTACCACACAGCTGTTAGAAATTTTCTAATGATGAATTAACTCATCTGAACCGGGCGAGCTCTCATGCCTCATGTGCTCCAGCTTGAAGATATGAAAATTAGGTTTTGGCAGAATTTCATAAGCCAGAGTTTGTGATGTTTTCTTTTTCTTCTCTCCTGCTTTTTTTTTGTTTGCTTTGTTGGGAGCCTGAAATCACTCCCCGCGAAGGTCAAATTATTATCCAGAGTTTCATGATTGACTGACAGGCAAGAATGGGGTGGGGGTGATGGTGGTGGGGGTGTACATTCTCCGAGCCAAGTTTTCTCAGACTTTAAAATGCTATACATGGAGCTGTCTGTAAAAGAGCAGATCTCCTGCGATTTCCATCTTGCATTTTCCGTCAATCCTCTGTAAGTTCTGTTACAGTCAGGTGAATTTGGGCTGATTTGGAATGTTTTAAGTGAGATATCATGGCTTTACTTTTTGCTCAGAGGGTAAAACACACTCTCGACACGGCTTCGTCTGGATTCTTCACACCGCTAAGTACAATTTATTTGTAATTCTGCTACCTTCACTTTGCCATGTGAGCAGTCAGATGTACAGCTCCACACACCTTCATTTCCCAGCGGCCATGATTCTTCTAACGCTGAAGTAAGAGCAGTCTGGGTTGGTTATAGGTGAAGCACTTGTTCCATGAGAATGTGCCTTCCTCACCTGAAGGTTTTTAATGTTCAGGGTTTTGAAGAATTCATGTGCACAAATTGTAGATTTTTCAGTGAAACTGCAATAGCAAAAATGTGCATTCCATACAGGAAAGAAGCCCTTTTTCTGCCTTCTCCCAGCGTCTCTCGCAGCCTGTTTGCATCTCAAGTCTGTCTGCCTTTAGCTGCTCTATCCCTGTTTGTTTTCGTACAATTTAAGTTCAAACCCTGCCTCTCAGTTTATTCTCACACATTACCTTTGCTCCTGCTGCTTATAGCTAAAAGCCTCCAACACAGACTCCTTGAGCCACCAGCCAGTTTCTCCATTACCTAACTAATTTGTTCTTTCTTCATGTCTTGATGATTTGTAATAAAAATGTCTCTATTAAATAGGTATTTGCTTATTTCTTGAAACTGAATATTTGGCATATTTCAAACATTCCCACAGATGCATTGAATGAAGATCAAACATTCCTACCAAAGGCTCCTCATGTTTTCTAAAAAGGACATAAAGCAGGGAAATCCATAATGGATTAGTACCTAAGCGAAAGGACTGAATGCCTGAATGAAAACTGGTATAACCTGGTGCTGTAGGACCCAAAAGAAGTACTTTTCAATAGTCACGCTTCAAAAATAGTACCTCAAGGAAAGGACAAATGCAAAGTCCCCTTTCTGTATTTTTCCTTGCCTTGTGTGGCTGTTTAGAAAGGTTCACGGTTTGTGTTACACCATGAAAAAGATCATAAAAGTCATAGCTTATCTTTGGCTCAAGAGCTGTCCTTCCTCCATTTCATTTTTTTCTCATCAGTTTGAGTTTAAAAGCACTATTTCTGTCTTACAATAACAATTTGTGATCATAGAGGAGTAATATTGTTCTGTTTTATATATCATTCTGTATTGATTTTCAGAAGGCTGAAAGGGTCCAAAGCACTTTGAGTTGCAGCACTGTATATGTTAGAGCTTTTCCTGGTCAATAGTTTGAGAACAGTCTTAGGGTAATGAACGTACTACAGCTTTCAGTGAGACTTTATCGTATTTTGACTTCTATTAGCCATTGACAGTCAGTCTATGTCCGTCTTTTGTATTGTCTGCTATTTCAAGCCACATTGAGTGAACCTCGGCTTATTTTTATCCTGAGTAAACCTGCACCTGTGTCGCTGTTTGCTGGTGGAGTGACAAAACAGTGTCAAACTAGCTAGCACTACAAGGCTAAAAACATTAGCAGACACTGCTTCATCTGACTGTGACAAACCTGATCCTGATCTTATCAGCAGGCCCAGTTTTGGAGGCCATATCTGACCCTGTGATCAAAATCCACTCAACCTGCCTTCATCTTCTTTTCTTCCTGACTGTGACGGCTACTTCTGTCTGAGCCTGAAGGTTGTGGAGCTGGGCAGAATTTTCAACTTCTATCAAATAAAAGAGGCCCAGTCTGCCACAGTGTCAGATCCTTTGCCAAAACTGGGTGCAAAACTTAAAATCTATGTCCATCATCAGCTCCATACCCTCTGCTCCAGCCTTATGGACCCTCATTTGGGGGAAAAAGCAGGAAAAGGAGGAATTCTTCTGGTATGTCTCTCTCTGAGCCTCTGCAGCTTTCCAGACATTTCCAAATCTTGGATGAGCCTCCGAAGCCTCCCACTCCTGTCCTCCAAGATCCTCAGCCTCAACTCGGCCTCTCTTGATCATCCACCCCTACAAGGCCAGCTGCTGTCCTCCATCAAGCTTCATCTCATTCCTCCCATGGCAAAGGGTTAACCAGAGAGATGGCTACACGCCCTTTTAATCTCCATCAGCTTGCTCCTCTGTCAGCACTCATGATTGGAGATTTGATTGTGAAGAATATGAAAATGAAGGTTGCTCATATTCTTCTCTTCTTCTTCTAGTCTTTTCCTGGTGCCACTGTTCTGGACAAAGTGGAGACATTTCATGACGTTTTAAAATCCCACCCTAAGGTTGACAGAATCATTATCCATGTCGGTACAAACATCACTCCAAAACAGCAGTCTGAGTTACTAAAATGCAACTCTCTGTGTCTTTTTATCAGTGTGAAACAACCCCACTGTAGTGTTTTCATCTCTGACCCAACCCCCACCTGTGGCTGCGGAATGGGGGGGTTTCAGCAGGCTGCTCAGCCTCAATACCTGGCTCTCCCCTGCCTGCCACCTCCACAGCATGAACTTTATACACAACTTTAATGTTCTTTGGAACAGGTGGCATCCTTTTGGAGAGGATTGGCTTTTAAGACTTCTTAAAAAAATCTTCTCATCTTAAAATGAATTCCAGCCATTATCCAAACTGCAAACATTGTATTTTCCTCTCTTTAGGATGTTCATTTGCATTTTACAGTTTATTTTTTACCTTCATCTACCTCAGTTCAGCTTTGTCTTTTTTTAATGTTAGACCTTTCTCTAACAAGACTTTTACTTTGAATGAATTTATCATCTCTCATCAGCTTGATGTCATGTTCTTAACAGAGACATGGTTGCAGTCTGGGGATGACACATAACCACAGGCACACTTTTGACCTGGTGTTTACCTGTGTTTGAATACTGGGCCCATAAGATTCATCAGTCTGAACATATCTAATCACTCTGCGCTCCACTTTACAGTCTGATAGTTTACTCTGTTTCTCGGACACAGATGTGACTCCAGCTTCCTTTGTACATCCATTTTGGATTTTGTTGCACCTTTTAGAACAAGATTTAAGTGTAGTATAGGATTGGCACATTGGATTAATAAAATTCACACTCATAAAAGAGAATGAAGTACGGTCAAATGGAGGTGGAGGAAGACGAGGCTTCAGGTACATTATCAACAAATGAAAGAGTTGATGATTTCTTCTAATGAGCAGGTTCAGCTATTTCTCTGCTTTAATCCATGTTAATAAGCATGGCCCCAGAGCTCTTTTTAAAACCGCGGGCTAAATCCTGTATGTTTTAATCAATGTATGTCATCTAGTAAGGAATGTCTTAAATTTTCAACTGCTTTTAATGTTAAATCAGTGAGATACAATCAAAAATTGTGACTCCTGAGTCTTTTATCGGTGTCCCCTGCCCAGCTGTGCTATTTTATCAAGTTTTATGCTCTTTAAAAGAGCTTATGACAACCATGGTGCACCTAAGACCCTCCCCAGGCTCAGTAGATATACTGCCTCCTAAATTCTCTGTGATGTACTGGATGTGACTACCCATTGGTTGCATTCAGTAATTAGCAGTTCTGTATCCTCTGGCCTGGAAAGGCTGATATGAGTCAGTGTTTCATTAGACTTAAGTCCAGCACTGATACCGTTGACCACAAAGTTCTGATTGACAGGCTGCAGCACTGGGTTGGTACATCTGGGACATGGAGGGTAGAACACAGATGAACTGAGTGGAGAGAAGGGAACACAGAGACCTAAATACACAAGGGAAGGCAGAGGTCATTGGGAACAGATGAAACCGATCAGGGCGGGGTAGATAATCACAAAGGCAGGGAAAAACAAACACAGGAAGTAACACAACAACTGATACACAAGGAAGGTCACTTCCAAAGAAAACAGGAAGTATGAAACAGAAAAACGACAATAGTCGTTTTAAAAGAGTCACTGCTGTGGCTGATCATGACACAATGTTAAACATAAATATTGCTTGAATATGATCGATGCTGAGTTTTAATGACAAACTATCATTCAGGCTTTTATTTCTTCCCAGTTGGATTATTGCAGTGGTCCTGTAACAGATATAAATCAGAAATCAATCAATAGACTCAGAGTTGTGCAAAATGTGGTCGTGAGACTGATAACAGAAACCAAGGAAAGAGATTTTAATGACCTTGCGCTGGCTACCCATTTGTTTTATGATTGAGCTTTTTACTTGTTACTTTTAAAGGCCTTTATGGCCTGAATATACAGGATATCTGAACTGCTGTCCCCTTACCAACCAGTGTGCAGCCTTACATCCTCAGGCAAGAACCTGCTGACTGTTCCCACCTTGTGCCAAAAGACCAAAGGGGACCATGCGTTTGCTTTCAATGCTCCTGTGGAACGACCTGCCTGAGGAACTCATGGCATGCTCCATCAGTGTCTTCTCTTAAAATACTTTAGAAGACTTATTTTTATTGAAAGCCTTTCTAATCTTTTTTTTTTTTTTTTTGATGTTTTATTTTTAATGCGTTGATTATTTTGACATTTTATCCTTGGTGTTTTATTTAAGTTTCTATTTTTTGTCTGTTTCTTGGTGCTGTATTGAGTATTTTTAGTTATAGTCCTTTGAGTTGTGTAATTAGCGCTTTTATTTACCGTGCATC
Organism: Toxotes lorentzi; assembly: GCA_037833715.1. Taxonomy (NCBI): domain Eukaryota; kingdom Metazoa; phylum Chordata; class Actinopteri; family Toxotidae; genus Toxotes; species Toxotes lorentzi. The sequence goes on from JBBMJY010000004.1 coordinate 1,093,622, forward strand.
TGGAAAGTATTCACAGTAATTCCACATTTTCATTATGTTACATTCCAAAATGGATTAAATTCACTTTTTACCTCAAACTTCTACACACAACACCCCATAATGACATTAACACCCCAAAAACCCATTGGATTTCTTGATTATTGATTTTTAATAAATTTGCAAACATTTCAAAAAAACAGTTTTCACATTATCATTATGGGGTGTTGTGTGTAGAATTTTGAGGGAAAAAATGAATTTAATCCATTTTGGAATAAGGCTGTAACAGTGCTGTGAATACTTTCCAGATGCACTGTATTTATTTATTGCTATCTCTCAGGCAATCACAACAAATAACAGCATCTGCACTGGTATTGATCTCTGCTCCCACATGCATAAACACACATACATGCTGTCGATAGCCACTAGTATCTGTGTTGGTATGCAGCAAAGCACTTTATGAAATGGCTCAAAAACATTCCCATCTTGACATAGTGTTGACTTTTTCGTGGGGGCGTTCAACTTTTCAGTGAATGCACAGCAGTACGTTGAATTATCAAAAATCCCTTTTGTAATTGCTATTGATTCGTTCTGACTAAATGTTCATTATCAGTCCAGAATTCCTCTCACTCATTTTAGTCCAGCTGTTTCAAAACCTTAAGCTCCTAAAACCTTAAGACGGATTCTTTAGGACCCACCAAAGCATATCCAATACTTATCCTGTGTGGTTTTCCAAAGTTGAAAATAAGTTTTCATCTGCAGGTTAAAAGGAATATGGGAATAGAGGTGTGATGCAAGGTAAAACAAAAAGGAAAATAATCTCTCAAGTTTCCAGGCGCAGGATGCATTCATCCACTGCATCGATTCCAGCTGAGAAGAGAGCAGATGGTGTGAAACATTATTGTGCCCCATGTGTGGCTGGGCATAGCCTGAGCAAACTCACAAATCACTATTTGTTAAAATTAAAATGTAAATATTCACCAGCACAGTCTGTGCTGTGGTACAGTCTTGTCATTCTTTTCTGTTTTTTTTTTTAGCATTTGCAAGGGAAAGATTGGAGTTTAAAAAAAAGTAGATTAAAGGAACTTTGTTGTCATATTAAACATGCGGTTAACGTTACAGAACGATCTAACGGTTAACGGTTAAAAGAAATAATGTTGACTTTTGGTTTGAAAGTGGAAATGAACAGCGTCCCGTGTTAAAGTCCATCCATCCACCCTATCCTCCACCTAACATGGACTTTGTGGCTCTATAACATCATCATTTGACTTCCTCCCATCATAGTAATTGTGGCTGCTAATTGTGGCTGCTAGAGGGGCTTTGTCACCTGAACATAAACCTGTCCTTTTGTGACACTTGCTGAAAAGACTCTGTCTCACACGACTGCTAGAGGTTGCTTCACAATAAAATGTAACTGTAGGTCATGATAAGCTGCTCGCAGAAACAACCTGTCATTTTTTAATGGGAGAACAGTCCCCACTTCAAGGGTACAATTTCAATGTGATGTCTTGACCTGCTCCATACTGAAATATACATATATACATGCAGCTGAAACAATGGTTATATTTGATTTAGACATCTAAAAAAACCAAAAAACTTTTGAACCAATTGTTTGACCCACAAATCACCAAATCAGTGCTTAGTGTGGTGTTTGGGTTACACTTTGCAGCTTTTGGTTCAGTTAGCAGCAATTCAGGCAACAATCCAAAAACTTAATGGCTTAGAAAGGAGGATATAACATTCAGTAACAGAGAATGTCTTTTGACTTTAAGCAACTTATCAGTGTTTTTACTTCACATCACTTCTTACAAAAACAAAAAAAGTCAAACCCACCCTACATTTACTAAAATGAGTGAGGTAAGACTGAATGTACCATCTGAGAGATACTGTTATATGAATGTCCCTAAGTAAAAAGGTGTGGATGAAGGTTCCAGCACAAAAGATAAAAGCAAAGACACCAGTGATGTACTTCATAGGGGTGGGTGGTGGCAGTGAGTCACTTCACAGTTTGCCAGCTACCATAACACATAAAAAGTACAAAAAGGAAGGTGACCATCACAATCATGCCAGGGGAAATGAAAGAGCCACCACCAACTGGCACCTTCAGTGTTACAAGTAAGAAGAACGGAATAAGATCAGCAGAGAGTCAACAGGCCAAAAAAGAAAGTGACAAACGGCAGAGTGAGGCAAGAATAACCCTTGATTCAACAAGATCATCAGAACTGATCTTCCCTCCATGGACACCATTTACACAACACGCTGCAGAAAGAAGGCACTGAACATCTACAAGGACACAAACCACCCAGCACACTCCATCTTCAAACACAAACACACACCATACAACCCGAGACACTGCAGAGCAGACAGTATCACACCTCACACAAGAAGATTCCACAGCAGCTTCTTTCCTGCCACAGTCAGGCTGAATTTTTTAGGAATAATAAGGACTGCCTCCCTGAGGCTCATGTGCAGTAATCTAAAGTGTCTATCTGTGTAACCTACGTGCAATAAGTACAGGCTGTGCAAATACTGTATTTTTTGTTTATTTTATAGTGTGTATTTTTTTCTATTTTCTACTTTTACGGTATTTATTGAAGTTTTGACTCCTGAGTAACGCACAAGAATTCCAATGTCCCAGACTGAGTGTTTGTGTACAAATGGCAAATAAAGATCTTGAAGATGGAAAGAGGCAAAGTAACAGCTGGATTTCCAAAGAGACTCAGATATGATGTCTGCAGTTTGGTGGGGAAATTCCATTTTTCCTAACTTTGCTGATCAACATTACTGAGCCACATACAGTAAATTACTACCAGACATCAGCCCGAATTTGTAGCTTAGCACATTGTCAGCAGAGCTAAACTACATAGTAACAGCCACCAGAGAGTATTTTCTGCTGTGTGTGAGGATGATATGATTCGTAATGTTAGTGGAAGTTATTCTCACCCTGGCCTCTATACATGAAAATACAATTGAGAGGCTTGTTGTGTTTTCTCCTACCTTGACATAGACTGTTGCAATGTCATGAAGTCTGTGAGGGCGCATCAAGAACCACTGTGCTGTGAATGTGTTGAAGGAATTTCTTTGGAATTGCAAAGCTTTTGACTCTATTACTGTGATTCAGAGGGGATGAACAGAATATGTAACCAGTGATATCTGGTGTGTCTTAGCAGGAGTTACTGCAACTTGTCACACAGATGAAAGTCAAAACCCAGCTTCTGTGTCAGGGTCAAGTGAAAAGCATTCCAAGCTCAACGTCGGCCACAGTTTAGCCGAGGTTTACTGGACTCGCCGAGAGGCATCGCTGTCCAAATCCCCAATGAAAGATGGCTTTAAGTGATGAGCATGGAGCGGAAGGCGCTCTCACAGAAAAGTCAGTAAAGTCGGAATTAAAGAAGCTCTGCAGCCCTGTGGAAATGGGTTCCCTCACCCCTCCTCCTCCTCCTGCCTGTCTGTCTGTCCATCTATCCATCCAGCTCTAATAGCTCCTGTGTCTGAGTCTGTGTCTGTCACCTCCCACACTAAAAGCTCTTGGATTTATATTTGGTGCTTTCCAAGAATTGTTTTGCATGTGAATTTCCTCTGTGGCTTTGCCAGATACCGTTGCTGCATCTCTCTGAGTGCAGCCCCAACAGCCACGAGTGGCCCCTCCAACTCAACGCGTTGGAGTAGTTTCGGCGTAGTGGCCAAGTTTATAGTGGGAAATCAGCTGCACTGGGAGCAAGTGGCATAGAATGACACTTTGCATGGGCTGTGCTCCAGTAACTCTGGTTTAAGTTATTTTGGCTGCTCAGAGTTAGAGGAGTCATTACACATTAGATTAATATAGCTATGTTCAGTCACCCACTGAGTGAAAGTAATATTCATCACTATTCTTATTTTTTTAAGCTGTAGTTTTTTGTAGTACGATAAGAAATTCAAATTGATACCGCAGCACGAGGTAATGCAGTCAACATCAAAGACAGAAATCTGCATACATTTCTATACATCAGCAATAAGTGAAAAATTAAATAAAATTAGATAAAATAAGAATAATGGTCACAGTGTAATAGATCTGAGTGTATACATGTGGTTGTGGTTTACTGGATGCAGCCAACTGCCTACACAGATAATTGTTTTACTGCATGTAGCTTTGACATGAAAAACAATGCTCAGGTTGTGGAGGTTGTGGAGTTCAGTCTGCACTTGAACTCCACAGTCAGTATGAGTCAGAGTTTGCATCCAAATTAACTGACAACGAAGCCCAAACAATTCAACTGTATCCCCTGTGCATGTGTGAGCATTCCAACTAGTAATGCAGCGCTGTGATAACAGGCTTTTCAAACACACGTCTCGCCTCAGCTAATCACGTCTAAGAGCTACATCAGGTCTTTTGTCTTTTTCATTGCATCTTTGCTCGTAGAACAACTTTGATTTTCTCTCACCACAAACCACTTTGAGCTTAAAATCTTATTTAATTTAAAGTGCTCTGTCGCTGTCTTGAGGCAAACAGCAACACGTGTAGTGTGGTGAGTGCAGAGCCCCAGACAGGTGATACGCTGAAGAGAGTGTGCTTATCGACAGAAAGCTCTTTGGTCGGGTACATCACTCTGTGAAGCCAGAGGCACCGAATACAAATAAACTGTAACAATACACTCTTTCACACTTACATAGTAAACCCCCGCTGTGAGTGGAAGATGTCAGAACAAAAACACAGAAGCTGTGCATTGTAGATTAGGAACATTAAATATTCATGCTCTTTAAAGTTTCAGCTCAGTTAGCATCAGTCTTCATGGCTGGTTTGAAGGTAGCTGAAATTATCATTCTTAAATCTTCACGGCTGTTGCAGACTTTATGTGACTTATTCGCTGATGTTTTTCAAGCACCAGTGTGTGGGATTTAGTTGGATCTATTAGTAGAAATGGAATATAATATTCATAATTATGTTTTTGTTAGAGTTTAATCACCTGAAACTAAGAATTGCTGTGTTTTTGTTTGCTTAGAATGAGCCTTACATCAGGAGCGGGTCTTCTTCCACAGAGTTCACCATGTTTCTACAGTATCCTAAAAGGGACAAACCAAACTCTGGCTCCTCTAGAGAGGGGGTTTCACGTCTTTATGATACCTTAAGGCCACCATAGATAGGCCACATGCTTGTAAAGATTGTAATCTTGATTACAGTCTGCAAACTCACTGCTTGATGCCACTTAATCCTGCACATTGGTCCTTTACTCTGTCAAAGATCTTTGTTGGCACTAACAAACACCACATGGTACAGATTCAGTCACATTATTCCACCCATCAAATCCCAGGAGTGCACGTTCAGAAAAGGACATCTTTATCTGTGATGCTGTAGGTTTTTATTCATTTTTGATGCCTTGCTCTCATTTAGAGGAAATTTTCAACACTTTTTTAAAATTGAAATCTGTTGCTTAATAGTCCCTCAGGCATCAACAGTTTTACATTTAAGCACTGAGTTTATTCATCTCATCTCCTGCCAATCTTTTGGTTTATGCTGCTAATCAACACTTTTTCAGAGACTTTAGAGAAGAAATTTCATTGTGCTTGGAATTACTCAAACACATTGAAGTGCTCAGCAGCTGAGGTCCAAGTGGGCCAAAGTTCCCTGGCAAAGTGTATGTGTCGTACCCGGGGTACACCACCATCAGCTCTGCATGTAGAACTGACAGCACACTGAAAAGCATTCAGTGATGAACAATGCATATGTTTCATCCATTTCCTCTTGGGTACACTGGCCTCTTCTTTTGGGCCAAAGCAGTTCTTAAAGGGATCTCTGTCGAAAGGGTCCCGTGGCTGCAGGCTGGTTTTCAAATGTAACCAACCATGCCAGCCCAAGTGTATATGATAGAAATTGCATTTGAGGAAAAATTCATGGGAGACAGAGCTCATGCTGTGAAGGCTTCTTTAGAAATTGTCAGGAAACTGGGTCAGTGGGGGGGATGTACAATCGCATAGCTTCTATTAAAGGGAAAATGATTACAGAGTACTGCTTCAGAATGGAACAGAGTGAGAGGAACAGTAAAGGTATGAAAGGGATTTTTTTAAAGGTATGAAAGTTCAACAAGTTAAGCAACAAGTAGGACTGCTTTTCATAACTCGAGCTTCTCCCTCCTTTGCACTTAAAGTTGCTGCTCGTAGCATTTCTATATTAATCATTCACCGCGACATTAATTTGAGGATAATCAGTGAGAAGACCACTCAGGTGCTTTTGGTGAGCGTATGAGTTGAATTTTATAGAAGCCATGGGGAAAAAATGATTGAGAAATTTAAAAAAAGAAAATGAAAAATGAAATGGAAAAAAAAGCAACCATTCCCTGCTTTTTTCCTGGATGTGCAGCATCAAACTGAAGTTCACGTCACATCCAAATTTACCTTTTCATGAACTGCAACATTATTTCCCTGACCTCAGCCAAAGGTTTTTGTTGCCATAATGAAGGCAGTGATTTTCAGTGCCTTTTTAATTAACAAATTAAGAGCTGCTGTATATAACACCAGGCGTTACATTAATGCAGAAGCTGGCATTTTTGCCAGACATTTGAATTGTGTGATTTTTTTTTTTTTTTTTTTTTTATTTCCTTCCAGCCTGGACATAATGAAGTCACTTTGAGTCCCATTTAGTGTTGGTTAGCTGAGGCAGGAACCCACATCGTGCCAGTCTTTGGGTTTCATTTGTGTATGAAAAGGTTCTGGGCTGTTTTATTCTCATTTCTTCAGACTACTGCTCTGCAATGTCTGATCCATTTTAGAATACTGTGAGACCAGACCACATTCAAAGAAGAGCCTTTTTTTTCCCCATAAATTATTGGAGAGAGCGGCTTTGTAGGTTAAAAAAGGTGATATCCTCTGCTTTTAGCCCGATTATCTCTGCTATTTTGTGATTCTCATAATGTGTGTAATAACGCCTGTGACTCTCATTATGCAGATATCCATTTTGCCTATGACTCGCTGTTTAGATAAGTGTGTTGCGTCATTACAAAGGGCCAAAAACGAATGAATATTTTTATTCATTATTCATATTGTGGTTTTGCCAATAAAAGTCAACTCAAAGTGAAGTTTGAGTTTTAGGAAAGTGTTTCATACACGCTGAGTACAGTTTATATTATAATATTCAAAGTGAGTTTTTGAAGAACGATTTTGCTGCTTGGAAAGAAGAACTAGCTGATCACTGCCACTTGTTGGCACTTCAGTTGAAGAAGTGGCAACAGAAGACAAAGATGTGTGAACAGGTCCGCACATTGTGATTGCGGCGTATGACTGAGCTTCTCTGGCTCTCATAAACAAGAGGAGGAGAAGCTCTCCAACAAAATGCAACAGTTTCTTAACATTGGTGCCGATGTTGCATTGAGATGTTTAAAATGGAGAATCACAATTCAGCTGTAGGAAAAAAAAAACACCCCGCACCAGACCAGACCTCCTTTCATGCTTCAAGATGAAATGATACACACGTTCCCATTGAACCACACATAAATATTAAATGCATGAACAAAGACAGGCAGCACTTGTGCACAGCGCTCCAAAGTGCAGAACACTCTTGGGGATCCTTTACCTTTTCTGTGTTGTTCTTTCCTTTGTTAACCTTTGGTGTGAAGGTCCACTGTGGGCTCCCCGGTGCCAGCTGAATAAAGGGAAATCACTTGCCCCTGTCATCTAGATTCACCTTGCAGCCCGGCAGCAGGAAGACGGGGGAATTAAGCTACACTGTATGCCGTGGCTGTGTTTGTGTTTTTCCTCCACAGAAGAGGCAGAAGTCAAAGAGGTCCAGTCATTTTACAACTGATTGAGGAAAACTACATTTTACACCTTCTTCAGACAGAAAGTCTTCAGTTTGTCATTTTAGTTCATGTCTTTAAACATAACTTAATCAGAAACTTGTAAATCAAATACAGCCTCATACTTTCTACATTTCTTTTGCTGATCCCATCCATCTGTTTCCAAGTTGCTTATCTTGGTCAATGTTGCAAAAGGGCAAGCAGAGTACAGGCCAGGTTGTTCTACAGCCCAGCATCGTCCTCCATTTCTCCATCTAGCAGGAAAAAAGGGAGACAATGGGGACAGAGACATGTCAAATTAAAAGGCTTTCTGCTGCTCTTCCTGTGACTTTCTGTGCTTGTTAGCCACAACAGAGCCACAGCTGGCCACCTCCAACTCCAGTAGTATCCCCAGAACCAATGAAAAGCCAATTTCAAGCAAACTGTGGATTTACACATGTGCCCACAGGGTCACCCAGAGGCTGATAACAAACACATGTTTTTATAAAATGTAAAATTACTATTTATTACATCTTTTTTTTGGACAGTTGTGTTATCACGATTTCCTCCTGTAGTATTTGTGCATGTGTTTGACTTTCCTACATGTTCTGTCCACAGTGGCGTTTCAGTGAGGTGAGCTGCAGCAGGCTTTAAATTGCCAACAGATCAGAATGTGATTGTCTGTCTGTCTGTGTTAGCACTGTGAAGGACTGGCAACCTGTCGGAGATGTCTCTCCACCTTCCACGCACTTCACACTGTGATGGGCCTCAGTCCCTGATGACTGTTAGAAGGAATAGGCAGGTAAAGAGAGTGAATGGATGTTTCCTAGCTGCCACTTACTTCAGCCTTACGTTCTCTGTAGAAGGTTTTCATCTGTGAAAGATTCCACAAAGCTTCGTACATAACAGTCAGAGGCTGTTTCTGATGACCTTGACACAATGTGCAGCTTCCTTTACCCTATTATGATAATGTCGGTGAATACTGTTGACCCAATAACCCTGATGAAAGTGAAATCTACAAAAATAACACCACACAGATAAAGTGCCCCCACCCAGGAGTTTGATCCTGCAGAGATGTGACTTTCTTTTCAATACTATGTTCAAAAAAGGGCTAATAATGTTTAAATTAAGGATGTGAGGGGGAGGGGAACGGCATCTAACAAAGTAACCAAAAGAGACACATGGATGTAAAGGCTGGTAGATGAAACACGATGGGTCCTCACCTGAGGCAGAGTGAAAGAGCGTTTTATTGGCTTTAGGCAACTTGACATTACAGTAACCGTTCTATTGTTCGACTGCTAAGAGAATAAGGCGAGCACGTCGGCTTTGTGCTTTGATCAAGTCATCAAACAAGCACTGTGTTGTTTTTTTTATTCGTGGCGTATTTGTGTAGCTTACTTTCAGGCTTTCAGCAAATGTCGATCTTTATTTCAGAGAACATGTGCAACAGCTCATCATGTTTCCTGTTCATCTCTACATTTTCATGTAACGCTGATCTTGCATGTGTACATTTTTTCTCCACCTCGTGTGTTTTTTTGTTTTTTTTGGGGGGGGGGCTTGGAGGCTGTTTGTTCAGAGCCTTTATCATGTTTGGGTTAATGGGAGTTTTTTTTTTCACTTCTCTTTGTTTTTTTTTTCTTGGAGAGGATTAACACGGTTGCAGTTTTTGTCTGTTTAATCTGACTCAAACGCTCAGGCAGGGTTTTACTGCGTGACACCACGAGTGACACTGAAACGTCATGTAAATGCTGCTGTAATCATGCTGTGTTTGCTCCTCACTAGTTGTTGTTGCTTTTTATTTTGCCGTGGGGTTTATGAATAAAGCTGGAATGATATGCTTGAATTTCTCTCTCCGAATGCAACTCTGTCACCCAGAAATTACATTTATATATCACAAAAATGTTTTCCCAGTTTTGTTGTGGTGGCAAACATAGTTGCTGGCTGGATTATATTCAGAGGCAAGGTTTATTTTATTTGATTTTTTTTAATGAATGATGCATGAACTGTAGCATCAGGAGGGTGGATGGTGGGCGTACAGGACTGCAGCACCAGAGACCAGCGTTCACATCCAGATCTGTGGTTTAGGCAATAAAAGCTTGTTGGTTAAGGTTAGAGACAGATGGTGGTTTTGGTTAAATGTAAAGAAAAAAACATCATTGTGGTCTTTTTCTCTGCACTGTAACAGTTCACACTGAATCTGGTCTCTGTAATCAAGTGCTCTACACCATACCTGTGTGCGGTCTTTGACAGCACACAGGTGTAGAGGAATGAAGTGTCTCACCTTTAACTAACCAACCACTATTTGCCAGTTTTGATGGACATGACACTGCAGGCGTTGATACATTTTGACCCTGCCTGTGAGCTGGACTGATCTGTTAGGTCTCATTATGATTCAAAACAAATGAAAACTACAGTCACTTGCCTTTTTTAATTTGTCTCTGTCTCTCTGTTTATCTAATGTCTTCTGTGTGAACCTGAAAACCCATTTGTCTGTGATGTTAACGTTTCACATGTGATTTCATGCAGCATGGTACAGTCATACCATGCATGCTGCTCAGTTTCATGTTGGCTGTGTACGTGTTGCTGACAAGCGTCTAAAGTGTTTATTAGTATCTCATATGAGAGATGGGGAAAGAACATCTCCAGTATTTGGCAAACACTTTCATTTGCTTTGAAATATGTTTAGTCATGTGGGATTTGTTTGTGTGGCTCACGCTCCGAGACTGTTGTGACAGCGGCTTGTCTAGCAAAAGGAAACTGCTACAAGATTATCTCAGGATACCTTTTATGTTCTAAATCAAGAGAAAATGGTGAAAAGGAGTCTTTGCATTTTAAAAAACATGGCTTTTTTCCTCACATGATGCATGATTAGACTCAGAAATCATCAATTGACACAGCACATGTCCATTAACAACATATTTTTATGGACGCTTTTAGTGCCTTAAATTTTGAAAAACAGCATCTACAAAAGACTTTTACAGCAATCAGGAGAGTAAAAGATGGATTATGATGCAGATCAGTGACATTTAATGTCTCACTTGTCAAGTTTTCTTAACTTGTTACCAGGCAGCCCTATTTTTGTGTACAAGCACAAAATAACGTATCCAAAATAAAAAAGTTCTTGGGTGTGAGAGATACTGAACCAAAGTTACAGAGGCACACACATGGAAGAAATGTAGAAATGTACCTTTTTTTTTGGCCACAGAAACGGGAATATAAGGCCTGTGATTGGACCTTTTGTGCAGAGAACAGCTGTTCACCGAGCACTTCCAAGGCCAAAATGTCTCACAGCTAGGACAGTGTATTTTTAAAATGTAAATCCAGACCAAGAGGACAAAGATCACTGTTTGTATAGCAAAATCCCTTCTTACTCTTTCTCACCGCACACTGCAGGAAGATGCCTCTGCATCCTGTAAAAGTGTGTGTGCCATCACTTTGAGATGCTCCACTCGCTCTCCGATGAGAGCGCCAATCAATCCACATGTCAATACCTTTGGCTGTGATGTGTGTTTCCACTCCCACTAAAGACATTCATGAATTGTTGCATGGTGGAACTTGGACAGCTCAGTGCTTAGTTAAATCAATTTGTTCAAAAGTTGAATAATTATTCTTTAGAGCAGTTGCCTGCAATTGCTGTAAGAAATATATTTCCTAAAAAAAGAAAGAAAAGAAAAAGCAGAAATTTCATTAATTCATATATTGCAATAATAATATTAAATTCTAAAGATTTATGGTCTAGTCTGTGTTTGATATATAGTGTTTCACGTACTAGAACCTTCCCAGAATCCACCTTAGTATATCTATGTTTTTATCTGCCTATCTATCATTCTATTATTCTATTATTCCATGTATCCATTTATTCCATTTATTTATCCATCCATCTACAGGAAACATCCCGTAAACACATATCAATGGAATAATCAGTCAAAAGATAGCAACACAAGACACACGTCATAGCTTTTTTCTTTTTTCCTGGAACAGAGGGGGGATAGAGGGTTAACACGGAGAAGGAATGAAGGAGGGATTAGCAGAAGAGGCCAGATGGCAGAGGGAGGGAGCTGAGATGGAGTCCTGGGCAGCCAGAGCTGGGAAGGAGAGCAGAGCAGATGGGAGGATGAGAGGCTCCATAAAACCATATTACCACCGGTATTATCATTGTCATGATCACAGGAACCGCAGCAGCGATGAAGCTCATTATGTCAAACGTTAGATGCCGAAAGACCCAGGGCTGACTGATGGCGAAGTGTACTCAGGGCAGAGGCGAAGGGGGGGCCTCGAAGTGAGAATATAAAGTCGTTTGATCTAGTTGATGGGGAGTCTAGAGACAAAGATCTTCTCAGTTGGCAATCAGTGGCTGTGGCAAACGTATGATGCTTCAAAACAGGCTCAGAGAGAGAGAGAGCATCTTCGTGAGAACTCTGTGGATTGAATTTGATGTGGCTATGTGAGAAAGTCAGGGTGTAAGAGTGGGATGTGAGGAGCAGATGTGTTTCATAAGTCTTGCACTGGTAGCCTCTCTACATGTATAGGCCTGCCACATGCTCTGGGTAGAGGTACCTCTCTACTAATGCTAAAAGCAAAAACAGACTGACTTAATGAAAATTTTATGTATATGTGTAGTGCTTAGAGTAAATGTTTGCCCCTGTTCAGTACATTTAAGAAAACAGGCCATCAAAGCTGTAAAATATTCTCTATTACTGTGAAACTTGGGGCCCATCATAAAAACGACCTTATACGCCCCTCGGGCAGTTTATAGATCCAGAGAAGAATCAGCTATTTCAGTTTTACTTGTTTGCTTTTGCTCAGTAGTTGAAATCATGAGTCTGAAAACACTGTGAAACTCTCATGTCTGTAGCTCATCTTCAGTGAGGGCCGCCTGCTCCTTTTCAAAGAATTCAGACGTGCTCGTGCAAATATCTTTAACCGACCCAGCGACAACATTGATCCTCCAATGAACTGTGTTAATTTATATGCTCTTTCCTTCATGTATAATCTGCCCTTTCAAATAAAAATGCACAGTATCATGAATTTCAGTAATAGTTCAATGGACTCTCTCATTTTGACTCTGTTCCTCAGAAATTTGATCATCGTGACTCAACGAATCCTTAAAGTCTAATCTTCATTTAGGAGACAGTGACGCACTGGTTGATGAATTTATTTGCTTCTGAGGCAAATAACTCACGTTTTATTCCTTTTTAATCTGCTGAGATAAACAGTCTGTTACATTCCTCAAGCAGCTGTGGATGATTGATGTTAATCCAAGTGATGAGTGCAGCCCCTTTAAAACAGAATTCTTTTATATTCCAGTGAATGGGAAAGTGGTCTGAGACTTGAGGTCTTCACTGGGAAGAAAATGAGAAAGAAATTGCTGCATGTTTCTGCTTTCTTTCGATTAAATGTGTATTTATGACTGAAGAAGCAATGTTACCTCAGTGGTCACATTGTGAACTCTTGAAATACTGCAAGAATAGAAGCTTACCATCAAAGATGGTGACAGCTTAAAAGTAACAAGGATATTGCTTGTCTTTGATGGCTTTCTGTCTGTTAGAGAATAACAATAAATCTCCCAAAGCTCAAGGAAAAGCTGGTAATGAAAAGCAGCAGAGGGAACTGAAGAGGTGGCACCTGTGATGTGGCTGTATGACAGTGTAACACCTGTGTATTCAAAATGAAGAAAAAAGTGCAAATGTGTGTTTTTCTTTCTGTGTTGCCACGCTCTCGCAGTTTCATGAGGCATAATGGTTTTATATTTCCCTGACGGATTGGATGAAACACGTGTGTTTCGTACATTTACATGCATAATATTTAGGCATGCATGTGAGTGTGTGCGTGTCAGAGGGAGTGCACTTGCAACACGTCTGAGCACATGCAGCCTAAGCTATGCCAAGTACATATTAAGATATGTGTCATGTAATTGCATTGGAGCTGCGTTCAGCAGCATTAGAATGTGGATGGGGACAACCTCTGATGAATAATACAAGAAGTTCATAAAAGGGGCTTCCAATGAGCTTAGGTGCCTCGCACTAACAGAGCAAGGGGAAAAAAAAGGAAACGAAAGCTGGTGAAGGAAATGTTTGAGAGCAGAGTCATGAATAATTGAAAAGGGTTTGTGAAAAATTCAGCACCATCTCACCTACTTGAAGGTCACATCCCTGTCGTGATGTCTGTGCCCCTTCAACGGGGAAATTGAGTTATCATTCATTGCTTATCTTAGATCAGTTACCACTGAGGGCAGTGTTGTTTGCCAGGCAATAACTGGGCCGGTGCTCCGTGAACTCTGACAGTACAGAGACCTCGGCGTAAATCTGGACTTTAGTCGAAACATTTTAAGCTTGTCACCATTCAACTTCAGACACGAGCTTTGCAGCCAAAGACACAGTTAAACAGATCTGAAATCAGTCCAAATTTTACAGAGGTCTATTCACAATTTAGAGGTTGCAAAAAACAGTCATTGTAGTTATATGTAAGACCCTCAATCCGTAATAAGACAGGGGCTTGTTCTTGGCTAAAAGTAGAACCCAGTTGTTTTAAACTCTGGTTTGATCCAGTCTGATCCCTCACCTCAGAGGCTTAAACCTCCACAACGAGACACACATGGGGCAAAACAGTGAAAAAACTGACTGCCTACAGCTGAAGGTTTCTGTCATGTCATACTCTTTTTTTTTTTTTTTTCTTGTCAATGAAATAACACAAGTATGATAAATGTAAACGCAGTTCTCTTCAAAAAGGCTGGTAATTAAGCCTGTGCAATTATTCATCTGTGCTTTTAATCATTTCAGCATGAACCTTGAAATGTGTTCAGGCAAATATCGTACAAGATAATTACCACGTTTGGAATATGATCAATACAAAGCAATTAGTAAGGCATTTCAGATCTTTTTAATTATTGATCACTCTGCTCTGGAGTCTGGATTTGTGTCACACATTTAAAAAAAAAAAATAGAAGTTTGTTCACCAAATATTGTCACACAGTGCTGGGAGAAATTCATTTGATTTGGTCATACCGTGTGCTACTCTCCGCGGCCTCCTTTTAATTGAATTATCAGCGTTATATTCTTCCCTCAGCTGTGGCGGGCTATTCTGATCAGTGACGGTGAAGTTAGAATAAGGCGGCTTTCAGCAGGAGACGGGTCAAAGCTGCAATCATCATGAAGAGAAGCGTCACTCGCTCTCTGATTTGCAGCCGGTTTCTCATCTTGCCGCCGCTTTTACATTTGTTATAGAGGAAGAGGTGTGATATTTTTCAGGCAGGGACACAGGGGATAGCAAGCAACTTGCAAGCTGTCATTTATATATAGTCTCTTTTGTTATCGTCCGAACACAGAGCCCGAGGATTGGAAATAAATTACACTCCCACTCTTCACATTTTTTTTTCTTTCAAGCATAGTGCAAAAATGTGAAGCTTTTTAAAAGCCTTTCTTGCACCACTAACTTTGATTGCTTTTCTTCGGCCAGCTGTTATGGCCACTCAGTATCTGTTTTAATGATGTGGAGACAAAGCTGGGACGCGAGAGAGAGGTTGACCACACTGCAGAGTCGGTCAGCTGAAAACATGGTACTGCACTGAAGGTCTGAATTGAGTCCCGGAGGAATGTTTTCAAAGCCTTCAGTCCACAGCACCACGTTCCTCACCCTGCACAAGAGCAATTAATTCACCGTGTTCTGGTCCAGAGCGTAAACAGTGATCTTGAAAACTACAAGCATCCTCTAAGTGTAACAGTCAGCTTAACAGTAATCCTGCGTTCTACTTAACATGAGTGGAGTTAAAGGGATAGTTCAGTATTTTGGGAAATAAGCTTCTTTGCTTTTTTGTTTTCTCTGAGAGTGACAGGAGAAGATAGATATCAGCCTTGTGTCTGAGGATTACAAACCTAGCTGGAGTGGTTGGTTGGATGTGGTTAGCTTTGTTCAGAGTGTGGGTCGGGGGGCAAAGTGAAAGAATACATCTAACAGCACAAATCTGACTAACACATTTGTTTAACTTGTAAATTAACAGAAATGGCTACAACTATTTTTTGGCAAACAACAGTCGGGGCAAAATGACAGGTGCAAAGCATCTCAGAGCCGTCTTGTCACACTGAGGTTATCAGATTTGGTACAATTCTGCCTGCACAGAGACCCAATGCCAAACCTGTACCCCCTGACTGCATCTGGAAACCCACGCTGTAGCTGCAGACACTGCACAGAAGTACTAGGTGGATGGATAAACTGTAGTTTGTTCTTTCCTGAACACATAATTAGTTTGTTTCATTTTTGTGTTTATGAACAAGTAAATAAGATACAATAGTGACACGAGACCGGTTTCTATCTTCTCTCCTCACTCACTGAAACAAAAGCAAATAAATATGCAGTCTAACCCAAAGTGTCTTTAAGCTAATGCTGTTTAAGATTAGATTCAAGACTTTCATTAGTGTTCTAGGTGATTCTGGAAATAATTTTGTTTCTCAGTTAAACACTGTCCATTGTTCTTAACCTGAAACAAATACTTGTGGTTCAAGTATCAGCTGAACAACACATCTCTGTGTATGACAGGTTGTTTTTCTTTGTCAGTTGCTGGTCAGTATAATGAGTTAAAGTGTGGGCCTGCAAGTGTTTATGCCAGAGGAATAAATTTGAGGAAATATATCTGTTTGGAAAACACCTGAATACTAATGTGACTGATGCAACAGAGCTGAGGACTCAGCTAATTTGGATACATAAATGTCAAGTTGTTTTTCCAGCCCAGCGTGGCTAATAATAGATCGACCTTCCCACCCCGTTGAATGCTCAATTATATTTTATAGGTGACTTTGCAAATAACAATTGTTGCTAGTTGCATGCAGGGCAAAAAATTTGGCACATCCCTCGGCCTACACACTGTTGCAGAAAGCTCTTTAACTTTCACTTTGTGACAATTGTCTGCTCGCAATAATATCTATGTGCACGAAGGATTCAGGAAATTGGATATGAGTATTTATGCTCCTTGCCTGGAAGACGTCCATTCTTTCTGCAGTCACTGTCACAGCTGTTTAAAGTAGATATATAACTAAGATAAAGACTGTAAAGGGGGAAGACATGACCGCCATGAAACCTAGAAAGTTTCCCTTTGTCATACGTGTGGCAGAGAACATGCACTCTGTTACAAGGTGTGACAAGGCATCAATCAGTGGGTCATGTGGAACCACAGCTTGCAGGAAAGAAAGAGTATAAGTGTTGATTGGTCGATGATATCATTCCTGCAGGTGGAGACATAGCTGCGCCAATTCTCTGCCCTCCCCCACCCCCCGGGGGTGTGGATTTGCAATGCTGGAGACAGATTACCACGGCAGGTTTTTTTTTTTTCCTACCTGGGGGCGATGTCACCTTTCTTTTTTCCTGTTAGCTTGTGGAGGCTGAAAAGCAGAGGTTTATTTAGTGTGGGGTGAGGAGGATCCTCTGGGGTATGTTGTTAAGGTGCTATGAATGAATGCAGTCACCCAGGAGCCAGCTTAAAATTGCCCTCGTGCATCTGAGCAGAGGCACTTCTACCTTTTTTTTTTCCTTTTTTTTTTTTTTTTATCCCAGCAACCAGAAAGCATTCATTTAGCTTCACCCTGGGACCCATGCTCATTATATTAACAGGTCAGAGGCACTATTTTGGGTGCTAACCTACAGGTGAACAGATGCTGCAGCAACGTCTGTGAAAGAGTGTTGACAGAAACTCAGTGTGATGTAGTTAGAGTATGTATGAGATGTGGTGCAAAGGATGGATAAAAAGGAACCCAGGAGAAATTCTACCTTTGTGAAGAGCACGATGTTACGTGTTTGTTGAGACTGCATCAGAGTAGTGTTGATTGCACTGTGTAGTAATAGTTGAAGCTGTGGTGAGTCACAACTGCAAGTAAGTGTTAGTTTGAGTCTACTTGTGAGTCCTGCTTTCTTGCGATGTGGCTGAGTTTGGCTTCATGTCATCATGAGTCTTGAGACTGTTTTCAGAACATAACAGGATTCATTTGTGTAGCTGCCTTTGTAGCTGTGCTTTATGCTTTTGCTGTTGAGCTGAGATCAACTGTGACCATTTGAGCTGTGCTGATATGGTGCAAGTTTTTTTTTTTTGCAGATAAAAGTAAAGTGTTGAAATGTGCTGTTTGGCACAGTGCAGTGTATTGTCTGCACCTCGTTTCCTCCAGTGCTGTTCCTCTCTGAACTATGAAAAAGTGATTTGCAGACTAAACAGTGGGGCTGGAACTTTACTTTCAAGACATTTTGCTCTGAATGATCTGCCTGACTGATCAGAACCTGTTAGTGTTTATAGAGTGATTATAACATTGTGATATCAGAACAGAACAGGTTGTCTGAGTGTCCATCCAAAACATGTTAATACAATATTTCTGCATCCAAAACAGAGACACAGTGGAGCTTGATTTGCTCACTTACACTATTTACACACAGTCCAGTTTTCCATGACATTGGCTTATTATTTTGTAACAAGTGAATTGTTCCAAATTATTCTGGAATTATATATAATTATATCAATAAAATGCATGTTACATATTTCATAGCTAGTAGAAAATGTGTTTTAATCCATGTTTATAGATCAGCCAATCAGGTCCAAATAATATAGTTTGCAAGTAATGTTAATAATGGAATAACCTGCATCATCCCACTGATAAGATCAGATATCTCACAGAAACAGCTACTTCAACACAGTAAGTGAGGAAGGCCAGACTACTGAACCCGAGAGCAAAGCACAGGGAGGCGAAGAGACTGGAGAAGAATGGAAGAATATATATTGCAGGATTAAGGGCTGGGATTTTAGCTGGAGACAAGCAGGGCAGAGGGGGTGGCAAGGAGGGTTGGGAGGGAGGGACTGGGCTGGTGGCTGGTTGTGCTGAGCAGGGAAAAATCTGGGGCTGAGCAGACCAGAGTGTCCACAGACAGGGAGGCTGAGCTGAGCGGGGTCCAGGGCAGAGGAGCTGGGATGACAGGACGAAGAGCTGAACACAGGGGCTGCAGGGAGAGCAGAACAGGTTAAGCAAGGGGGTCAAAAGGCACCGAGCTAAACATCTCTTAGAAAGGCTGGTACGCAGACTGACTGAGCAGGTACCATGATCTGGCAGGGTGGCAGTGGCAGAGCTGGGTATTTGTAGAAGTCTTCACTGCAGGATGAGATGCAGCTGATGGGGCTCTGCTCTGATTCCAGCACACCTGTCTCCACTCAGACACTCGTACACAGACACACAGGGTTAGACGGGGAGAGACAGACAGCAGGCTAGGCTGAGGTGGAGGGTGTGACAGTTGAGCTAGTTGTAAGCTAGTTAATGCTGAACATTATTTTGGGGTAAAATTGCCTTTTTTATTTAATATCTGTGGTGGATGTGGTGGTGTCAGGAAACATGACCTCCTCTAAAATGTGAGTGTGTGTTCCCAGCTTTGAGAAATGTGTCACAGGCTGAAACTTTATATTTTTATTTATATTTCCAACAGCAGCCAGAAGCTACGAGACAAAAGTGGAAATGGAAAAAAAAGAAAGAAAAAAAAAAAAAGCCAGCTGCGTAAAGTCAGCGTGTGCATACAAGTGATTATCAGTCTTACACTGCCCATGAAGTCCTCCTCTCTGCTCCAGCAATAGAAAATACAGTGGCAAAGAAAAAGTGTGTGAATCCTTTGGATTGATCTGGTTTTCTGCATCAATTGATCATAAAATGTGATCTGATCTTTATCTAAGTCGCAAGTACTGACAAACATAATGTGCTTAAGCTAATGACACAAATAATTCTGATCTTTTGTGTCTTTATTGAACACACCCAGTAAAAATTCACAGTGCTGGTGGAGAAAGTAAATGAACCCTTGGATATAACAACTGGCTGAACTTCTTTTGACAACAATAACCTCAGACAAGTGATTCCTATAGCTGTGGATCAGACGTAGGATGCTGTGTGCATAGGATGTCTGCTGTGAACGTCTCTATGAGCTCATTCCACAGCCTCTCTGTTGGGTTAATGTCTGAGCTCTGACTGGTTCACTCCAAAAAGTGGATTTTCTGTGTCTGAAATCATTCTGTAGTAGATTAACTTTCCGCGGGCAGAGAGCCACCCTGACGTTATCCTGTGAGATACCTTGATAAACTTGGGAATTCACTCTCCCCTCGATCAGGAGGCAGCAAAGTCTGATGCTTCCTCCACTGAGCTTCATCCTTGAGACGATGTTTTCATGTTGGTGACATAGTGCTGCGTATTCTTCAGAAACAGTTCAACCCTAGTCTCATCAGTCCACAGAACATTTTCCCAGTAGTGCTGTGGAGAGTAAAGCCGCTCTTTGGCAAACTTCAGGTGCAGTGATGTGATTTTTTTTGTTTTGGAGAGCAGCAGCTTTGTGGTGTTCTGCCATGAACCCCATGCTTCATGGAACGATGAATCATGATTTGCATAAGGTAGACTCATGAACAGAGATGTTAGCTTCAGTGCTTCCTTTGAACATTCTGCTTTGTGCCTTTGGAGTCACCTTAGCCCAGCGCCCCCTTTTAGGAAGAGTTAGGAAGAGTAGCCACAGAACTCAGCTCCGCTTGTGTGTGGAGCTGACAGTTTGTCAGACTGTGGACTGAAGAATATAAAAACTCTTTGAGATTACTTTGCAGCCCTTTGCACCTTATATGCAAATCAACAGTTCTTGATGGTAAGATCTCTTTTTTACCAGTCAGTCTTTGAATGCTCGTGAATATTTGAACGATTTATTCTATTTGGGCAACACAATACAGAAATACAGTGAATTATGTGTTATTAATTAAAATAGATTGGGTTTGTTCATAATTGTAACTTACAGTGGAGTAACATTTGTACATAAATGCAGACAATTACACACCTTAGTGAAGATAGACGTCACAGCTGGACGTTTCACCTATGGGACATGCAACACTGAGGGTGCGTTTGATTTGAGTAACATAGTGTGACTGCCAAGTGCATTTTCTGTTCTGTTCCTAGAAGGCAAGTCAAGGTGCTGGAGTGAACGCTCCCCTCGCTCCCCCTTGCAATTTTCTCACCTCTTATGAATCATAAATTAGATTAAGTTGAATAGAGCTGATGCAGGATGCATCAGCTTTAACAGAAGTCTCACAAATCATGTCAAACAGGTGATTTGACTTACACTGGCAATGAGCAACAGTGATCACACAGTCTCCTGACCAATGCTGACTTATGCTCTATTTATCACAGAGCTGGATCCATACCTGTTTCACAGTCTTATGAGCTTCAGAGTGGTTCACATTACAGAGCTGTTATATTGAGTCGCATCATACAGTGCTGCAAGGTGTTTGTGATATTCACTTCACCCCCTGTATGTGGAAACGTGCTTCCTTGAATTACAAAAGAATAATGATGCTGGCACCTGAAGCTGATTAGCATAAGAATACCGACGCTGCTGCTTATAATCTTACACCAGTGGAACAGTTGTATTAGATATGGGATAAGAAGTCAGCTGTAATGCTGATTAATGCTTTTTTAAGTTTATACGCGAATGTTTACAGAGACAGAAATTATCAGATTTTTGATCAGATAGATGCTGATAATTGCTTTTGTTATTAACACACGGCCAAATAGACTTCTACTACTCATAATAATAGCCTCATAATAATAATAATAGATAACTACAACACAAAGCTTAGCAACCAGATGGGTGTTTCATAAAACCAGATTACTAGTTTAACAGACCTACTTGAATAAATGTTTTATAAAGCAGGTTTAATTAAGTTTGACCTAAGTTTCCATGGAAACTAATCCTTATGGACTAGCCTGGTTCTGTATAGGGTAGTTTTGAGAAGCGTCCAAGTGCAGCTCTCACATCTGGGTTTGCAGGTCCGTGAGCCAATGGAAGAAAAGTATTTGCAGGCCATGATCTCTGAAAAGGGGGTTAAGTACTGATTTAGTATGGCGCCCAAACTTTTGTTCATGTCACAAATCCTGTTTAATATTTTTCTGTTCTCATCTTAACATTTGAAGAAAGCCTCATTTTTTTATGTCTGTTTGCTGCAGGGGTTATATTTACTTCTTTTCATTTCAAAAATCAACTAAATATGTCGGGTGGGGGAGGGGTGGGGGGGCATCGTTTGATTATGAGAGATGCAAAGATAATTCACCTCACTCACCCTCCAACAACAGACTGCAACCAACTGAACAGAGCAGATCTTAACTTGATTTCATGATTATTCATAAAGTACAAATTATTAAATGAGGGTTTCTCTTCTTCTTCTTCGTTTTTGTTCCAATTGCATCCCACAATAAAATAAAATGACATAATATAAAATGTAAAGTTTGGGTTTTTATTAATCCTATAATATCAGCCTGCCTGAAAAGAACATACTTCCTGTACCTACAGCCTTTCACAAACAAGTTAAAGATACAATATATTTTATATTGAGTGCTTATAGCGACTCTTAATGTTTCCTAACATCCTCACCTCCTTTTCTCTTAGTAATTAATACATTTTAATTGTATATTGATGTATCTGTCAGTATATTAGTTCTTTAATCAGCACTGGTTCTGCAGACATCAGGTGCCAGGTCTTTTTCTTCAAAACTCTTATTTACTTCTTCACACTATTGGACAGTTGAAACACTGTCCATTGTGAATAATCCATCCATCAGCATGGTGTTAGAGTGAGCAAAGATCCGTTTAGTCAGTGTAATTCCTCCATCCTCATGTGCCTGCCTCACATCCCTGTTGGAAGGAGCTGAAGCACGGGGACATGAGTGAGGGAAGTGAGGAGCCATGTTTGCCAAATGTACACAAAGCACCCTAAGTCAGATGGCATTAGCTCAGAGTGGGCTCTCTGAAACAGCACAGTCCTGGTTTTGACTGACTGGTTCTTTCAAGACTAGTTTTTCTCATAAACTCCTGCTTTTTTGAGCCGCCATAATGAAACAACCCCCAGCTAAACCGGTTAAATGTCTGATAAACATTCCACATGAGTATAAATGGACATTGTTAAAAAACAAACAATGGTAATGCACAGTAACATGAAAGTGAGAACAGGCTTCTGTTTCAAATCTGAACTAAATGACGTGATTGTACCACTTTGACTTCAGGTCAGAGCAGTGCTAATGGGGCTGGTTCCACTCCATTGTTTCCTGCCCTGGTATGCAGGATGATGAGAGGAAACATCAAGGGTGTCATTGTCTCACTTCCTCCGCACTCATTCTCCTGTCTGCCTCCTCACAGTGAAATAAAGAGAACTCATACAAGAGCCACTGTCCTTGAAAGAAATGACGTGTCAACAAGGCTGTATTTGTGTACAATAGGAAATGACACAAAACACTTGTTTAAAGCTGCCTTAGGTAACAGTGGACAGCCTGTTGTCCACTGTTTGTACTGGCTGGTCGCAGGGACATATTAAACGAAGATCAGAATTAATGAAACAAGTCACTTGTTTCGAATGTAGCTTCTACAGGTTTGCTCAGCAAAATAACATGAGCATTCACAGGTGTGATAAACATACACAGATCACATGACTACACATTTCAAAAAAACAATATTACACAAAATTACCTTTATCATAAAAAAACAAACAATATTACACATAGTTACAAGAATCATTTTACACAGTTCTAACATGTTAAGAAAACTAACTACCATATAATGGTAAATTCAGTGGTCTTGTCCTGGGGGTACTGTTTAACATAGGGGGTGCCTCTTGGGGAATCCCCCCCTCTGCTTAGCAAGAATTGCAGAGCATAAGGCTGCCATTAGAAATGGAAACATGGATTATGCCAGTGCTATGCTCACAAAGAGAAAAACCATGGCTCGGCTCCTTCCTTCAAATTTATCAGCAGTAAATGAGTGAGACTCAGTCCAACCAGCTCTTAAGAAGAGAAGCTCTTTGGATTTGAATTGAACATAATTGAACCATATGGACGTATTGAAACACTGGATTTAAGTTCATTCTTCTGTGATGTGAAAACAGTAACTTATAACTGTTTCTAGGAAAGATGAATCACTAGTTCCCCTGGTCACTCATCCTTTCCGTTCCCTGGTGTACAGGGACAGCTGTAAGACCGAAAGAAGGAAAAAGAAATTTAGTTCTTCCTGTTCAGTCAGTTGTATATTATGGTTAGTTTCCTTACTATGTT
This sequence comes from Toxotes lorentzi, assembly GCA_037833715.1. Lineage (NCBI taxonomy): Eukaryota > Metazoa > Chordata > Actinopteri > Toxotidae > Toxotes > Toxotes lorentzi. The sequence continues at coordinate 1,117,421 of JBBMJY010000004.1, forward strand.
AAAATTGTGTAAAATGGTGTTATTCTTGTAACTGTGTAATATTAACAATGATGTTTATTGATAAATGTATTTTTTTGAGAATTTGTTCTTTGAAAAAAAATGTTGAAACACTTTGAAAAAAAGACTGAGATAAGTAGTCATGACCTGTGAGTGCTCGTGTAAGTTTGCTGAGCGAACCTGAAAAAGATGTGAGACAAACACGTTGTTCGCTCCTCATAAAGTCACAGTGAAGTCGTTTCAGTGTGTGGTGGTTAATTCTGATCTTCATACCTTTTACTGACCTCTGTCAGCAAACAGTAGGAGCTGCAGCACCTCTGATGAGTCTCTGATGCACAATCCACCACTCCAGAGCAGCTGAAAGTGCCAGTCAGAGGGTGAAGCTTTTTTTTTCTTCTTCTCTTTGTACTGTTTTTAAATCAAAGGCTGGAAAGTCAGCTTTGAAAAACACAATCTCAGAAATCAAATCTCAGCAGCTGGATACGTAAAAGCTGAATCAGTGCTATTGAGAAAAAACCCCTGCAGATATTCTGAAGTGTTTTGTGGGGCAGTAAAGGTCTTATTCTTTTCTCCTTTAACTTACTGATGCATTCTTTGACTCTTCAGTGAATCCAGGGTCTCCACAAAAGTGAAACCAGTTACCAGTTTTAATGTTGTGGCGATCGGTGTATTTATCGATTGATCTTGGCTCTATTTTAATAACCGAACAAATGTCACAGTGCCAGGTGCATGGTTCAAAAGGCTTGCACTTAGTGTCTTAATTAATCATGGGTGTGTTTTGGGTGCAACGTACAATAAACCAATTAGAGTGTCATCTCCCATTCCCTTTGAAAGCAAGGTGCGTTTGCACCCTGGTGGATTTTAATTATAATGGTGGATTTTCCAGACAGTAAGAAAAAAACACTTCTCTGCAGAGGAAACAGATCTGCTCATGTACGAAGTGAAAGTCTGTGAGCACACCTTCTATTTTGTGTTGCGTCTCCCTGTGTGTGTATCAATGAGTGTGGTCATCGAGTGTACACCTGGTGATCACCAACTCTATACAAAGTCTGTGCCCTTAAAATAGGAATGAAATACTGCACCAGTGATTTCAGACCAGTTTTTTTAGTTGGTCAGTCGCACAAACACTTTCCACTGCCTCAAGATAAGTGATGCACCAATAACCAACAACCACACCTCATTTCAAAACCAGTACACGCATGGGAGAGCAGATGGGTGCAAGGGCATTTGCTATTTTAACACATGGGAGCTATGAGGGAAACTTACAGCTGCATTGGTTTGAAACTAGCAATGACACATGCTTTGTGGCAGGTGTGAGATCCGGCCCTCAGTCTGTCACACTCAGTCGTGGTGCCTGTTGCTTGGTTTTACCAGCTTAGCTCTGCAGGAGCTTCCCCTTGTTGCCCAAATTTGGAATTTGTGTTTTCAGTAACTGGAGAGATTGTTGAAAGTGACAGACTGAGATAAAAGCTTCATTGAGAAACCTTTTGGTGACATTGTACCAGCGCAGACTGCACTCTGTACTGGACTCTGAGGCATTTTTATTCACGTATATTCAAGTTAATTTGCTTGATCACTCCTTGACAGTAAACATACAGTAACAATTTCTGCCAATACACAGAATGAAGAAAGTAAAACCATGTTGAAGAGTGAACACCAGAGAAAAATTAGGAAGCTCCACAGGTCTGTTTTTTTTTTTTTGTTTTTTTTGTTCCTGCCAATCAAATGGATGCCAGCGGAGAAAAAACTACAAGCAAGACAGTATGAAATGTAGACCTAATCAAACCTGCTGCAGAGCAGGTGAGTGGTCTGACACAACCCTGCCTGCAATTATGACGTACAGAGTGCAGCTCTCAGTGGCACAAAGTTGACCAAATTCCAATTTATCATGGAGCTACAATGTGTGAGAGCAGGAAAAAAAAAAAGAACAAGCAGTCAAAGAATAGAGAGTTAGCAGTTCTGTCTCCTCTGACTTGTGAAGCCAGGCCAGTGCATGGAGTGATGGAGAATGAGCTTTTCATACATATTGTGATGTGAAAGGAGGAAAAGAAAGACGACAGGTGATGATAAGGTGCTGCAATTACAGGACAGGAATGAGACCGGCTTTTTTCTCGTGTTGTATGTGGGCTGTGTTGTCAGAAGGTTGAGGTGCAGGACAATGTGGCGTATCTGATATTAGCTGAAAAAAAAAGGTTTGCAGTTGTTTCGTAGACTTATCGGACGTTTGTTGAAATGGCAGAAAATATCAGGCTTTAATTTTTTATTAGAACATGATTCACCTTGGGATAAAAAAAAAAATTATTATTGTTTTGATGGCATTTATTTAAAAAAAATGGGTGGGGGGGCAAATAATATATACATGGATCAGCCACAACATTAAAAACAGTGAAAGTTTAATGTTGTGGCTGGATGGTGGATAATAATTCACATTTTACTCTGGTAGCAACTTTTCAGTTGGTAGCACTGCTTAATATCAATGTTTACTGCTCAAGTACGTTTCTAATGATTAAGTGTCAGAGGGAAAACATTTGCTCACCCAGGCAGTATAATCACCAGTGACGTTAGCACACACAGTGACCTGACAATGTGTGGCTCTTACCTGGTTCTCTCTCTACTACAACCTGTACTACTGAAATGCATTAGTGCTGTGCAGTCTAGTTGCATGTGTTCAAAGCTGTTCAACCAGATCGACCAAGACGGGAGAAAAAGAAATCAATGATTAATTCTGTCCTTGGCTGTAATTTGTCCTGCTAGATTCACTCTTTGAGAATTTGGATAAATATTTTTATTCGAAAAGTGAGTTGCCTGTGGAGGTCGAAATTCACAACGAGAGACAAAGATCTTAATGTGCTCCGTGACCTTGTTGGAATGGTTAAATTCAAAAGATGGATTTAGCTGCCGGGCTCTCTGACTTGAAAAGCCCATGTTTGTCTGACTGCGACGGGAGGACCGTTACAGTAAACTGCAGCTTGTAATGCTAAGGCACAGATTGCAGGCATGATGCTACCCTCTTTGTGGAACTGACTTTTAATTCTCAATGAACAACTGCATATTAAAGCACTAATAGCCTCTAATGGAAGTTAGTTAGTTAGTAATTTTTGTCCCCCCCTGTGGGACACGATATTAAGCAGCATCAGATGTTATGGTGGAATGGGATTGAAAGGATAATATCAAAGATTCTTAAAAGTTGTAATTGTTTGATATAATCTGCCACTGTGGTTGAAAGATGCTTGTGACTCAAAGGATTATGGGTAGCTGTGACTTTACTTTGAGACACCCACAGAGGACAGCTTAAGACAATTTACTGCAGGATCTGAGATGCTGTATAAGGTTGAAATTAGACTGCTAGGGTGTAGGCTAATTGAACGCACTCAAATTACAATAGCAGAGTAATTGCTTGATTAAAGTACAGTAGATCCAGCATGAATAAAATATAGCCACAGGGAAGAAGAGGGAAATTCATCTGAGCTAAAGGAAGGTATTCTCCAGCTGTGTCTCATTCTGCCTGTACACCACAACAAACACACATAATGCTGCAGCTTCTTGTCTGTGTGCATCCACAGTGTTTTAGCCTGATTTCACTTGCATCTGCATTTCTGCTTCTCTTAATGAGAGACGTAACTCAAACAGGCCTATTCAGTATTAAGAAGGCTGGGTTTGATGCCTCACAGTTAACTGTCAAAACCATGCATCAGTGTTTCTGATGGTTTCTGTGGCAAATCAGATACGAGTCGACGTTAAAGTTGAGGAAGAATGAACAAGAGCCAGAGTTCTGGGTGAGGTGTGTGCTGCAGACGTTTTTTATTGCAGTGTGAAGAGTGAACGCCATGAGTTACTGGTTACTTGTGCACTCACATTAAACCATAAACTAATTTTGTGCTACATGAAAACACATCACTTTCTCACAAATAAAGAATGAAATAAAAAGGTTCCTCCCATGAATCTTTCTCGGTCAGCGGCACAGGGCTCATGCACTACTCATTAATATGTAGCATTATCTGAATGGGCTCATTCTTCATGTTAAAGGTTCAAATTATTTCCTAACTGGCTAATAAGTTAGCTTGACATTTATTCCATGCATTAATCACCTGCAGCGGATGTTTCTATTCACTTTAACCTTGGCTGTGAAACTCCAGCGATGGTCAAAGGGCTGGTTACTGAGCTGTGAGGCTGCACTGGGATGGATGCATCTGGGATCAGTGGGTGTATCCTCATTGGTTCATTTTGATTTTCAACCCCCCAAACAATTACAGTATCTAACAAGAGCAAAAACTTGAACCTAACCCTTACTTGAAAAGATGACTGGAATAGGACCTGGATTCATTAGTCTGGGTTCAGAGACAGAAAATGGAAAAGCAATTCTGTTTAGTATCCATGTTTTCTGGCAGTACATGAACACAGGATGATGTTTATGTCTACTAAATGGCAATCATCTCATGGCAGAAAACTAATGATGGAATTATTTCGGTTATGTCTCCATCAAAAAATAGCTACACTCCAGCCATATTATTTTGGAGCTGCCCTGGCAACAAGCAGGAAGGTGTGAAAACACAGCGTCCTGTAAATTTGAAGCATGTTATTAGGCATTTGTCAGCTAAAAGCCTAGATTTAAAATGATCTAATCAAAGTTTAGCCAGATTGTATCTCAAGGATTATGATGCTAATTGTGAACACTGTATGTGTATAAACTTGTATTCTTCCCTGTCAAGTTTAAAATACATTGCTTTCATCATCTTGGCCCATAATCTGTCATGGATATACCTGAAACTGCTAACTTGAAAGCAACTTTCCAATCTGAATTCACATAGAAGACCTTTATACTTCTTCTGCTGAGTGGAGCTATAAGGAATCAAAGCAGGAAGGATGCCTGTCATCATTTAACCTTTCATCTAGAGATTTGCTTGACTGACTGCAAATGGTGCGTGAAACTCAACCTGAGTCTGTTGCTCTGAATTCCTGTGAGACTGAACTACTTCTTATTTATGGCTCAGATCCCCTAATTCAAGGAATGATATATTCTCATTTGAATTTCAATGTGTAAAGTCAAAGAGTCATGTAGTGACAGAAAGGAGAGAAAAAAAATAAAAGCTAACACTATTCCTGAAATTCAAACATCATCTGACATGAATATTAGAAATGTGAAGCGTATGAATGTTGCTCCATTTCTCTCATAAAGCTTAACACCTCTTCTTATGCACACAGTTTAAACTGAAAAGGTGCCTTTTCTCCATTAAATACTATTAATATGCGGTGAAGAAATTCCTTCTTGCTGCATGAGATCTGAAAGTACAAATGAAAATATGCTGCAGAGATGAGCTAAAAATGTCTCCCTGCAGTTTTATGTTTGCACACTGGTTGTGTGTATATATATATATATATATATATATATATATATATATATAATTTTTT
>JBBMJY010000004.1:1122926-1153341 GCA_037833715.1 Toxotes lorentzi
AAAGTACAAATGAAAATATGCTGCAGATATGAGCTAAAAATGTCTCCCTGCATTTTTATGTTTGCACACTGGTTGTGTGTATATATAGATATATATATAGATATATATATATATAATTTTTTTTTTTTTTGGCAAATCCTTGTAAAACCTTCAAATTACCATTAAAAATCATTATGTTTTTGCTTTATGCCCAATTTAAAGGTATTTAAAGGAGGCTTTAAATACCTTTAAAGGATGGAAGTCACTGACCTTTAATAGGACAAATATTCCTTCCTTCTAGTTACACAGATATGAAAATGACCAAGTTGTCCAGCACCCATCAGATCACACCGGTCCCATTCCTGACACAGGGAGCCTCATGTCCCGGACTCACAGATTACCATGTGAGAAAAGGCTTATGAGCCTGAACATGCCACTCAGCTAAGCGTCTGACTCCGTACCATTACCTTAAGAAAAAAAACTGTTACTCCCTCGTTCATGTTGTGAGACGTAGAGCGACACAAAGTAGCTTGAATGTTGATGATATCAGCCATAGGTGCGTTCAACTGGCAACATGTACTAAATCAGGCATAAAATTAATTTCCAGACTGCCTTTCAACAGGGGCCTGTGTAATAAAGCTAATACCCATTGTAGTCTGGATCTGTCATCTGCAGTGGGGATCTGTCACTTGATTTGTCTTTCACAATCAGCAGATGTTGTATGTCTCCATCAGAGAGGTGCTCCTTTTGATGCACACGTGTGGTTGAAACAGCAAGGTACACTCCCTGTCCTTCTGTGTGTGAGTATGTGTATGTGTTGCAGGTTGGCCAGATAGTTGCAGGATCATGGCTCAGCGTCCATATGCTCTTTTATTAATTTGTCTGTCCAGTATCACAGATGCCGTTTGCTAGATTTTGTCAGGGTTTGGGGGAATTGCACATTTCAAAACAGCAAACTCACTGATGCTAAGGCTAATTTTAGCAGCTCTTTTATATTTTTGCATTGTTTTCTTTCTTTTTTCTTTAAACTAGCACTTTTTTTCATTATCGTCACAATTTTTGCTTATAAATTATTTCAACAATTAATCAGTTATTCAAATAATATACTTTACTTATCTAATGATATATTTCAGCATCTGGGAATGGGCACCAGATTTTGCACAGGCAAACATTGTCCTCTGACGATGAATCCTGATGGTTTCACTGATCCCCTGACTTTTCCTCTCATGTCACCATGTGACCCTGTGGTTTTAATCACCTGGGCAGTTTGCTTTGGAGAGCAGGAGACCTCTGAGGAAAATTCTCTGGAAGGGTTGACAACAATTCCCATGATCCCACAGTTCTTCAGAATGTCACAAAACCCAATAACTTTTGTTATTGTTTTGATTGTATGTGTTTAAGGAAAGATCCTCGTCTGGTTTAATACAAAGTTCACCGTGACTTCAGACACACCTGTTTATTTAAATTTAACTAAAAGCACCATCTCTCCTGAACCTTAACCGAAGTGCTCTTGTTGCCTAAACCACAGCTGGGATTGTGGATGTGAGCCCCTGGCCTCTGGTGTTACAGTCGAGCACTTTTTTCACCCTCTATCCAACCAACCACCTGCTGGTGATTCCACTTCCTTTAATAAATGTAGTGCTTCATTCGTTTGATAAATACCTTTCCTCTGAACATGATCCAGTCAGCGATTACATTTTGTACAAAACATATTTGCTGTTGCAGTTTAGTGTCACAGAAGTGCAAATGCAACTGGAGAAAGATTTGCACCACAAGGTTCACATTTGTGGTTTTGAGTGAAATGTCTTGTCATGAAATTGACAATGACATGACAGTTTGAAATGACAGTCATGTCTCCCTTAAGAAAAATGCATACAGTCTCACAGAGCCACCAGCGTGGCTGTGGAGTGATTTTAAGATGATGGATTGTCAGAATATTCTACTTTTTTTACCGTCAGTAATTGCTTTAGAATTTATTGGTGACAAAATAGTTCAAGTCATTAATCAATAAAATATGACCAATTTAATTTTAGTCTAAACTCAGGAACCTTCTCTCAGGTTTGTAGAGCATCATATGCTCACACTTACAGGCTGTGTGATCTCTGGGCGCAACACAGAAAGTTTGTCTGCAGTAGTGGCAGAGGGTCCTTGTAAATGATGAAAGGATGATAGAAACAGAGAGTGGTGTCCTCTCAGCAGAACATCTTTGGTACTGTGATATGGGAGGTCAAGATAAAGATGAGAAACAATGTATGTATATATGCATCTCTCTCTCTCTCTCTCTCTCTCTCTCTCTCTTTTTAAAACAAGAATAACAGGACAAGATTTTGTCAGTTTGTATTCTGACACATGCATTGTTGCCTCATCTTTATCAACAACACTGACATTGAAGTGTAGTCACACTTTTTCATTTTTTTCTTGTCAGAGAAAAAGGATGATGTGTCCCAAATGATGTCAAAGGACTGAACACTGAATCATCCTAGGAAACTACTGCAGTTCAGGTTTAAAGGAGGAGATCAGATCTGTTCCTCATCATCGAGGGCTGCGTCATTTGTGGAGATGACTTCTTTTTCTTTTTTTAAAAAAGTGGCTGTAATTACAAGTATTTGATGGAGGACTGAGCTCAGTTCACTGGAAGTCATATATTCATGAAATGGGTTTACTTGGAAGCTAAGAGAGCCGACCAATTATTCAGACTGATTAGATTAGACATCAATCAAAGCAGAATGTCATTATTTTGGGGATAAAAGAAAACTTTAAGTCTTTACAAGTTGGGAAAAGCCAAGACTAACAGCTCAGTCAACCAGAAGCTGGCTTTAAAATCAGTATTTAATTAGTAGTAGACGTTTTGGTTTGATGTGAGTTTAAATTTTGTATTGAATACCTGGATTTGTGTCTTGCCTGTCCTCAAATGTGAGGACATGTAATACTTACTACCTCCACCAACCAGTTTCCTGTGGGAAATCCTGTGGTGAGAAAACAGCTTATGAAGAAGAGGATCATACATAACAGTACATTTTGGACATAATTGTGACTAGCAGGAAAGGCACAGATGTGAGGAATGATATTAATGATGGCTCTGTTCCATGAAGGTGTGCACCAGCATGCACAACACCAGGGCCCACCATGATGCGCCAAAATGGAATCTGGCAGTTTGCCGCTGATGGCATTTGTCGCACAGCATGGTCAAAAACCAATGTGGTGCCGTACACTATGACGTGAACAGCAGCATCTACTGCCTGCTCTACACTCATCTCTCTCTCTAGTCTTTGCTGCCACTTTTACATCCTTACATTCTGACCTTAGCCTGTGCAATATCTGTATACTGTGTAATATCTAACAATGTGCAATAATTCTTTTTTTCTTTCTATATTCTCTTGCGCTATATTTATTCTGTTCTATTCTATTCTATGTTGTATATATATACTACATACATGTTTGCACTGGAGAAGGAGTGGCTTTTCATCTCATTGTACATGTAAAAACATATAGTGACAATAAAAGGCATTCTATCTATTCTGTTCTATCTACTCTGAAGAACGTGAGGTGTAATCCAGCCTCACTGTGATTTCATCCTGGAAATGTCTTTACATGCCTCAGTTACATAGAGTGTTTAGAAGGAGATCTATTAACACCTGTTCTTATAGTCTGTGTATTGTCTACACAATTATTCATAGCTCGCTGCCTTTATAGAGACATATGGTCTGAATGTATTCAACAATAAACAATATTTACTCAAGTGAGTTAATGTCAACAATGAGCAGATGGGGGAATTTAAAACGGTACTTCATTCCACATGATGTAACCTTCACTCATGAGCTACCACACCATATGTGTGAAAATGAAATGTAATATCATAAACTGTAGTCATTAGCTCATGTGCACCGTTACAGCCCACAACATTTCCTTAATCAAGCACAGTTTTGTTTTTTGTTTTTTAAACCCTTCAAATTTCATCTCTGCAGCCTGCCTCACCTTTGTATTTGTAATGCATTCAGACAGTTAGAGAGTATCATTTGTTTTGTAATCATCAATTGGTGACCTGAGCGATATGAACAGTGCAACATTCACCCGAGGCCTCTTGGTGACAATAGAATCAGCTATGGCAAATTTGATTACACTTGATTCCTGTCTAATCACACTGTAATTATGGGAAAGAGCAGCAATTGTTAATACTTTCTGCATAATAATGCTTTTACCTCCAACTAACCTCATCATGGCGCACTCCCCACTGATTATGTGAAGCAACACAGGGTGGGAAGAGGCTTTTTCTCTGCACATGTTTCGACAAAATTGTGAAGTAGTGCTTCTGTAATCTGACAATCTTCAAGGACCCAGCCAAGGCTGCGTTTGACTTTTGAGCCGTTGTATCAGGGTGATGTCCAATTTCCATCAGTGGCAACAATGCAGGTCGACTTGAAGAGTTTGATTAAATCTCAAAAGGCAAGAAAATCAAGCAGGCTAAAAATAACCGCCTAGAAATCAGCAATGTTTGTTCTTTCTTTCAGCTCTGTCACATGCAAATCAATGGATCAATGATTGACTATAGACGCAACGGGATAATTTATGCTCAAGTGGGGCTCAGTACAAAGCAGTCACTATCACTGTATCCGAGCACGCAGTTTGAGATGCATTGTATTCATCAAGATTATTCACTTGTCAAACAGCAGCGTGGCCACAGCCTTTTCCAGAGAAATGAACAAGTCAAGCTACAGTTTTAAAGCTGTGTTGGATTCAGTTGCCACCTGTTGCAGTTTGATGAAGGAAAACTACTTATTACAGCACACTGATGCTGCACCGTTGTGTATGTTAAACGCAGTAAGATACATACAACACTACAAAGCTGCAGGGCAGCCTTGTGCATGACCCTATGACACAGTGGGTAACCCTTACAGAAGCCACCCTGCTTGTGTGTGTATGTGTGTTAAACAACCCCAACTGGTTTTAATGTTGTAGCTTAATTACAGTGAGAACAGATAAAAGCAGGGGAATAATATTTAAGTCTGTTGTGAAATGAAGTTCATTGGCTGTAAAGTATTAGCCTTGCATAGACTATCTCACACGCTCAGTTAACACTGAAGTCAGAAAACATCCTCTGAGAATTGATAAAGCCCAACGAGATGCTGTTTGTCCCAGAGCAATCAATAAGCTGTGGGGAGTGTTTGAACAGTCACATGACTTCCCATCTCCAGAGCTCTCTAACATCCTGAAGAAGGTTTAGTAGAGCGAATGTACACCATATCTGTTGCCTCACTCATGCTTCATTATGCAGGACCTATATTAAGTGAACTTTTCTTGGCCTCTGGGGGGCAGCAGAATGATTTGGCGCAGTTGTTAGCAAATAGTTTCTCGTTATACATCCAGCAAATACTGGATTAAAGCAGCTTCCAGCAGCCCATATATTCCTGGAAGCAGCCTAGCTAGTGGTACAATCATCTGAAGGAAGAATTCATGTTGATATATGAGTTAACAAGTCAATTCACTTAGATGTCCACACACATCAGTACAATGTGTAACAGCACAGGTCCATCAATACCATGACACAAGCACATGGACACAATACACATTCACATATCCAACAACACATCACACATACACACACGGCACAGCAGTTTCACACATTGCATCTGTGGGCAGTGATTTATCGTGCCTTCCAGAGGTTAACAGCTGGAACAGGTGGTGAGCGGGATGAAAGGGATCTGAGATCATTTTAGTTTTTTTTTTTGGTGAGGGGAATTTTATTGATGGAAGCTGGGTGCCAATAATTTCAGATGACTCAGGAATTGACAGTTTGCTGAAGTCTTTTGTTGGTTTGACTATCTGAACTGTTGCTCCAGACTGTGGATGATGTGAGAACACTTGCAATTTTCAGAATTACTGTCAGTCATCTAATGCATGAGTAACAAACAGAAAACTCTGAGGACCATTATTAATCTTCAGTGACAAACAGCAGCATAATAAACCCTCAAATAAGACGAGATATTGTGAAGCCCGAAGCACAGTGTCCATGCCAACAGAAACTTGTGTCACTCGGTTCATCCTGCTTATCAACTATAATCCTTCTAATGCGACAGCGATATAGATTTCAGCTGCTTAAAATTCAATTATGAAGTTTATCTATGGTATAATCACCAATAAATGAATTCATGACCTTGAGAGAAGTGTTGGAGGACACGTGGGAAATTGCAGCCTGCTGCTTGCCACATTGCATTTTAAATAACTGGTGCTTCCACATACAGTAGATCAGTTTATTCAGCCTCAAATAGCTGCGCGTCACATACCATCATATCCTGAATGGTATTTCAATTTAATCAAATTGTAAGTCCCCCTTTGGCCAGTCAGTGCCAAAGTAGATTGCAGTGAGCGAATGAATGAATCCACTCTTCGTGCTAATGCAGCATACGCTCTGAATGCATCATGTAATTGTTTGTTTTTCTCTTTTCTCCCTCTCACTCTCTCTAGGTAAGTGAAACAAATTGCTGAGGCTGATTCAGAGTGGACTGCCTTGGGGTATCGCATTCAGCAACACACCCTTCTCTGGTACAGTACCCAGCCTTCACTCTCAGGCAGCGTTTGCTTTCTCTGAATTAACCACCCCTGGCTGAAAACCAAGTGGCTGAATGTTATACAGCAGCAGCTCCGGTTACGTGCGCATGTTTTTTCATTCAGATTGAAATCGTTCCTGTTGATTTGGGGTATCGAATTTCTTATTTTCCCACCGTCTTAAGAGTTTGTATTAAAAACAAACTCTCTGCAGAGGACCAGGTCAGCTTAGAAGCTGCCATTTTTGGACCTATATTCCCCCACACGTCAAGATGGACTGCATGCACAGAGAACACAGCCAGAAAGTAAAAATGGTGAAATCGTTACATGGTAGAATTTTTCTTTTGATCGGTTTATAAAAGGTTTAAACTCTCTCTTTGCCACCCATAGAAATTTGTATCAGTTTGGGCCTGTTTTTCTGACTTTGGTGTTTGTGTGAAGCATCTTCTGTTTGTAGTTTTAAACTGATTAGAATCTGAATATTAAGCTCAGTGTAAATGTAATTATTGTTTTTTTGTTTTATTTGTTTGATTGCTGCATTTTGACTACAGTTTGGATGTAACTGTGTTTTTGATGGCTGATGAAGCGCTTTGCATTTTGGTTGTAATTCTGCAGTGAAATGGGAGAAACAATGATGTTGGCGCTCTGAACCAGAGGTAGCACAACGGCTGACTTTTATTGTAAACTGTGGGAGTTTACTCAGTTCAAAATGTGTCATTAAACGTGTCACGTGTGATTAAAGTGAGAAAGACTGCCTCTAACCACAACTGTTTCCAACAGTCAAGGCAAATGAATTTTTATCTTGAAATATAGTGTGCGACCGTGCAGGGCGGGTGGGGCTCTGTCTTTACCACCTGCCACGTGCCACCTGTTGCCTGTGGTGTGATTTGTGTTGTGGTAAACCACTGAAATCACAGCAGATGAATTGAATTCAGATTTTTCCATTATGTGGCAGTTTGCTTGGAGTTAGAGTCTTTGGTTTCTTTCTCTTTTGGCAATGTCATTTTAGTTTAGCATTTTATCTGTTTAACCAGGAACGTCTCATTAATATTAAAAATCTGTGCCATGGTCAAGATAGGTAGAGATTGAATAATGTATATAGAAACAATGAACAAAATTATTTGTAATTCATTCATGTAGATTTCGTCCTGTAAACAGTCTCAGTGGCATCTTAAAACAAGATCCAACCCATTACCATAAAAAATAACTAAGACCAATCAAACACACCAAGTTAATGAGACTGAAACATTAAGATTAAGATCGGCAGCCAGAAGAAGAGCACCTGGTTTCTGCAGCAGTGATTTAAAGTCGAAGAGACCAAATACACACCAGTCCTACAAATATCATGATGAACTGCATTCATATAGCACAGTTCTGCTGAGCATTCACATAGAATAACAGCAGCAAGATGCAAGTCTGACCATCAAGGACACTTGAGCAGGAGAGGCCAGGGATCAAACCAGCAGCTCTGTGTTCAGTACTGCTACCTACTGAGAGTCAGCTGCTCCACATTTGAACCACCATCAATTTAAACTGCCACGTGAAAACTTGCAGTTGATACAGTTGATGTTCAATGTAAAGGAGCAAGCTCATGAGAAAACTGTATCCCAGAACTGTACAATATAATCTCTTTGCTCTGGATAAATGTCAAGCAGCTTACACTCAGCTAAACATTGGCAACTGATACTTTGACTCTTCAGAAGAACATCAATTAAATAAATGTTAACTTCTAATATAAGAAGTAGGTATTTTGTTGCATTTGTTTGTTTTTTTTTTAACAAGTGTTTGACAGAATATTTTGAGTAATATCTCAAATCTAATGTTTACAACTAAATGAGAATTTGACAAAGTTGAGCTGTCTTGTACTGAGCCGTTCTCCACTGATAAGATACACGTAGCTAAAACATTTTGTGGCTCAAGTGGCCTTAATTGTTTAGAAATGTCATCTCTCAGTCGCCTTTGCAGCCACTGGCTCTGAGGTGGAGTCACTGCATTTGTGTTTGACTCCTTCTGGCTGTGTGTCATGCAGCATAATTGAGTTCAAATTGAATATGAGCTACCAATCAGTGCAATTAATGGAGGATTGGAGTGTGTCTTGTGAGGGCACGGGGTAGACAAATCTCCCCAGTCCTCAGGCATTAATACCTAATCACCCATACAGGCACAAGATGACTCTCCTCAGATTGGTCATGCTCATGGCTAACAGAGGAATGGCTTGCTGTAGTGCTGTAGGTCTGAATTAATTACAGCGAATGCATGTACATACTTTTTTTTGTAATTTAATTTTTGTTTTTAATCGTTTTTTTCTGTGACTTTAGATAAGAGGAGGAAGTCTTGCATTTCAAATGGTATTTCATAACTAATTGTGCAGATGTAGTATAAACAAACAAAAAACAAACAATATATATACAATGTATATATGAAATATATATTGAAAATCAAACAGTACTCTATGTATATGTGTTTTCATGTTGGCAGCAGTGGTTGTGTCGTGTCAACTTTTTAGACGAACAATGTCTGTTGACTGTTGTTATCAACAAACAATCACATGTATTGGGAAAATCATATGTTATATCAAATTCCTAATGAGCAATAATCAAAAATATGATATTAGGTAACTAATGAGCAATCACCCCAGAGAGCATTTCTGTATGAATCCATCCAGCACTGACTGTGCTGCCACCTGGCATGCAGCAGTGCTTTTCTAAGATCCTAGAGTTTTTAATTACAGACATTGACTCCAACAGGATGTGATTTGGATTTCCTCATGTCACTTCACGAATCCATTGTATTTCCTCGATGCTTTAATTGAAGAGAGGCCCAGATTTAACACTCTAAGTCATGTTTCTTACCCTCTGTGACATGCTCTCATGTGACAGACAGACAGTGATGTGACACACTGACTCGTTTATGGTTATTTCAAGGGATGAAAAGAAAATCGAAAATAAGGAAACCAAGGCCGAAAACTGAAAACCGAAACACAGAAAGAAATTGCCAATTATTAGTACCATTGCATTCATGGCTATGACTGTGTACTAACCTCACTAAAATTGCAAGGCATTGCGATTGCATAAATTAATATGATTGTTTCAAAGAATAAATAAATTACAAAATTATGAAAATATTTATTTAGGACATTCCAACAATATAAAATAAAATTCTAAATAAAATGTTTAACTTCGATACAGACGGAGTGGGCGTGCTCGGAGGGATTTTCCTTTTCTGTGCTGCATTCCTCTCATATTCAGCACAGCGATCGTGATGTTTGGATTTCAGCTGATAAATTAAACCCGACGTGGAGAAAGTCTTTCTCAGATATACTGAAATACGACTACAACGCAGACATGTTGACCCTTCCAGACAAGCTTGTACTGGCCGCGGTTTTCGCTTGTGTCATCACAACATCCTGTTTGATGTTGTTTCAGAGATAAAAGTCTTTCGGCCGGAAACCGAAAATGCACTTTTCGGGGGCCGAATATTCGGTGCATCCCTAGTTATTTCCTTTCATTTTATTTATATTTTCTAAAACAGACTATTTCTAGTTGCTGGGAATGACATGTTTCGTGGCGTGATTTGCAGTGGAGACTGGAGAAACTGTTCTGAGACTTGAAGTAGGTGATTTTTTTTTTTTTTTTGATGGTTACTTACCTGAGCACCTTAGTTCTCATCTTATTGTTTGACAAATTGACAGTTAGTCAACCTCAGGCACCTGTCAGTATTACCACTGGCTGGTTGCGATGGAAGTAAATGGCTCGGAGTCATTGGAAAACAACTGAAAATCACACTCATCTCTGACTGTACAGTTTTCTTTGCTTTGAAAGGCCCTTTGTAACTGTAACATCAATAGAGAGCTGTGTTGTCAGGTGGAAAATCTAAAAATATCTTCCACAATATATCACATTAACGCAGGCTATTGAACATCAAAACATCACAGCTGGGAAGAATCGGAATGTGTCTTCATGGTAAAGCATGTCAGCGTTTCACTTTTTTTTATGCCCGCTGTCTTTTATCAGCTCCGTACTGTTTTTCCTTTTTTTTTTTGTGCTTCTGTCTTCTCTCAGGCATTATGACCTCCTCTGTCAAAGAGGCTGAATTGGCTCTGCTTCTGGCCATATAATAAGGCCACTTTGTTTTTGCTTTCTATCAGCATCAGAATATGATGGAGCCATGAGTCAGACGCCTCTGCTGCACAGCACAAAGGAAACACTGTAACCCTCTGCTCTTTTGTTCTTAGCGGAGTGGTAAATATTGGGTCCAGGGCTCTTGTGCTGAAATCCTTACATGCTGATTATATGTGGATTTAAATGGGAAGGAATTACAGGAAACAACGCAGCAAAAATAAATAAATAACAGGAAGGTATTTGAGTACACAGAGACATCTTTCCATTCTAATATAGTATGCTCCATTGGCACCACCATTATGCTAATCCACAAGGCGATGCTGTTGAAATGATTCGTTAGTGTAATGGGAAGAAGCTAATTGAGGGAATTCTCGCCAAATTACCAGACGTGGTTAATCATCCGCCTTAAGCCTCAGTCAGACAGGGATATATGTATGTATGTATATATATATATATATATATATATATATATATATACACACACACACAGGTACAAATGTACTCACACACACAAATACATGCAAAGGTGTCTACAAGTAGTGTGGCTGCACATAGTCTATGACAGGCACTCCATTTAGAGCAGCAGTGCTACACAGGTGCTCACAGCTCTAAGACAGACAAGATGTTAAAGTGGAATTGACTGTGAATGACAAAAAAAAAACAAAACATGAATACTGAGCAGCTCTCTCTGAGGCAATACAGCACAACAGTCAAAACCTAGTATGTCTTTCAGTTGAGTCACTAACACACTGAATGTGGTAGCTCCTTAAGGAATACTATCCAGGCCAGTGGCATTTGTAAAGCTGGCACAGAGGGGGGGACAGATAATACAGATGATTTTTGTTTCGAGAAGGTACGCAGAGTGTCAAGCAAATGCCTCAGACTTTACCAAAATAACTTGCTCATTTACAAAGGAGCCTTTATGCCTGTTTCAAAAGAGCAGTGTTGATTAATCAGTAACTGTTACCTCCCTTCTCTGCCCTAATCTGGATGTGTGTGAGTGTGTGTGGGTGTGTTGAGAGAGAGTACACTTTGGATAATGTCACATTAGCATACCTCTATCCCCGCGCTGTCACTCAATGTAAAATAGAAGACATACCTGTAGAGTCAGCCCTATACTGACTCCACAAATATGTCTCTAATGTAATCAGGAGTCAGCCATGTGTTTCACCACAGCGGCTGACATAACAGCTCTGTGTAGCTCACCGGGGGCTGAGCCGGGGAATGGATACATTAGCTTTAATGGAATACAATAGGTACGGTTCAGTCAAGTAAAACACAATGTGGTGAAAGTTCACATTTTCTGCTGAAATCACACAAAATGTTGTGCATGAGATGTATGAATGCAGCAATGTCAGAGTCACACAGCTGGATGACTGCTGCTATCACTGCTGCTGTCACTGCTGCTTTCACAACCAAACAAGCAAGTGAGATCTGCAAATTCCTGCTCCAAAATATTTGAGCCAGTTAACACAGTAGCCAGGTTCCACACTGAAGGGCTGGACTGCTGAGACCCAGCCAGTGGTTAAGTGTTTAAGACACACAGTATCCTCAAATGTGCATTTTAACAGGAAATAATGACTGGACTTTCATTCAGCCTGTAATAGTTTAGAAACTGATATTAGTGTTTCTGGATCATCTCTGCAGTTGTTAGCTTCTCAGTCACTGTGGATATCAAGGGTTGTTATCTGTACTGTCTGGAATTGAATGGGAGTGAATGAGCCTTAGATGCTGAGCAAGTTGAAATATTTTTTATAATTATGCATGTAAAAACTGGCACAAGTTGCACAAACTGGTTAGAAAATGTAAAACATGAACCCAAGCTCAAACCACGCTGGAATTGTCCTTTGAATCCCCACAGCTCCCAGGGCATGTGTTCAGTGGATGGATCCGTTGTCCTCATACAAATACCCTAGCAGGTAATGCAAATGTATGAGTGGCCAAGTAGTCTCATATTAAAATCCTACTGAGATTTTCTCAGGGAGCCTGATATTGTACATTATTCTGAGGCACAAAAAAAGGAAAAAGGCTTTGAGCTTCACCAGGCAAGTTTTTTTTTTTTTTTATGTAAAAACTCAGTCATCTTTTCCAGCCTAATTCTCAAAGTGAGGCTGTAATAAGAGCAGAAGAGAAGAGTGTCCCTTCCTTATTAAAAGAGAACATGTACAATCAACCTATTTGCCCCAGTGAAATTCTGGTGTTAGGTACAGACACTTTATCCCTCACAGGAAGTGACACATTGACATTTAAATACTGTATAAACTCTCCTGAACAGCGGCGGGCCAGCACTCCTCCCAGAGAAAAGCTAGACTCACTAGATCTTTGGCCTCTCTTATTCCCTTTGGTATAACTTATCATTGACTGGCCAGGCGAGTAAACATGAGCTCTGTGTGAGCAGTTTACAGACATAAGCTTCAAACAGCAGGTAATGCATCTCTGTGAAAGTGAAACTGCCTGTTATATTTTTATGAAGCCTGACATCAGGTTTTCGAGACAGGTTTAAAATCGTAATGAAAACTGACTCTTCACTTTGCCAGAAATGTAACGTAGGCTGTAAGCTAGTGTTAAACCAGTGGTGATCATTTTATTTTCATTTGAAATATTCCAACCATTAAACAGACCTTTAGCCACACTCACTGTCTGGGTGGGGGGTGGGGGTGGGGGGGTGACAATGTCAGTCAGTCAGCTACTTTGGTCCAGGGTGAAATATCTTGAGGATAAACTCTACTGATTTTGTTATTAGTTCTACTGCTGTGTACATATTTATATGTACTTGAGCTTGTTGGGTATCCCTGACTGTGTCTCCCAGGATGCTGGGGTATGTGAGGATAGCGTCAGGGTTGGAAGAGGTCTCTTCACAGATGTACTGGCAGGAGAGAGCATCAGGCTTAACATTATTGTAGCCAGGCCCTCATGTGAGTGTGAAATCAAAATGGGCAGTTGGAATGGCAAGAGTTTTAGTATAAGCTGAATGAAGTGAATGGATATTCCACTCCCTCGAGCCAGGGTCTCCTCAGGGTGTTCCTCTACAGTGAATTTAACAGCCAACAACACTTCCCAGTGTCATCATTGTTCTCAGCCTGGGCCAAACGATGGGAGGAGAAGGCATGTGGATAGAGCTTTAATTGTAATAGGAACACTGGGAAAGGACTGTCCCCACCCTGGTGTCTGATGCTTCCACTTCTACAATGAATTAGTGACATGGGTCAGGTTGGACTAGGATGGGTGCAGAGGTGAAGCATTTCTTAAGCTCTGAGAATGGAAGCTCTTTCTCTGGGGCCGAGGAGAAGGCATGACAGAGAAAGTGAGTTGGGCAAAAGATTGCAAACATGAGGAATGACAGAAGCTGATCCAACTGATTATCTGTCCAGCTTTCCAGTCAATATGGGGATTATGCTGTCTCGACCAAGGGTGACCCAGAACTAAAGGTGCATGAGGGGAAGTAATAAGATTAAACTGAATCTGCTCACGGTGATTACCAGAGAGAATAAGAAGAAGGAGAACAGTACGTTGAGTAACCCGGGCCAAGTGTTTGTCAACTAAAGCACTGGCTCTGAGTGGAAAGTCGAGTGGCTCAAAGAGGGATGCCAGCCTGAAAAGCATGATTCTTGTATAAGAAATTTTCATCAGCTCCAGTGTCTAAAAGAGCAAACAGGTGCAAGGACAGCTGATTAAAACAAAGAATGGCTGGCAACTGCATTCCAGTTTGGGGGTTTGCAGAGGAAACATTTTGGCTCACCAGCACCCCCACAGTTACTGGTGAGCCTGGTCTTTTGGTCAGATAGGACGAGAAGCTAGGAAATTGCCAGACAGGCCACAGTGTAGGCACTCGCCAGTCTGCATACTCTAGAGATGTTCAGGGGAAGTTAAACGTGTTCAATCCAGCCTCATGGGTTCCTCCTCTGGTGAGACAGGTCAGGAGGGTACCTGAGACCCAGCATTTGAGAGAATAAGTGAGTTGTGTGAGATGAGATCGGTCAGCTCTCTCCCTCTTACCAGTTGGACATGCCTGGAACACCTCCAGTGGAAGGTGCCCAGGAGGAATCCTGATGAGTCCAGCCATATCTCTCCAACTTCTGCACAAACTCCAGCTCCATCCCTGCCACATCCTTAGGACTAGTCTACATTGCCATCCACCATGGCTTGCATTGCACCTGAACCTGAATCCTATCCCTGCAGATGCTGGGCCCCACAAGGTGGAAACCACATGTAATTTTTTTTGGGTGTACCTGACAGGATTCTGTGTGTCAAAGCCCGGCCACCGAACGCTAACCAGTGAACTCGTCCAGCAGGTCTGGCTCCAGCGGGGGGCCCTAGTTTCCGTGGTCCAGGCGAGGTGATAAACAAAGTGCAACAAAACTTTTAGTGTTAGGATTAGTTCTGAAATTATCCACACACATTCAGTTCAGATCATTTCACTTTATTCATATAGTGCCAGATCATACATACTTTACAAAGTAAGGTCAAGAGTATGCAATAATATAAAGAGAAATCCAACAGTTCTCGCCATGAGCAAGCACTTGATGACAGTGGAAAGGAAAAATTCACTTTTAACAGGAAGAGACCTCTGACTGAGACAGACTCAGGGTCAGCGGCTGTCTGCCTCCACCGGCTGTGCTGAGAGGACAGAAATTCAGGAGGGAGGAGAAAAAGGGGTGGAGATGTATATATATGCTATTTGAAATTTGAAAAGGGTCAGTAATTAAAAATGTCCATTAGAGAGTATGACAGAATCCTGGAAGTTACATTTATTTATTACTAAACTGTTTTTCCACATATACCATGGTGACAAACATGATCTCGGGCTGCAGTATGTTCAGAAGCAACATTTTTTTTTCCTTTCAAATGAATGAGGGGTTACATTTATTAACTTCAGTGGAGTCACTGAGGTCATGGTGGGCAGCATGCATACAAACCACAGAGCTGTGAGACTGGGGTTCACATTCACAGCCCCCTCTGAGGTTAGGGTTAGGCACCAAATGCAGTTTGAGAAAGATGGTGCTTTTGATTGAATGTTAATAAACATCTTGTGTCTCAAGCCACTGTGGACTTTTTTTCTGTATTAAACCAGACCAGGATCTTTCCCTAACTTGAACCAAGCTTTTTATTTTTTTCTTTCTTTTTTTTTTTTTCTAGGATATTTTATTTTGCAAGATCAGATATTTTTGGCTTTTGAAGTACTTTAATTAACAACATTTCCTCAATGTGTTTATTGAAGACATAATCCTGTCGCCCCGGCATTTCGCACAAAACATGTTTGCTGTCGCAAATTAGTTGTACATGAACATAATTCCTAGGAGACAGGGTTGTAGAATCCCACTGACTTATTCAGAAACTGTTTCTAATACTGCTGTTTCATATTATGATATATGAAGCTGTTTATTAATTATCGTAGGCAGCAAACAAGCATAAAAACTTGTAAAGAGGCAGGACCAATTTGTCGGTTGTGCAGCGCAGACTTTTATTCCATGAGCTGATGTTTAGGCACAATTAAGCTCAGTATAGAGAGCAGAGGAAAATATGGGTGCACAAGCAAACAAACAAATAAATAGATAGATAAAAAATACCTTCTCAATGTACAATTTAGCAATATGATACTGTCAAGAGATAAGACAGAATCGAAGCGGAATTGCAAAAAGAAAACTGTAGTACAAAACACCACTAACAGAAAAAATATGCAAAACATCAAAGAGAAGTCTCTACTTCTGATCATATAGAAGTATAAAGAGAAATGACAGAAAATATAAATACAGTGCCAGCTGTTAAGAGAGCACTACTCATAACCCAATATGTAAGATGAAAAGAGAATCATAAATCTTATACCACCCAAGCTCGTCTTATTACACTGAATGTTTAAATAACTTCCCCGGGGATTGGTGAATAATCTACATAATCATTACAGGTTGCACAGCTCATATTACAACATAACACTGTTTATTCATAATAATACTGCAGTTTAACTATTAATGAAAATGCAGTTTATTGCGTACTCAAACTTAAATCCTCAGTAAAGGATACCAGGGGTTTAAGTTTTAAAATAAATAAATACATGAAAATAAAAAGCCTGAGTTTGTGACTCTACAAGTGTCATCATAGATTATTCCTGGAAACCCATGTTAACCAATTTGAAATGACACATTTGTTAGACATACATGGCCCATCATTGGGTCCATTCGTCTGTTGGTTGTAACAAGGGCACCACCTGATTGTGAACAACACAACTTTAGGGATTAAATGGTGCCTGCAGACTGAATGTAAAGTGTGTAATGACATTTTCATGCGATGAACAGATGTTGGCATGGATTTAATATCAAACCAGGTAATGATGAGGATAGAGACGGACCAAAACATTTGATCGCAGCAGTGGGTTTATGAATAAATAACACATTGAACTACCATTTGATTTTAGTCTCAAATTTTAGCCACATTCCTCTGTTTAGTGAACACTTGTGTAAATTATTAATTTAGTCACTTCAGCAATAAAGCAGTGAGATAAAGGTCCTTCAGCACACACCATATCTTCCTGCTGTCTTGTGTATACCAGGATGCCATGTACTCAAGGTATACTAAATGGATTTACACTCCAGCCTGTACCTTCCAAAATAAGATCAAGTATAATTGCATTTGGTAACCAGATCAAATTATGCTTAGCCTTCTCTGAAGGCAGGCTGGCAGTCTACAAATAGCATCTGTCCTTCTAAAACATCTCAAAGAGGAAACAGGAGCATGTGCTATTGAGAGTAAATACTGTAAACACTGAGGAAGAGACAACAAATAATTTATTTATTTGAAAATCAAATTGTTTGCATGTTTATTTGTTTGTTTGTTTTTTTGCCTTTGTCTGAGTAAGCAGAGTTTACATACAGAAAATACCATACTGTGCCAGAGTTTACCCTTTAGTGTACTCAGTGAACTTATCGCTGGGACTGCACAAAACTAAGCTGAAGTTGAAATAGAGCAGAAAAATGACATTTGAGCTGCCTTTTGCAGTTGGTCATGGCTGTTGATTATTTGGTTATTTCCCTGGCATCCCTGGGATGTTTAAATTAAAATGTTTACACTGCAAAACAACAAAGCAAAGCAAAACCAAAAAGAAAGAAGGAATGATTTGTCATTAAAATGCTCAGATAGAAGAATGTAAATTCCAGAGAGTATAGTCTTGAGCACTTCAATAAAAAAAGAAATTAAATTTTTAACCCATGAAAACCAAATCAACCAAAACACATTTTTGCCCTTTAGATATTTTTTCCAATCACTTTTCAGTAAAAAAAAAGAAAAAGGAGAGGTTCATCTTCAAAATACTTTGATATCTTTCAGCACGTTCTTCCATTTTATGTTTCTCTCTTATGTTTATTTACATATTACAATCTGTAAAACAGTAGGTGTTATAGCTGCTACATTAGTCGGTGATCAGTGATCATAAGATCATACTCACTGTCTGTGATCATTGTAACATGTTTGTGCACACCAGTGTGGTCAGTGCTGTGATATAAACCAGATAATCTCACCTGATGCAACAATGGACTTACTGTGTGTGTTGAGAGATAAAAACTGCTACTAACTGTTTCTTAGCTGGATGACTGAAATAATGCAGGCCAGAAACTGAGGACATTAATGAGATTTATTACAAACGTGGAAATGAGAACCGACTCAAACAACTCCACTGTAGATTTTGTCATTTAAAAATCACAGCAACAGCCTTTCCACACTCAGGAGCCCTGAATCACAGCAATTATTTTTGAAGAAATGTGTCACAGTGAGCACAAAATAAGATTTTTTTTTTCTTTGTGTCGGTGTCGCTGCTATGAAGGAAAAGGTATGGGCAGAAATTCATTTTCAGCTTTTGTAGGTGTTAATGAAATGCAACACTGGAAAACGTACTTCACGAACACGGAGGTTCTTCATGTTCGTTTGCTTATATTCTCCCTCTTGTACTTCTCATTCCTCCGTGCTCCTATAAAGTCCCTGACTGGAAATCAAGTGACACTCCACAGACTTGTACACTGATCAGCTCCATTTCTGTGTAACCATTACTATTTCATGCTTTTGTGATTTGACTTCTTTTCATGGTGAAGGAGTTAACGAGCTATAACTCAGAGATGTGGCCCTCGTGTTCTGTAGTTTAGTCAGCCTGTCAGCGGCTGCTCTGAGTTTCCTACCCAACTCTTTTCCAGTGATGTATTATGCTGGATATTACACTAATATCATACATCACCAGAGAAAAGTGTTTTGTAGCTCACAGGACCCAATTTGTGGTAATGCACCTTCAATTTTGACCAGATACACTCCACAGAATTTGGTGCGTAGCAGTTTTAATGCAAGAGAAAATACAAAATGCCAGAATGCGTTAGCGTGGTCCTTAGAGTGTGGAGTGATGTTTATTTCGTTGCTTTTTTCCACTCCTTGAAACAGTAACTGCCGCAGACCAGAGAAATGAATGAGTGCACTCTCCGAACAATTGGTTACACTAATGGGTCAATTTAGCTCAGAGGAGAAGTGAAAAGCAAGCCACAGCTGATACAGGTTTACTGCAAAAGTGCTGACAATTTCTGAGGTGATCACAGTATAACAAGAATAAGCTTCTCTGTACCTCCACACTGGCTTTTAATGACTTGGGTATATGTGTCATTAATGTGTGTTTATATGTGTGTGTGTGTGTGTGTATGTGGGTGACCCATCTTAGCTTTTTTTATGTGATAATCTAATGCTTGCTTGCTTTCAGTCTCAGTAACTGTCTACAAAGCTTCCATATCATGAGCTGTTTTGCTTCAGCTGTTTTTCTCAAAGCTGATCTCTTTAAAGGACCTCACTCTTCCTGCATTCCTGAATGTACGGCAGGTTATGGATACACAGTAGGTAGTAAAATCAGCAATGACAGGAAAATAGAAGGGCCCTCAGAGAGTGGTGACCTCCAAGGCCAATGTCAAACATACCCCAGAGTTCAGAATAAATAAATAAAATAAAATTCAAATTCATAGTAAACGATCCAGATCGGGTTCTTGCTCCATCCCAGTTCAAATCAGTTCAGTACTTTTTGTGTAATCCTGCTGACAAATAAACAAACCAGAAAACAAACAGGGGTGAAAGCTGGAGGACCTCCTGTTATTTGGGAATTTAATTTAGTCCAGAGTGTTTTTGTTCTGTGCATTTTGATTAATGAAGTCAATGTTTCACTAAAATTTACCAATTTACTGATTTGAGTATTTGCTTTTCCAAATAAGTTTCCACATTGAGTGGCTGGATGAACATTTTCATACAAAATTTTTGATTTCCACTGCAGCCTTCACGAATCTCAACCTTAAAATGCAGGAGACTCAGATAACTCTGGAAAATGAAAGACACCAACTCATTTATATTATCAGACTGTTGAACAAAATACGGTTGGCTGTTGGCAAGAATTATGACTTGACTATATATATATATATATATATATATATATATATCAATGAAGCTCTCATATGTATACATATGTGCGAATGGGTGTTTTGTTGTGAAAAGATGACTTACACAATTTAAAAAAAAAATGTTCTTGAGTCTTTTTGTAATCATAGATAGTGCAGGAATAATGGAATGTCATGTGGACTGCCAGCCCACCATCCTGACAAACACTTAATTATCAATTTGTCTATACAAAGCTTGTTGATCTCCATCTACATGCTTGCATGCCCTTTTTCCCCCATTCATAGCACTGTGGGATTGATGGCTGCTAAGTAACAAGCCCTTTGTGCTTGAACAACAACGCACACTGTACTGCAGGAAGGTCAGTGATTTATGTAACACACAACCATAACACAAGTCATCCAAAGACCCACATACAAAACTGCAGTTATTTATCATGTGCATTTCGGAGAACCTGAGTGCATAGTCTCATTTTAAAAAATGCATAAGGAAAGAAAAATGGAAATGACAGAAGCTGGCAGGTTTCATTTATCTGTAGCTAACAAAGGTTTGTTTTTTTGCTTATTTCAATGCTATCATAGTTTTCGAATTAAATGACTCTGCCTCCTTTGTCTGGTCATGCAAAAATGACTAAGTGAGCACAGGTAGGCCACATTTGAGAGGCATCAGGATGGAACTCCAGCAGATATGACACATCGACACAGACAGGTCTGAGTTATTGAGTTCTCAGGAAAGCTATTTTCAGGCAGGCAGGTGATCATAAAGACAAGGAGAACTGGGCAGCAGTCAAAAAGAGGTCACATTCTCTAAATGCTAAGAAAAAGTGCTTCGGTGCTTCCTTTCTTTTCTTGGTAGGCAGGCAGGTGAACAAGCTCTTAAATGGTACGGTTTGTAGGCAAACAAGCTATAAGTGTGGCACATTGGGGAACCGTGGCTAGAGGAATTGGCAGGGACTGGCTGCTTGTGCAGGGTTCTTGTAGTGGAGGGGTGATTGCTCGATGACAGGCAGGTATGAGCAGATGTGCAGAAAATAACAAAAATGCACTCACGCTACAGGCAGACAGGTCTCACAGGATTGGTCATGTCAAAAAATCATTTGCTGATTATGACTATGCTATTAACATTATATCATATTAATACTAATATTAATATTAGTCTAGTCCAGAATCTATGGATTAAATGCATACTACTGCAATTCATGTTTGAAAGCTAGCTTGTGTAATATATGTGACATTTATTTAGTCATTTCACTAAATTCAGATCCAGCCTTATTACTGTCTTTTTCCCTCCACACCTCATCAGAGTTCCCAATTCCATTACATGTAATTATATGTTTTTTTCACTCCCGGACATAATGATAGGCATGAGAAAAGTACTTGGCGGCACAGGATGACATTAAACATAATGAGAAATCTCCACAGTGTCGATATGTAACATATCACGTATTCTGTGGACTTGGCCTGAAGGTTATAGAAAGCTGCTAATGACTCTAAAAGAGGCTGACTAAGGTAGGGAGTGATCACTGGAAAGACGGGAGGGAGAAGTGAAAGAAGTGGCTTGTTGTTATTTAACTGCTGTGTCCTTCAGCAAAACTTCAGCAAAACAGTTGCAACTGCCCTGCATGCCCTGTAAGGGTGTTCAGAGGAGTTAGGAGAGGAGGTCCTCTCAGAAGAGATGGGTCTTCAAGATATTCTTGAACATTTGGTAGCTTGCTGCACCATTGGGGAACCACAAACAAGAACAGTCTGGACTGTGATTGCCCTTGTGTGCAGGGATAGAAATGCCAGACAACATTCCTTGGAGGAACACAGTGACCAGGAAGAAGCATAAGCCTGTATGATTGAGTTAAAGTAGGCTGCAGACCCAGAAGTCAGTCTATTGGCAAGCATTACTGACTTGAATTTGATCGACCATCTGTAGCCAGTGAAGATCAATGAGTAGAGTGGCATGTGCCCTTTAAGACGGATAGTTGAAAGTGGTGTTCCTTCAATTGTGTGGATGTATCTTAGATTCAAGCCAAGAGACCACAGGGTCATGTGGTGCTTGAGTGTCGTCTCTAGCAGTGAAATGAGAAAGTGGTATGGTAAAAGTCCTAAAGTACTCAAAGTATCAAAAGCAAATACTAATACTTCTGTCACACTGTCAGTGTTTTAGTATACAACTGAAATGTTGCTTTTTTGGGCATTAACATGTAAAACAAGCAGTTCTTTGATTTACTTTGCTGCTCTGTATGCTTAACATCAAAAGTTCAAGTTTGAAGGTGTGTTAGACATGTCATCTGTCATCTGTCATTTTAAATGCATCAGATTGGACAAGAAACAGCCCTGGCTAACAGTTATTTGGCAATGTGGCCATTAGTAATAAAAAAACAGGCTTTTGTTCAAGTGGTGAGTTAGGTTTTTTAAAATATTTGATATAAGGCTGTGATTACTCCTGAAGCTGTCCATGGACACCCCCAGCCCACCCGCAATATATAAAACTGCACTAACATCACAGCTCTGGTGTGCATGCTCATTTAAAGAGTCAGCTGGAAATGATCAAGTTTCATGAATAAGTACCTGAGTGATTAAAGGTGAAAAAGGAGTGAACATAATGTAGGTCCACACTCTGTAGCAGGGCACCGCTGACGTTTTCCTAGCAATCTTGTCAAACTCTGTGAAAGGCTTTGAGCTGTCGGTTTCTCTTTTTGGCCCTTAGAGTCAATGCCAGACGGTCTCATGCTGATAATCTTTTATTTTCTTTCTTTTTTTTTTTTTCCCAAATTGCACGTCCTAGGTTTTATAAGACAGCTAAAGGTAAATTTACATTACTCCTCCATTTTCAAAACTCTAGGCAGGCAAAGACATTGATAAATCATGAGCAATCCATTCATTTAAATTTAATAAGATACCCAATCAACAGGGCATGAGGGCACACGCACACGACCCGGGTATTGCTAATAAAAATGATCGGTACTTTCCACTGGGCCAGACTCAGCCTGATGGAAAACAAAATAAATCTTAGCAATTGCATTCTGCCGGGGTGAGAATGGCTCTTAAATGCAAGATTAATTTGGGTGTGGATCTCAGCAGCACCAATCACTCAGAGTGGAAACATGGTGAAATTACAAGAGAAGAAAAGGTACATAAACCTCACCTAGTCAACACAAATCAATGACAGTTAATTAAATGGGGAGATGGGGTAAACAGCATATTGAAACACCTTTAATGGCAGCCCACACACATTTTTCCATTCAGGCTGATAGTTGTAAATAAAGATTCACAAGCATTATAGTAAAGCCTTACCTCCGAGCAATGTCAGGCCACTGTGTTTTATTGTTTACAATGATTTACATTTCTTATCTTGAGCCACAAGTCCAAGGTATTGTGGCAGAAGACAATAAAGTCAATAAGTTTATAAATTGAACTGGATTCGGAGTTTGCTCGGCGTGGTGAATAAACACTGCCTTCAGTGGCTTATCTGTGGTGTTTGATGGCATTGCAGTCTGTTTTAAAGGAAGAACAGTGGCATCTGCTCTACTGTTGGGTTCAAATGAGAACATGCTCTAACACTTTATACTGTCTTAAATGCAACAACACCATCTCACTCTTTAAAAATTGCCTGCAGTCAGTAGTATGTCTTCCTAGAAACACATAAATGCTAATGCATCACTGAATGCATAAATGAGCTGACTGAGAAGAAAATGGCATCTAATTGCCCTTCAAACAATTAAACTGTCTGCTACTGTCCCACATTCTGTCAGCAGCTTGTTGTCATTTTAAATTACCTGTGCTGATGCATGTCAGTTAAACTGCGGTGTGGACAGGTCATTGCCAGTTAAGAAAGAGCTAAAATTTAATTGTTATTTTCTGTTTCACTGTGTGTTATAACGCCTTCCGCAATCAAAATAGTCTCAAAGCGCTTTACAGAGACCCAGAGCCTGACCCCAGATCACCACCTAAGGAGACAAACAACTCCCTTTTAACAGGAAGAAACCTTGAGCAGAACCTGGCTCATATGGGGGACCCTCCTGCAGATGACCAGAGGGTCGCCAACAGGGTTGGAAGTGGACAATGTTAGAGGGCCAGAATTCAGATTACAGAACAGTTAGTGGATACTGTGTGCTCAGCAGAGGTCAGGTGACACATAAAGTCTGCGTGGGGAGGAGGTCGGGTGGATGGATAATCATGATCATTCTATAACCTTAACCATGTTTTATTACTGCTACTATGACAGCAAAGGTCCTTTGACCTTATTGACGTACTTATTTTTACCCTGATCTAAGAAAGTAACCAAGAAAGCATTGTCATGGTTAGTTATTTATTTGTCAGCAGTGATTTTAAGCAGTGAGTTTATCTGTCACATATGTGCTACTGCTGTACACGAGTTAATTCAGGAAACTGCCCAGTGGGTTATATGGGTGCACAGGTTGTTTAGGCTGAAGGACTTGCTGGTGCTGTTGTAGGGAACTAGACTACAGTGTATGTCTGTATAGACTCTGCTAGACTCTGCATTATAAGGGGATTTCACATTAATACAAGAGTGGCATTGAAACATTGCTGCCAATTTCTATTTTCCACACATGATAAATATTAAAATGTTTTTACGAGGATTGATGTGATTTTTGTTGTTATTGTTGTCTGAGTTGTTGTTAGAGCTGACCCAGTCTGTGCCCACTGCCAACATTTAGTGCTAATGCAGAAAGTACTATGTCCTTCATGTAATAAGGTGCAAATTAAGGGTGTAGAGGTTGGGGTGTCTGTCTTTCATGCAGGAGACCAATGTTCATGTCATTTCATAGACCTTTAACTGACATGAGCCTTTTTATTAAATGGAATCTAAATTTAAAAATAACTCTACAGTTGCCAGGAGCAGATATGGCAGAAAATGATAATTAAAAAAAAAAATCATCATTGAGCATCATATGGGGTTTTACAGAATCAGAGGAGAGTAGAAACCTACTTCTGAGGTTTGTTTGTCTGTTTATTTGTTTTCCTGTTTTGCTTTAGGGCAGTATCTTTAGCTATCCCCCCTTAAGTCTTGATTTCACTCCAAATCAGCTGGCACTTGCATGGAGACTGAACTGCCCAGTTGCTCTCCTCTACATCAGTTCTACATCAGTCTTTCTCAATGGCTCCATTCAGGAAGAGGCTTGTTCTTATCAGAGTGGAGCTTGGTGAGCTCCCCATGTGGTGGAGTAAAACTGCGGATAAGACGACTTGCTCCAGTTGATGATACAATTACACCAGGCCCCTTAGGAAGCTGCCCTGATGAAGCACTGGCATGACTTTGATTAGAATTACTGTAGCAGAGTTTATAATGAAGTCCGGGAATACGCAAGTAGCATATGCCATTTGATGATGTGATAGCAACATATTGTTTTATCAGCTGCAGCTTAATTAATATTTCATAATGCTTTAAGCTTGGTGTTCATATATACAGAGGAAGGAAGACAACATGACAGAGTTTTCTTTTTTTTTTTTTCTTTTTAGCTTTGAAAAATGAGAATTCTTAAGAGCAAAGATGGAAAGAAAATCTAATATTTAAATCTATTATTTAGCCATTTTATCCTCTTTGGAGAACATGGGTGGAGGCTGCAGTGGTGATCGATAATGTTCGTGATCAATAATAAACAGAGTGCTTAGTCTCACTCAGATTCATAAATTGCTGTTTTTAGAGTCTCGTTATTCAGAGCAAGCACAGCAACATGTGGTTAATTACTGTCTTCTAATTAGACTTTGTTGGAAGGCTTCAGATGATTTCATCTCCAGGAATATTTATCACATTCCATACTGCTATTCAGATCATTTTCTCTCTCCGTCTGCTGCATGCAGCAGGCACACACAACGACACACATGCACATGCCCGATAATCTGTTGTATGGAAAATGGAGGTGCCACTGGCAAGAGGAAAATCATTATTATTATTAATATATATGTATATATATTGTTGTTGTTGTTGTTGTTTCTGAGGAGGGACATCAGATGTTATGAGACATCTCCATATCCACAATAAGTCAATAGCCTTACTAAAGCTGCGGGGCTGACTGTTTAAGGTCGTAAATGTACCCAAATATATGTGCCATAAAAAGGAGGTGACTCCCTTCAGGGGTCCTAAATGTGCTAGTTTAAAGCGAAACACAGTGGAGCAGAAGGCATTGAATTCTCAGCAGGTGTGTCCTTCACTTTGCTTTGTGTTGACATTGCTGCTTTTTACTGGAGGAGGCAGACTGATTGCATACTGCCATTCTCCTATCTCACTCCCAAAAAAAAAAGAAGAAGCCTTTAACACAGTGTGGACATCTGAAGCCATTTCTTAAAACATTTTGGCTGCTGGCAGTAATATTATAAATCCTTGTCTCTTTGGCAACGCTCACCCCGCCACAGCTATGAAATCTTTGTTTCTCAAACATCACTGACAGTGGCTAATTCATAGTCTTCTTCCTGCGTCATGATGCACAAACATATTTTTTTAATCACACAATGAGGAGAGGTAGAGGTGTGCTGCATGGTGTCATAAACACTGATTAAACAACCTCCTCTTTTTTTCCCCCCTCTCTGCATCAGCTCACAAGTATGAAACAAACAAATGAGATTCAGAACTGGTAATGTATTAGCAGGTTAACACCCACTTAACAGGGAGCCATGTGTCCAAGCGCACCTCAGATCATTACGTGGATTCGGCTCATCATATTCACACACTAACCTGCATGATTTGACCAATTTAAGTTTTTCAACTCAGTGATCTCCTAATGCTCCTTCTCTTCTGATATCGACTTTTATAGGCGTCTGGTTTCTGAGATACAATTCAAGAACAGGGTGTACACAGAAAGGTATTAACTAAAGATGCTGAAATTTGTTCCAACACAAAATACAATCAATACATGCGAGCGATAATTTGGTCCCAGAGTAAATGGCTCTCAGCTGAAATGCTGTGTGATTATATGGAGCAGGTATGACGGGTAGTCTTTTTTTGTTTTTGTTTTTTAAGTGAAAACAAACAATATCCAATCCAAAAATAATTAGATAAAAATAAAAACAACTGTTTGAGTTGATTAGGGATTAAAATGGTGTGTAAGGTACCACAGTGCTGTGGGAGTTCTAACCATGGGCCCTGATCATCATCATCTTCCTTCTTAAAATATGAGTAACAAGCATGTGACAAAGTGTTTGAATGTGGTTGCTGTCAGTTGCCAAAGATACAACCCTGAATGATTTCTCAGTTGCCAGGTGTTTCCTCCATCATTCTTAGGATGACATGCCAGGAGCTTAACTATATTAACTGCTGCACAGTGACATTTCAATGATTCAGTATTTCTTTGTTTTCTGTGGGTGGTCAAGGCCAACTGACAGATGTGAAGAAAACATCAGCTCCATTTTTATTTGTGCTGCTGCTTCTCAAATCTTCTTTAAAACCTGTCCCACTCACTTAAATTAAAGCTGATTGTTTCTTTAAAAAAAATAAATAAATAAAAATTATGGATTATTATCAACAGCTCACAGGAATCAATGCTTCCTGTGTTGTTTTTCATTTTCCAGTCTTTGCTGTGTGAGGATTTGACAGCAAAGTGAGTTTCTTTGTTATGAAGTCATGATCGCTGTGCTCTTTTGGTCTGTGCGTTTATCCAGAGAGCTCTGCAGGAAAGCTGACTCAAAATGCACAATGGCAATGTAGCATCTAGTTCTAGTTTTATTATGCATATGTACGTCCTTGATTTCAACACATGGTAAATGCATGCTGTAAAATCTGTTTTTTTTCTCCTTTAAAAATGTCAACATGGAGTATAAGAACCATGTTGACGGGGGATTCTGATGCTTAAATATTTTAGTCCAACTAATTTACATTTAACATCTTTTGTCACTAATATTTGTGCGTCACATATTTGGGATGTATTTAGTGGGTTTCAGCCTTGCAGTTCCCAGTTTAAAATGTCAGTCTCCCAGTCTGAACAATCACATTTCTGCATCACTTAAAACACAGTACATGGCATCAGATTAACGTGTAGTCTGCAGCTGCATGAGGTGAAACATGCAGACAGAGCCAGAGAGAGAGAGAGAGAGAGAGAGAGAGAGATTCAGTGTGCGTCATGTACCGCCTTCCAAGATTGCTGCAATAAATTTAATATTTCAATCATCATCTTTTATGCGCAAAGAAAATAAATCCAGTTTAAACTGTCTTGTTCTTGGTTTTGTTCCTCACTAACATTTTTAACTCACCACTGCTCTCTGTCTCTCTCTCTCTCTGTCTCTCTCTCTTTCTCTCTCTATTGCTCGGTGCCATGAGAGAGGAATATCATGCAAACGTATAGATGAAACCAGTAATGTTACATGTTCTATGTCTGAAAAGGCCTTAAATCTAACAGATTACAGCCATAACACTTTATCCTCACACACTTCGTATTAAGATGCAGCCTTAGTTGAAAAGTGAGTTGTCATGCTGTCATTTTTTTTTTGGTTAAATAACACATGGAACAGTTTGTATCCTTCTCAGCGTGGCTATTGAATAAATCTTGCTTTGTTTTTTTTTCTCAGCAAAGGGACACCTCTGACCTCAACATGACATGAACCGAGCTCCTCTAATGACAGTGTTAATGGGCTTCACACTTGCAGGTGAAGTGCTGCAGAGTGCTAATGAAATGCACAGCACAAGCCAGACTGCTCAGCTCAGGGCTCTCGTTGGAGGGGAGGGAGAGGGAGAGCCCCTGCCTCCTGACACGATAATTCATCCCCGTTTACCACAGCTCCGGAGTGAGGAGCCCAGGCAATTGGAGAGGCATAAATCCAGGCTGAAATCTCTCAGATTGCATCCGAATGGCCCTTTAAACAACCTGCATGCCTGCCACCCTGACTCCATCTGAGCAATCTATCGTCTAACGGGCGCCGCATGAGCCTCCTTTCCAATAACAGATAACAACGAAGGCAGGTGCTCTGGGCAAATTATGTGAGGGGCTCCTTTACTCTTTTGCCTTAGCACATACAAGGTGTAATATACAAGGAAATTAATTGTCACACACCCACACACACACACTTGCACTCACACATATCCACAGACACTCTAACTCATTTGCATGTCATCTCTCTGAGTGGAAGAGTTGTCAAGGTCAGAGCTAAAGAGAAAGTGAGTGGGCGTATCTCATGTAGGCAACAGTGAAGAAGAGCAGATGACAAAATCTGTTAACGCTCTGCATATCATCATCTTGAACACTGTCACGGATGTGCTGTGGGCTCACTGATTCTCAGCCTCCAGTGTATATTTATGCCCCTCACACTTGTCTTGAGTGTTCGAGACGTTGCAGCATTCGAGAAGTTCACAGAGAAGTGTTTTTGTTTTTTTTCTGTGTGATTTCTGCTAAAGCACATGGCAGTTTATTAGGCATTCCCGAGCAGCCATTTGCTGACTTGACAGCAAATGGCTTGAAAGTGCACTGTTTGGGAATATCTTGTATTGCAGTTTAAGAGGCACTAATTGAAATTTGAAAGCGGGTGATAAACTGAACTAAATATCTCGATTCTTGGCAGGTTGGAATGAGAAAGAAACCTATTAGAAGGAAGGTAAATTGCAAGAAAGCAGTTTTTCTGGCAAGAATGTCAGATGCCATGATCAGTGATGCAAGGCACTTGTGCTGTGGCAGCTTGGCTGTTTTGTCATTACGACCAGCCTTGGGGAAAAAATAAAGAAAGCATACGCAAACAGAACACCAACAACTTATTTTGTGTTATGTTGCTGGTGTCCCTGTGGTGTTTTGCTTACTGTAGAGTCAACCCTGTCTCCTAGAAATTTTGCTTATATGCAACTAGACTGCAACAGGAAATAGATGTTGTAGGAAATGTAATGAATGACGGGGCAAACACAGAGACTGGGGTCCCATTTGTAGTTTAGGCAAAAAATGCACTTTGGTTAAGTTTAAAAAATGGTGGTTTTGCTGAAATGTAAAAATAAATATAATTTCTGGGAGACAGAGTTGATGAACCCTCTACGAGTCATATGGTTTCAGATTCTGGGGCGAGATGGATGGATTCTCCAAGAAAAACAGGTGTAGCTCATTAAGCAACACATCATAAAAGTCAAGAAAACCAATACAGTTCTTATTCTTTTCCCTGTTAATATGAATGTATGAAATGATGTGCATACAAACACCTAGACAGACATAAAAACAAACATATTAAAGACATCTAGAATACACACCCAAACACATGAAAGGCACCCAAACATCTGAGCGGATGTGCGACACACCCAGTGCACACACTTGCATTTAAAAGCAAATGGAGCACAACCGTGTAGCCATCAAGGGAAAAGCAGCCAGGTATCCGTCTGCCTCCTTACTTGAACAGCTGCGTCCCTACTGCGGCTGTGTGCTTCATGTTGCACTATACACTGACTGCCATATGGCGCAG
>JBBMJY010000004.1:1153369-1163990 GCA_037833715.1 Toxotes lorentzi
CCACCATCCAGCACGTTTAATAGGAATAAATTGGACTAATTTATCTGCCCAGTTGGCGTGGTCCAAAACAGAGTATACCTTCTTTTTAACGGAAAATTTATCATGGGGAAATGTGGGCTTCATGAATCTTTGCTCCTGTAGCTGCTTAATGGATGAGGCAGTACCTTCTTTAATGAGATATACCTCACTTCATCCTCTAGGGTTGTTGTGGTCATACACAAATTGTTAGTTAGAAAGCATGAAGTGGATGTGATCTGGATCTATGAAGTGTATGAAATGATCAAAGGAGAAAATTATTGATTTTACTTTATTTCTCAGTGAAACAAATTTCCTGCTGCATTGAGTCATTGCTTGTTCTCACCCTCAAATGGTCAGTGACTTGACTTTATTCTATAGGATGTGGGACATTTGTTGTGGACCTAAGTCTGTCTTACACAGTTCACATAATCTTTACTGTCCAGTAATCATTAATTATGGACCGGGCTAAGATAACACCATAACACCATACTTCCACACAGAGACTGACGGCATAGAGCTTTTCATCTTTACAGATCAAAATAACTTGTACCTCAAAAGTAACAACAGTATTATAGCTTCCTCATGATAAAGGCAGCGTGTGCTCTTAGCCGGGCACTCTTTCACTTTTTTTTTTTAGAGGCTCAAAAAGGCTATTTTCAGCTTATTAACCTTTATCTGAGTATTCAAAGAAAGTCTAGTTGAGTCCTCTGAGGACACAGCAATAAATAGACCATAAGAAGAAGCCAGGGAGTTGGACAGAGCAATGGTTGCCTGGCAGGATAGTGTGGATTGTGGATGATCAATGTGAAAAAGTCTCAGATAGGAATCAAATTCTAACACTATTGGCTCCAGTATGTTCCATTATGCACAGATTGCTTTGTTCTGAGGGGGGTGGGGGGCAGAGCGGCTTGTGGTGGGAGATTATATTCCATTAGTTCTTATGTTTTATCTAGACGGCCTCTGCACGCATCAAAGTAGCTTAATTCCAGCATGATATGTGTCAACCTAAATAAACCATGAGTAGCCAGCAATGTAGAAAATCTTATCTGCTCATGTTCCATTTAAGGTTTAGTTTTAATGATCAAGTGAATGCGTTATAGCAAAATAAAAAAATAAAAAACATTGCCTGCTGATGATGTGGCGATGTGCATGGTATTGTTTCTTTTTCTCTGCCTTACCTGGTGGTGGGTTCTGTAAAAGCTTTCCCAGAACAAATAGCCTTTCTCCACTCATGCTTCCAATTTTATCTGCCAGACATAGATATATTGATCTATGTTTGCTTCTAAATTTAAGTAGCACAAGAAAAGGTATTACAGTTGAATATATTCAGCTGCCATGCAGTAGCACAGAGAGCACAGTGGGTAGCTTCAAAAGCACAGTTGTTATTTTGGGATAAACTGTTGCAATTGTTGAAAAAAAAAAGAAAGAGAGGACACTGTCAGTCTTCCATCACTATGACGGTGCAGCAAAAAAATAAAATAAAATAAAAAAAGTAAAACTGTCAAAAAGGCAATTTGAAAAAGTCTCCTCATTTCCTCCTGCTGCTGGCACTACAGCAGCGTTACCTGAGGGTAGTAGTTAAAGCTCAGCTCGTGACAGGTTGTGGATAAAGCGGCTCTGTGTATCTTTATTGCTGTGTGCCCTGTTTGTGTGTTATTCAGCAGCAGTTGGCCGGTCGGCCCTCTAAAGTGCGTCTCCCTCTGCCTCGATTAGGTTCAATAGAGTCATCAGCCGCACTGTGCTTCCATAGCTCGCTTCCCAAGGTCGGCGGGCCCTCAGGCATTCAGACACACCATGCGATTAGCCTGAATATCACACACACTGTTATCCAGGGCAGACAGAAGACTTGCCAGCGAGCGAGCAGTTTGTACTGGGTGTCAGCTGCTGTGCCTGGGTGCTCTGCCTGTGCCTGTACACTGCTGTTATGTTTTTACACCAAGACACAGATTTTTGGGGGATTTCAGTTGCTGATGCGTCGTGAAGATATTGAACATCTTTACAAAATAATTACTTGTGGTGTTTCCCTGAGACTAAAAAAAAAACAGTGTCCCTGCATTGGAAAAGAAGCTAAACATTCACAGAGTCTCTGTTCTTGCTATTGTAGAATTTTGCAGGCATTTATATCTCCTTATTCACAGTTTAGTGCAGTAACATGCACACTGCTACATTTGTGAATTTCCTGTGCATGCCTTTGTAGAGTTTCACATGTATGTTACTGTTCCAGACAGCCATCATGAAATTCACTCAGCAGATCTGAAACTTCTGTTGGGGAATCCAGCACAGTGAACATGACTTGTCACTAATTGAGATTTAATTAAAAAGTCTGCATGGAATTCACATTTGATATAAAAAAAGCTTTGTTGGATTGATTTAAAAACAAACAAACAAAAAAACATAATCTGGGAGAAGTACCACAAAACCAAATTAGCTCAATTAGCTCATAGCCATCTTTATAGGAAACAGCTGGATAAGAGAATTCATCCATGCATCACATTGGATCATTGGTTCTGTTACTGAACAAGGTC
Organism: Toxotes lorentzi; assembly: GCA_037833715.1. NCBI lineage: Eukaryota > Metazoa > Chordata > Actinopteri > Toxotidae > Toxotes > Toxotes lorentzi. The sequence continues at coordinate 1,155,913 of JBBMJY010000004.1, forward strand.
TCTCATGTGCTTCCAGCTCTTGTGGTCCTTCATGGTGTAGCATAGGATGTTAAACTGGACGTGACTCAGAACAAGACACTTCAGAAATCTGATTTGACCAGTCAGAACGTAGAGATCCGGTTTGGATCCAGTTTGTAAAAATCATGTTTTTTTTTACCATCCAGTCTTTCTAAAATCAATCTGTCTCACACACGACACACAGCCGTTTACAGCATTTCTCTGTAAACACATTTCTCAAGACGTTAGAGCTAGTCTAACTGAGGGGAGAGTTTAATGTGATTTGTTTCCTGGGGCCTTGAATCCCTGTGCGATAGGCAAAAAAGAAGCTCTGCCACATGGTGAAATGTTCTTCACTCATCAAAGGAGTTCATTTAACTCCTCTGTCCTCCTGGAAAAAAAAAGCTTTTCTAGGTTGCCTGTACTTAAAGACCTCTTCAGATATGAAAAATTAAACATACCCCTGAAATGATTGCTGGCTAGCTTCCCTGCCTGGAGACTATCTAGTTGAAAAAGAGTAAAAATGGAAAAGAAAATCTTAAACCAAAAATCGATTGATGTTTGACCCACCTGAGCGATGCCTACGGAACCGATCGAAGGTGCATTACTGCGGATGTCCTGCTTGCTGCAGACCAGTGTGTCCACAGCAGCAACTCTGTCGGAGGTGACTTTGTCCATCCCAAGAGGGAACAACACAAACAAAAAGACTTTTCCCCCATCGATCTCAGCTCTTGCACCAGGTTCCCGAGCCTCACTCGGCCAGGGCTGAGGTGTTCCCTGTCACTGTCTGACAGATTTTCACTGCTGAATGCAACAGTCTTGTCGTCTCCCACATTTTGATTGTTGTAAAAAAAGCATGAAAAGCTCTATGCCAAAATACAAAAACAAATATAATTTTTTCTTTTCATCAGAGGAATTCTTTGAATTCTTTCTCTGTGCACAACTTGGTTCTTCTTGTTCCTCTCTGTGTCTTTGCAGGAGGTTCTCTTTGCAGCAGCTCTGAGTTATTTCATTTGTCATGCATAGAGTGGGTGTGATACATCTCTTAGTGTTCATTATCTTACATAATGTGACAAGATGCACTGTTGCAGAGGAGTCTGCTAAATTTGCAGGTATGTGTTACTGGCAGCTCAAGGCCGTTGATTGTGGTCTAGTGCTACTGCTACTACTGTGAACATTGTCTCAGGACTCTGCATTTCCCACAAAGGCGGAAAAATATACCAGCACACGCTGAAGGCAGCTTAAATGAGTTTTTCAGTGTTTGGTTTGCAAAGGAACTGTATATTTGTCATTTCTGTAACAAGCTGATGCTAATACGACCCATCCGAGCTGGTGAGAAACATCTGCGCTGCTGCGACGCTGTGAATAAATATCCACTGGCTTCCAGTCCCTTTAGAAATGCCAAATGTTTCTCATCCCGCTTTCAGCCCCTCATCTCTCTAGCAGTGCTGGAATTAGCTCAAATCTCCATTTCCACTTTTTGCCACTGTTAAAAAAAGTCGGACGTCTGTCTACTGTGTCACCGTTTTAGGAGACAATGGACAAATGTATCTTTGTTAACCCTGAGGGAGGGACGTTTATTTAGATCTCTTTGGTTAGTGAATTTCTCACTGGAGCCGTTAGACAGCTGCTGTGTCAGTTTCAGTGTGAGGTGAAGTAAATAACACCAATTAAAACGCAGGAAATATTTTGAACAGAAACTCAGGATGCAAAAAGCAGACTCTATAGGAGAAATTATTCAGTCTCAGGTAGCCATTAGAACAACATTTGATGGTTTAGAAATCACATTGCAATTATTGGCTTTGTTGGCTTAGTTCTTTCTTTATCTAACTCTCTCAGTGTTAACATAAGACATCCCCAGTCACCCATGACGATGATTGTTTAACTGTCTGTACACAAGGCTGTCATGTCTCTCAGTGAGCACATAGAGCTGCTTCAGAGACATTCATTCTTGTTGTTTGAACTATAAACTCTTTGTGCCATATTACCATCACTGAGTGACAGTACAGTTTGTGCAACAACGACATTTTTAGGGTTTTGGGAAGAAAGCTTCTAGCTCTCCATTTTAGTAACTTATTTATTTATTTATTTATTTATTTATTGTCCATAGCAATGAATCATGTCCATTTCTACATTTATTTCCACTACAGGTTCCTATCTGTAACCTGACGTGAAGCAGGGCTGAGTATGGCAAAATTTTGAAGTCTGTGATTGCTAAAATGAATTGTTGAGTGGACTCCAGTGGATTTCATAGTATTTATAGCCCATTCAGTGTTTAGACAGGAAGTACCTTTCATTTCTGTGAGCTGATCTTTGCAGTTTGGCCTCAGGATGCAGAGTTTTCATTCTTGGATCTTCAACATGCTTTACAGCTGACTGTCTCTACTCGCTTCCATTGTGCGTGAAATTCAATAAGTGTTTACAGCAGACACTCCATTTCAATTGCACAGTGCTTAGCATAATAAGCTAATTAAAGGTACTTCACTCATGATGATAACATTTTAGATTAAGGCACAATAAAATGCACTGTAGTCAATCTTCTTTATAGACTTTCATAATATCTATAACTTGCGTGGTGCTTGCATAAACTGCAATTCCATTCAGTTCCATTATATTAATAAGGCTGCAGGGAAGCCGGCCCATATTAGAGTGTTGCCGGCCCCCACTCTCCATTTAGATACACAAAACAGCCTCAATGAGATTCATTTATCAAGGTCCACAGACATTTATACAGAAAACATTGTGAATGTATGCAATCAAACATGTTTCACCAGCAAAGCAGTCTGTGTTTTGATTACACAAACATTTAGCATTTACATTATATCCTGTTTATACCAGTTCCTGCTTTGACTGAGTGTGTAATTACCTTTATGTGACTGAAATGTTGCAGGACTATTATTAAAAGACTTCATTGACTTTTGGGGAGTTTGGCCCCACCTGTCACCTTAGTCAACATATGATGAAAGGTTTGACACCCAGTTCATCTCCATTTTTTATTAAGATGCAAACCCACATTTGAGGATGAGTCTTTTGTCCTTCTCTTATTAAATTTAATAGACAAAACCAAAAAAGTGCAAGTGTGCTTTCAGACAGAAATCAGCTGTGTGTCCAAGCAATGCTGTCTGAAGCCCACTGCTTCCCCCTGAAGACATAACTCTTTGGCCCACACATAGTAGTAGGAAGTTGAAAAAAAGTTTTTGTTAGCATACATTACTCAAACAGAAGGAGATATTTCCACTTGTTGGGGACATTTTTCAGCAGCAGCTGTGTGTGTGTTTTTAATCATTTTTGCACAACTTTACACAGAAGAAGAAGACATGGATCCACAGACTGTGCATTAACAATAAGAAAATACAGCATATCACCCTGCTAATGCTTTAAGTCATTATATCCAGCTTAAGCAGATGTTTACACCATATTTTTTCCCACTTTGAATAGATGGACTAATTAAAGAAACAGCCATCAAACAACATTGTTTGTATTGATTATTATTTCATTTCAGTGTGTGTATGAATGACCTGCCAAGTACAAATCATTAATTAACCTGCCTACTCATCCACACTCACCAACTGTACCTTGCTCCCAATGAGGCTGTTTTCTAACACCTGCCAACTAACATTCATAGTTTCCTTTTCGTGTGATACCTGCACATCTGCACTTCATGTTCTGAGCTTAATTTCCTTATGAGTCACAAGATGCTGGAGTATGAAGAGGGAGATAATCCGCTTGGACAGGAGGCAGAGTGCAGGTCTCAGAACCCTTGTGAGATCACTGTTTAACATAAGGATATCAGACACACATAATCAGACATTACAGCCTCAGAGCCTGTGCCTCGTGCCAGTGTATAGGTAGGACAGTGTTATTTCTGAGACGACTCTGTGTGTGTGCTGCTGCAGAAGAAAAGGGGGACGTCAGCTTGCATTAGTGGATCTCAAGTCCATCGAAAAGAGCCTCCAAATTAGCACTATGAGTGTGAGTGAAAGTAGCCACATGTAAATTTACATGGTGTCGTGAACACGTCTTAAAAAGGTGACTTATCAAATCAGCTTCATCAGAGGTGTGTGAGGTGGTAAACCACGTTTACAGGAGGGGATCAGGGGAATGGAATTATTTTTATCACTTAATATTTGGCCTTGGTGGAGGTATGTGCTCTATGTGCCATTCTAATTCTAAATGTGTCTATTAGATGTAAAGGCCCTCTGAGTCTGAAAGGAGCTGAATGATGTCTAATACTTGTTTTGGCTGCATCCGGCAGAAATTAAGCCCTGCTTATGTCATCTACTCCTCTGCCTTTGAGGCAAACATCTATACTTAAGTCCAAACGGTTCCTTCCATCTAGGCCTCTCTTTCAGATGGTAAAATACAGCTATTCCTCCCTTCCACTTTGACAGCGTTCCTCCTGCATTTAGCTGGGGGACACCACACAAGCCCTTAGGGGAGAAAATTGATCCCCTTGCCTGGTAGCATCTTCTTGTCTCCTTCCACTGTCACTGAACAAATGCATCCTTTGAGCTTTCCCATTTTCTTGTCTTTAGGAGGAATAAAAATGAGTGACAGACTGCTTTTTTTCTTTCTTTCTTTCTTTTTTTTGTCCTTCTGTGTTGACACCTTTGTGTGGCTTGGTGTTGAGTGAACCTTTGCTGAGCTGACACTGCAACCACTGCAATAATCCTCTGGTTTTGTGGGGTGTACAGCCACAGAATCAGAAGGAATTAAGACTGGCACCCTTGCCCTCCACTTGTGGGGCGGATTAATAGAAAACTGGTAGCACAACATCAGCAAACAGGCTAATGCTGTGGAGTATGTTAACGCAAATAGGAAATGACACAGACTCTCAAAAGCTGCTGTGAAAATGAGGCGTTCCCCGTCGTCCTCTTCACCTCTTTTATCTTATAGTCTTGCATGACTTGGGGTTTGTGGAATCACCAGTTTCGTGGGTGGGCCGATTTCTCATGCACCCTCAATGCCAATAAGGACAGGATGAAAGGAAAATTCAAATAAATACAGAGAGGAAGAAGCAGGCACAATCTTCCTGATGGACAATTTGGAAATCAAATTGTATTATGGGTAAATGTGGAGATGAGAAAACAGGAAAAGAGAAAAGAAGCGATAGCCACTTGATAGAGCTCTCTGGGGCTCTCCAGCCTTAGCCACTGAATTGTTTGCAGCTCTGCTGTCCTCTAGAGGAACATGAAACACATCACAACTCGTTCCCTCTGCAGTGTCTGGAAAAGCTCAATTGTATGACAGCCCAAGGACGTTTGGAGAGGAGGTGAAGAAAGAGAGAAAGAATGCCCATTAACATTCCTTTATTTGAAAGTTTTCATTCCATCTTTCATTCACCCCTCACATTTAAAGTCTATGAGGTGCTCTTGTCTTTCTGTCACATAAACAGCCCAATGCAGGGCAGGATGTGTTAATAGTTTGATTGCAGAGTGATAATGAAGGACTGATGTTCACAGTCACAATCTTTTTGGGGAAAAAAAACAAAACAAAAACATTTATTTCTAATTGACTAGTCTGGGTTGGCATGAAGCCCACTTTACACACAGTCTAACACTATTTGTTTCTGTTTCTGTGTATTAAATGCTTGCTTGATTTTCCATGCCTGCAGTGTTGATGCGGACACGCTGTCATGTTTTTCAGCTCCTGGAGAATCTTAAATTATGTTTTATGCTTGAACATCTCAAACATTTTTGATTCCACAGGCGTCTAAAGTGAATTTGATTATTCCTGCTTATGGCTTTCAGTACAGTGAGACTTTTCTTTTTTCATCAGTTTAGACTAAAGAGATACTTGTAGCAGTCACAGCAGTAATCACTGTGACTCCTGCTGCCCTGGAGCCTCTGCAGAATGTCCTCCACCTCCCAGCCCATGGTGTTGCCTTAGAGCTGAGCCATAGGTATTCTGTATGCTAACTGTGATGTGTAGTGTGAAGTACATCACTATGAGCATGTCCAACCTGCTGATATTGACAAGCCAGTGCTTCTTTCAGTGTAGAACATTAGAAATGTTCCATTCATCTGTACATAGTCCAATGTAGCATGGATCTGATGTGAAGAAAACTCAAATGAAAATGAATAAGTCTAATAATTTCTTTCAACATATAATGTCACAACATGATTCCTTTGGAGCAGTCATGAATGTGTAAACTGTAAACTGATGCAATCATCCCTCACACATCCTGCTTTTGTCTCAGAGAAGTCTTCCATTTGTGTTTTAAATGGCGGCTCTGTTTCTGTGTGAGGCCTTTATCTCTCCGGGTTTTTGCACTAAGACATTGTGTGAAAATCTGTACACTGCTATACTAAGTAACAAAGGAAGATGGTGGCTTCCCATGATAAAGACCAGCACAGTCTACAGACCTAAACCCCACTGAGCAGGTTTAGGATGAGATGGACAGAAGATCCAAAGTAACCTGCATGTGCAACACATCTTCTGCAACAGTGTTAAATGAACTTTCTCAGCAATGTTTGATTTCCACTGTTGAAAGAATGTCATGAGTGTGATCAGCTGCTGAATCTGAAAAGAAGATTCTATGAATTCTTGCTTTAAAACACTTTATTTGTTCTGTACTTTAATGTCAATGAAACACAGACTTTGAATTATGTAGAATTAAATAAGAGATGAGAAAAGACTGAAGTGTTTAGATGCTTTTGACTGTTAGGGTTCATATGGCATATTTAAAATTCCTTGACAGTTCAATGGACCCAGAGACTTTACAGAACAATGCCCCTCACCGCCTCTGCCACTCTCTCCCCTTCCCTTGTAGCTTCTGTAGCTTAGCAACAGCCTGGGTAAGTGGCTCAGAGCTGGAGAATAGAGGAGAGAGGGTTAATGGACCAGCATGTAGAGTCTCTTGCTCCCCTGTGCCTCCCATTGTCATTGTCTCTTTAATTTGACACAGTTTAATTGTGTAGCTGTGCCTTAATGACACATACATCATCCTGTCAGTGAGCAAATACAAATATAAGCTTGGCCTTTAGTGCTGCCGACAGTTTATTGTAGGAGAGGAAAGCGTTTGCTCGGCAATTGGGAGAGAAAAGTTGACTTTTTTAATACCACAGAGGTGCAACCTGTACCTTCCCTGTGGCCTATTTAAATTTAGCCCACATGTCACTGTTTTTGTCAGCGCTGTTAAATAGCACATGTCATTGGGGAGAATGGAACCCTAATAAAGTTGTTATATTTATAGTGTGAACAAACATTTACGGCTGCAATATCAGACACATACGCAGACACAGAGCTGCTTTAGGCACTGACTAGGAGCAGACGTTTACCTGTCACAGACAGGTTTGTCTGTTGCAGCCACTAGTTATGATGCTTCAACTTATTTCTCACTCCAGTGTCTGTCTAAATTTTGTAATTTCCTGCATGAGGAGGAAGCAGGAACTGCTGTCGTTTGGTCACAGGGACCTGCATGCACTACTCTCCACAGATGACAAGGGGTAACTGTTGGCTTCATGTGTACCAAGGCCACATTAATCTATGTTATCCACAGGATAACAGTGAGGTCCACAGGCTAATGACAATGACTGTGGTTCACAGGGAGACTCTGCAGCTGTCAAGTAATTTCACAGATTAAGAAAAAGGCACCTGACACCTGTGGCTTAGTCATTTTTCTGCTTTGGATTGGTTTTGTTGTTCAAACTGTTGTTCCTTAACATTTTATCAAAAAGTACGAGGCAGTGATTGTTTTGGCTTTCTAACCAGGTTAATGGATACTTTGAAACCTCTGGTTTAATAGTTTTAACTGTAAGCAAGTTAAATTAAATTAATTAAATGACCAACAAACTAGACCATGTTCAAGACAACTGGTACTGTGCCTTCTGTCAGTGTCCTGATTTATTCCACGTCTCCATGTTTTGAAATACTTTAGTCTCAGTGCCTGTTTCCTAATCTGTGATGCTGCTATCTCTTTGCACTGTATAAAATATAACCAATCACACTTTGTGTAGTGTAAATCAATGCAGTGTAAATCAATGCACCAGAATTCCCTCATGACTCTCTCTCTCTCTCTCTCTCTCTCTCTCTCTCTCTCTCTCTCTATATATATATATATATATATATATATATATATA
>JBBMJY010000004.1:1177105-1208844 GCA_037833715.1 Toxotes lorentzi
CCCACACGACGCGCTTTCGAGCTTATATATGTATATGTGTGTGTGTGTGTGTGTGTGTGTGTGTGTGTGTGTGTGTGTGTGTGTGTGTAAAACAATACATACAACTGTCCTTTTTCACCTTCTACTCTTATCATGAAACTATGTCTACTTGTGACCCCTAATCATTTGTTGTATGTCTGATTTGTCTCTGATTTGTGTGCAGTTCAATGCAGTGGTGTTCTGACTGCAAAATAATAACACATTTGTGCAGCTTTTTTAGTTTATTTTAGTTTTAATTGCTACTAGATATGTAATTCAATATGTAATTGAAAGAGCTGAAGCTAAGCACTGTCTCCGAAGTGCATGAAAATGGCCCAAGGGAGCCTTTCAGTTGCTTGTTGTTTATTTTATTTATTTTTTTATTTTTTTAAAGCAGACATTACAAACAAAATTTATTTTCTTCTGGACCCCCTCCCACTGTGTGCACATTCACCTTTAAAAAATATATATTTAACAGGGTCCTGTGATCTATTATGGAGCCTTTTGGGGCAATAGCTGTCTAATTTTCATGCCATACGTAAAACAATGTTATATTTGTTAGCAATAGAAAACTGTTCATTGCAGAAAATTAAGTTGGCTAAACAGTCTTTAACAAATATCGGTGTGAGTCACACCCCACTTTCTTTGCTATTCCGTCACAGTTGGTAAATGCAGTTTGTCTCCTAACACATCACCATATGTACAAACAGAGCGTTTATATCTTACTGTAACAGAAGGGGCTCTTTGTGCTGTATCTTCACAGCCTTCACTGTGTGTAAGCTTGAAAATATGTTTTTCACAGCGTGATGCCTGTAATAATCACTTGACAATGAGAGGAGATTCATTTTAAAAATGTATCTGATGATGGTGGAGTTGCAGGATCTGTTATAAGTAAACAGGTGTCATTCTCCAGTGGTTGAAATGCTTGCTGTTTGCTGAAGGAATTTTTAGGGGATACACCATCACCACTCCTACTGTGAATGCCACCACTGCCCCCCTCCCCACCCCTCACCACCCTCAGAGCCTCCAATCTCATATGCACAGAGGCAGACACAATTATTTTCAGAGCGATAGAGGGAAATGTCATCAGGACTCTCCACATTCTGCCACCTTCTCTTCTTTTTTTCTCATTTCCATGATTCCCTTTATCAATTAAGTCTGCTCTCAAGATTGTCTCCAGCAATTTCATTACAGTCAATTAGCCTGGAGAGAGGGAGCGAGAGAGAGGAGAGCTTTCCAGTCAGCAAGGGAGCTGCAGACGAACAACATGCATTTCAGCCCCTGCATACCAAACAGTGACAGCAGGAGGCTGCTGGCCAAAAGGCCCCTCAGACTAGCCGAGGACATTTAGCTCTCTCAAGCTTAATAATGTTCCGGAGACGCTCAGTGGAGACTGCAGAGACACACTGCTGGGCCTTTGTGCCTACATATATTTATATAAAGGAAGTTGTGATGGACACATTGGTGACCGCAAATGTAGCAGCTATGAAAGCCTGTCCTCAGTTGGACGGTGTAACGCGAGCCTAAGTTAGCATTCAGACGTGCAGTGGGTCGCATGGAGACAGGTTTTTGTGATCTGATGCAGTGTAGCATCTACACAGAAACATCCCCATTCATTTTACTGCTGAGATCAAGAGGTGATTAATGACTAACTTAACAACTTGGGATGTTAGAAAAAGAAGAATATACTGTAGAGAAAGAACATGCTGTAGATGTTGACCACAATATGTTCCTGTATATCTGTGAATGTCACATGATTGGACTAATCTCAGGATCCCCGACGTCCTTCTGTTACTCACCTCCAGTTTCCGGGCCTCCAGTTACTTTTGCCTCACATGTCAGAGTCAAACAGTAAGTGGGAATTTTTCAGTCATGTAACATTCTCAACTTGTACTGATATGTCTTCACCTAAGTTCATTTGCTGTGAAATGAGAACTGGGTAACACTGTGTTTTAACACCGTTTTTTAAAGCATTTACAGGAGCATATAAACAACTCATAAATAGCCTTTAAGACACTATTACAAAGTATAATGGCTAACCACTGCAGAACTCATTTGGTGAAGCATCCGTAACTGATGCCTATAATGATTAGTTATATTGTGTATCATGTAGTTATAGTCAGGTGAAGTGTCTCCATCAGTGTTGAACACATTTATAAAGACTTTGAAATCCACATGTGAATGATCTGTACATATGTAGAAACAAGACATAAAAATTAGAAGCTTGTGACTGCAACATTCATCCAGGAACATTTTCTAGGTCACATTACATGTTGGGGTGAAACAATTCTGCTGGTCTGTCTCATCTCTGTTTGTCAGGTCTAACCAGGGCATTCCCTTTAATGACATCAAAACATATGGCTAAGATGCAGCTGGCTAACTCTCCTGCAGCAGATCAGCCTGCCAGAACTCCTGGGAATCCGCATGGGTTCTTGGGGGAATAGCCAACATATGCCTGACTATGCAGTTTACTGCAACATTACCTGTATTCCGTTTTGGTATCATGCTGTCAATGCAGTGGGTAGACCTGATGGTGCTGTGTTTTTGCGGTATCAAGCTGTTCATTATTTTTGGTCTGGCTGGCTTTACAAGTCAGCAGTAACTGAATTCTATGTAGGGCAGTGTTTGCATGAAAATATCTTCACATGACAACAATTTCTGAGGCGGTAAGAAAATAACTGTTTTGGTTCAGTCTGCAGGTTGAGATCAGCTCAGAGGTTGAAAGGTTTATTTTTAATGTACAGTACAGACTGAGATTGAGCTTTCTAGTTTAAATATTAAGAGCCACATTACAGGCGTAGCTGGCTGGTAGGCGGCCGAGTTTTTCTCTCACTGATTTACGGATTGTTATTTTGGATGAAAAACACTTTAACTAGCCTCTCCTGTTATATTAACTGCGAAAGCAATCTTTTAAAACTTGTACAAATTGCTAATAAAATCACTCTAATATGGCTTTGTAACACTCGTGCCTTTGTAAACACATCCATTAACAGAATCATGACAATGTACAGTACACATATAAAATAAATTGCCATCATTTGCCATATTTTGCTTTGCTTCCTGTTAATAGCATACTTTTCTTATTTTTCAAGGAAACTGTGGGTGGTAGATTGTGTTGCATCATGCAGCTTCTCACCCACACAGCAATAACAGAAGTAACATATGGCCCTATTGAGAAGGTATATTAAACCCACATTTTGATACCATGAACGGTGTCTGTTGGTCTTGACGTCAGCTTGGTACACAGGGTATCATCAAAGTTTGTCGGCCTGTCTTCTCTTTGCATGGAGCACGGCACCCAGAAACTTACACAAACACCAGGCTTACATTACACATTCCTCCTACATAATAGATCTTAGATTTTGGAGCATCTTGCTGCATTAGTTTGCATATAAATTAGAAAAAAATAGATTTTCTTGAAGCCACTATATCTTCCTAATGTTTTAAAATACGGCATTATATCACCCCATGAGTGATGATGACACAGAAATATCCAGTCGAGATAAATACATTTAGATGAATGAATGAATGCTATGTTTTATTTCCTGTGATTATAGGAGAGCTGGGTGTGGAACCTAGAGACTCAACCTTTAGTGGTTAAGGTGTCCTGTTCCTGTTTTCTTGTGAGCAAGTGACAGTTATGTTTTCATCCGATGCTACTCACCGTGTGCATCCTTGCACCAGATATTGCTCAGCAACATTTGAATCAGCATCAAATGACAGGTGTGGGACTCCTGGCACGGTGGAATCAGCTGAAAGCACTCCTACAGCTGTGATGGAGCAGATTAAAGGTCACACAAGGATTTAAAATGGCAATGTAATTTCAATTAAATCCAGTGGAATCAGCAAAGATTTACCAGAGTAAATCTGTGTTTACGTCCAAGTTTAATGTTAACTTTTGACTTTAAGTGGCACATGAGAGGGTCTGCTAACTGACTCCTGTCAGAGAGCTTTCTTTTCTCTCTTCAGTGACTTTTGTTATTGGGCAAAATTATGTACAATGATGAAAGAATTGGCTGACTAGTGCTAACCTTGTCAGTTAGAGAGTCAGTGGATAAATTGCCACCTACAGCCATTCTCTAACAAGTCCTCTGCGTATTGACACAATGTTACAAGGACGTCCGAGAAGATGTGCAGATTCATTTCACTGTACCGTTCTCTGGTGTGACCAGGCCTGAACTGTTTTCACAGGTTGACCTCTGGTCTAAGATCCTGTTTGATGTAACTGTTCTTGCACACACATTTGGTTTTTCTTCTGTTTGTCTATCTTGTGAAAAAAAGAATCATTTTCATTTTCACAATCAGAACTGATGGGATATGACAGCTCCACTTGCCCTCACATCTGCAGGCCAACCTGATATGCCGACCATAACGTTGTAGTAAATAGTTCCCACTTGGAGTAGCTTGGAGCACCTGCATCATCTGCATCCACTCGACTGCTTGACTGTAGCTCAGACTCTTCACCAGAATCTTTTTTTTTCTGTCTCTCTCTCCTCTGCAAACGTGTCCACTTCAGGCTCAGCGTTTGCCCATATGTGCCGTGCTCGGCAGGAACGGCTTGGTTTCTGAAATTAGACACACCTCTCCATTGTGTTATTGTTTGCTAGAGGCAAATTTGTCTTGAAAGGGCTCGCAAACAAACCGACTGCAACATCTTCAAATCGTGCACAAGGTGTAATATTTTGTGTGGATTTTCACTCACTTATATGAACAACTGTGAAATCACAAAAGCTGCTCACGTTGCATCCTTTACTGCTATCCAACGTGGATAACCATTCCTCTCATAAGTAAAGCAGAACTAAGTGAATCCTTCAGAGCCTTCTGTTTGACGGCAGCAGCTGCTTAAAAACGATTGCCAAAAGTTTTCATGGATACGCTTCTCATCCTGAGACAAGGCAGCAAACCAAGCTGATAGTGTTTGAGGTCTTTTCAAAGGCTGAACATATAGAGTGCAACTGAAGAGAAAATTGGTGTGGAAATTGAAATGGCAGGGCATTAATTCTTCCAATGAAAATGATTTTGTCACAATTTAGTCTGGAGCTTGTCTGTTTTAAGATACATCTGCTAAATGGAATGGGATCGGTTTTAGGGAACTGTAGCAGTGTGTTTCCATCAGGCAGGAGTGATGCTGTGTGCTCCTTTGGCCTCTCTTAGCATTCCTGCAAAGGCGCCAGTTTGTGGGTCTCAGTCGGAGACACACAGAGGCGAAAGAGATGTGACAAGCTTTCCTCACCCGACTACCACCCACCATCATCACCGTCAACACCATTAGCACCGCCAACACCGCCAACACCCACATTCAAGTTCTCTTCATGAATATCTCCACTGTTCTCTGTTTCTTCTTCCAATGCTCACACAGATTATGCATAAAGTTTTTAATTGATCCCTCTGGGGTGGGATTCTCTCAGTTGGGGGAGACTTATGTACACAGTGGTATGAACCTCGATCCTGTGATTTCTAAGAAAGCACAAACGTTCTGAATACCTTGCTCCAGGCGGCATTGATTGCTCTTGCATAGATACTCGTGCTTCTACGCTGCAGAAACCTTCAGTGAAGAATTGGATGTTTTGCATTTATTTGACTAGTGAAAGTGCAGGAGAGATGGGAGTGGGACATTTAGTGTGTTTAAGATGAATACCTGTATGCCATGCACAATCAGGCTTTTTTTCTTCAGTCCCCCTGTTTGTGTTTGAAGTGTTTATGCATATAAACTGAGATGGTAAATAAATGTGAATACATTAATAAGCAATGAACATGTATTGAGTTCTGAATAAATGAGAGCAGCCTCCAAATGTTTGTAGTAATTTAGTTTTTTGACCTCTCACCCAGCTGACACAATTCACCTCTAACATTCCACCACTTCTTAGAGTCATAACTCAGTCAGATCTAAAAACACAGACATCACACGCACACACTTTGATCCAGTCAGCTGAACTCACTCTTTATAACAGTGGCACTGTAAATCCACCTGTGAATCATTTTACACACACACACTGTTACTTATAAACTCAGATCTTACCTCATAATCATCTGACTCAGACTTTTCCTCCAGTATCAGAGTAATGCAGGTGACTGTTGTCTGTGCAGTGTGAGCAGGAACTGGTAGCAGCCACAGCAGCAGGACTGTCCATGTCCACATTCACCAAACTGGTTCTGAGTTCAACGTTCAGGCATTTAACAAGGTTTTATCAGGTTTCTCTGGATTTGTTATTCACAGTAGAATAAAGTTTGATGGGAATTATGCAGCACATTATGCAACTTCTATTTCAGCCATTCATTTCAAACTTGACCATTAACTGTTAGACATTATATCAGAGGGTAGCTTTGCTTTACAGCCTTAATGTACTGAGATAAAAATCAAGACTTCGTTGCATATCAACACCTTATCCAGATTTCCAGGTCTGACTCATTTCCTCATGCTCTGTCTGATATGTGTGCAGTGTGTGCAGAGGGGTTGTTGGTAGGTGAGAGTGCGTGAGCAAGCCCTCTTCCCTGAGTATGACTCACAATCTCAGCCTTTAAACTCTCCCAGTCCCTCTGGGGTATTAAATGTCCTCATCCTTGTCCCCGATCTTTTTGAGAGCAGATGATCCTCATTAATGGTGTCCGGATGGAGGGTATGTGTCTTTGCAGCCTCTTCTGCCCTCATTCTGAGAAACCCAATCTGACAAATCCTCTTATAAAGATATCATTCTCCTGCCATGCCATCCCATCCCGGTCCTTGTTCTCATCAGACATCGACGGCGGATTCGTCCTTCCTTATTTGCACACGGCATTGATCAGGTGAAAGCAGCAGTGAAACTAGGACAGACGCTGTGGATGAGTTGTAATAAATGATGAATATCCTTTGCTGAGCATTTTTTTTTTTGCAGGGACCTGACACATGAGGTATGGCGATCACAGTTAATATCGTCTCACCGGCATACAAATGAGGGGTCAGGGTGCCATCCCATCAACTACAATAATTGAACTGTCATCCGTATTCCCCCACTTCTCCACTTGTATTCCCCTTTCTTATATATTTCATCAAATTTTCATCACCTCAAATGGGGGCGTCATTTCCTGTCTTCATTTACTCAGCTAACTTGAATGCTATGACTTTGCTGACAGCGAACAAGATCTGCAGCCATGTTTTCTCAGATGAAAGCTGCATGTTGATGAAAGAGTAGTTCAGCAGAGATCAAGGCACTCGACCTTTAAATGTGAACAAATGACAGCGCACCTGTTTTCATTTTTTTTTCTTTTTTTTTAATCACTTCCTGATGTTTAAACCCAACTCTACTGCCTACTTACCGATGCCTCACACAGATCACAGCTGTTCTATACTGCGGGCTCAGAGTTTGGATGACACCTCAAGGTAACCGATTCACTAGCTGCTGCCGTGGTAGATCAATTTGGTGTGATAACATCATGATACGAAGGCAGAATCTGAATTCCTTTGGAAAATATTCAATGTCAAGGAATTGTATTTCTCTTCAGCACCGAGGGAGTCGGTGTAGCAGCTCTATCCTCTCGTCTGTTCTACAACCCACATCCCTTAATAAACACGTTTGTAAACTGCAGATTACCGTGCACCCATGGTCTCATCTATCTCAGAAAATAAATAAATAAATGGTACGCCCTCCGGTGGGCAAAACCAATGAGTTTGCAATACTAGCTCAGTGGGTTTTTGTTTAGTGGTAAGTTGTTGTTGCAGTCATTTCCTGTCACTAAAAGAACATAGTGACTTTTGACATTTCTTGAACAGATTTCTGTTGCAGTGCGTGCTGAGGTCAGCGGTCTATAGTTTCTATTTCCCAGCTGTGTATGAAATCATATGTAGTCTTTGATTGGAAGCTGACTCCGCTTTCACAAAGCTAAATGTGCAAAAAGAAAAAAAAAAAACAAAACAAAAAAGAGTCCTTCAAATGACCAAAACCAACTTTTACACCAGAAAATAACTGAAAATGACTGTCTGAATATTATATTATACTGTGTATAAAAAATGCCTGGCATGCAAAATAACTTTTATTCTATTATTTTATATTACACAAATTAATATATTATATGAAGTTCTACTTTAAGTTCCAAATGGTGGATTGGATCACAGATGATTAAGACAAATAGAAAACATATAGATATAGCTACAACAACAGCAGGGGTGGAAGCCTTTTCTCTGGTGATTTGACTTTTCGTGCATTTAAGCGCTGCCAACTGTTGCAGCACAAAATGAAGTTCAGTTGAGTTTTAAATGGATTTTATTTCATCTCAGTGCGCATTCACTCGAGACTTTAGAAAAAGAGAGAGAAAGAGAGAGAGAAAAACAAAAATCAAGGTGAACTTCAAAACATCTTTTTTTTTTTTTCCCCTGGTGTTCAGTAATGAGAGTAAACCTTGGGATTTCACTTTAAAAAAAAGACTTATAAAAGTTGAATGTGTGGACGGTAGGCTACGCTTGAGTGCTCCTATTCATCTTAAAACAGTTGACTGAGAACTCTGTATTCTTTTATACATATATCAGCCTCTCTGGTGGGTAATAGGCAAGTTGATCATCATCACAGTCTGATAGAAATCATGCAGTGGGGCCAGTTACTTTGTGCATCAAGGAAAATTAGGACTGAAGTGCCCTCACCACTGGATATCAGTTAGTTGAGAAAAGAACTTTGGGAGTCCAAATAAAATCCCACATGTGAAAGACAGACGGCAAGGCAGAGGAGCAGGAGGCAAACGCTCGCGAGGAGAGCTCTCGACATCAGGCTGTGTCTGAGAGGTGCAGTATCACCTCGCTGAATTTGATCACAATTACAAGTCACGTAAACACCCAAAGCTGGCAGTGGGCAGATTAGCACAGAGAGACGGGGAGAGGAAGCGACCGAGAGCGATAATTAAACAGAAAGAAATATGCCATGTAATAAGTCATTTTAATGTCCACAGGCAGCAGTTTTCTTGACGTCCCCTAACGCTCTGCTTATTTCCACTAGTCCTCGGCCGTGAGCCTGAACAAAAAAAAAAAAAAAAAAAAAACCTTCTCGGATGCTTCAGCTGCCATCTGCTAAGACTAGTTAACAAAAGAAACACCATCAAACTGTAAAATTATGCCTTTTTATGATTTGAACTCTGTAATTATTGCTATAGACAGCCTCTCTGCTGGATTCATCATTACTATCATTCCATTATTTTAATGTAGCTCTCTCTGTGTCCTTGTCCTCCGTTTTCTTTATTTTCTTTCAAATTCTCTTTACGAGAGGAGAGACCTGTTTCACCAAAAGTGTGTTGAAGAAATTTAGGCTTTGTAAAATTTCCTTCAGTTTGTTTTTTCTTTTTTCTTTTTCTTTTGTTCATGTTGTAGTTTTTTAGTTCTCTCGTAGGTATGAACTGCATGACACGGAGTCACTGGTTTTATTTCCTGATGTAGATGCTGATGTGAAGTAGATCACACACTCCTGCTAGAAGGGGATACACTGCAAGGACTACATTCAGGAGAAATGTCAGCGTGATAGATGCCCACAGTCTGTCATTAAAAGACTTCAAAACTTGGCGGGATCCCTAGGATGGGCCACGTGTCTCCGTGGCACCCTGCGGAGCTGCCCACATTACCCCAGGAACAAGTCAGGGTGGAAGATGGATGCGAGTGTCATGGCGCTCACTGTTGTATAGAGCATACCAGTTGACTGAGGAGATGGTTGGGGTGTGTGTTGGGGGGTCAGTCCAGGTCTGGGCTGCCCACAGCTTTTGTACGTCTGTCTCATTTCACAATTCATCAGCCGAGCGTGACTGTCAGGCGAGCCTTCAGCTCTAGCGATCCATCAGGACCTGTCACCCAGCCATCACAACTGAGAGATGAGGCCCCGGCATTCGAATTCCATTAGCCCCATCAGCCCTGGCTATACCGCCAGGCAGCCCAGTCAGCCAGCCAGCACCTTGTTCGGGACTCAAAAGATAATAAAACCGTATCAGCGAATCAGAAACAGCTCCCGTCTCCCTCCAACCACTACCACTCCCTCCGTCTTGTATGGGATACGCTGCTGACATTACTTTTCTTTTCTGTCCTTTCACATTTTCTTTCCCTAAATAAAATATTTCTGCTTCTTCCCACTCTTTCCCCCACTCACATCAGCACAGCCACTTTTATTAGGGTCTGTGGAAAGAGAAAAAAGAAAGAAAGAAAGACCTGAGCTTAGATTTGTAATCATTGGGTTGTACAGACATCAACACGAAGCTCTCAGGTACACTTTGACACCGGGGCCATTATGATGTGAGGATGCCTCTTCATTCCAGGATGTGATGGAAAAAAAAGGAATAAAAAAAATCTGTAATCGTGATTACATATGAGTGCTGTGGAATCATATTAGTGGTATCACAGGAAGGCATTGGCTGACACTATTTTCTGAGGGCAGATATGGATATGTCTGTATTCAAACTGCTGATGTTTAAACATTTAGATTGAATATTGTAAATAAGAAAACACTAAATTAAATCATTTTTTTCGAATATCAATATTAATATATTGCAAAAGTATGAAAAATAAAAGTCAGATCAGTGCTTCATGCAATTAACATCAAAAAAATATTAATGTCATTTTTTTAATTATCTGTTCAAAATCATTCATTTGAACAGCAGAAATTGTTTAGATTGCTTGATAGCATCATTTAATTGTTTATAAATATAGAAATACAATGATGTTGTTTTCTCATAATCTAAAACGTGTATTCATTCTTATGCACAGTTTTCAACCTCTTTCAGGAAAGATAACGTATCACACCTGATTGTGGGGGAACAGAGACCGACCTTTAATTTAAAGTTTCGAGGCAGCAGACTTCGTTTTGAATTAGGTGATTTAATGTCTTAAAGGAACATTATGCAACTATTAAAACTTTGTTCATTTAAAATCTAATAACACTGAGTTAAAAATGAAAGAAACATTGATTTAATATATATGATATCACATAGAAGCTCGTAGTGAACACCATGCGTGGTTCACAAATGGTCCTAAGTATTGCTTTAAAAATGTGCTTGTACACTGCACACAGGAAAAACGAGTGCTTGTGATAACAGTAAGTACTGAAGGCAGCCCTTTGGAGGGCTGAAGTATTTGTGTTTACATGATATTAAAGCTGTTTTATAATATTTTAGTTGGTCAAACGGCTCCTGTGACCCAGACTCATTGAACAGCCTTCTAACCAATTAGAGAAGGGCAAAGTCAGGGGTGGGACCTCACGGCTGTCAATCAATAAGTGAACGCTCCTGGTCTACTACTCCACTCGCACAGAGGCTCCAAGCTAGTATTATCTGCTGGAAGATGTCACTGTGGCTGCCTAACAGGCTGGCAAGCTCCCGATTCCTGCATTCCTGCAGCGAACACCACGAGGATGTAGGTGAAGGGCTGGGGCGGAGCATGGAGGATTTCCAGAACTTGCTTATTGTAGCTTTAAATTTGAGAGAAAACGTGTATCTGTCTTCAGATTACTGTGGGATTTACAGAATATCTGACAGATTCCCAAAAAAATAAAATTGAACAGTTTACCTGAAATGATCTCATTGAGGACAATCAACTCACAATTCAAAAGTGACTTTGACCCACTTGCTACTTTGCTCTGCTTTCTATTGTACATTGACAGGATATTGATCCAAGTGAGTATATGCCCTCCCATTTTACCAACAATACCCTGAGTGACAGGATTATGTCCTGTCACGCTGCCTTCTCTTTCTTAAGCCAAGCTCCGGCATTTTCAGAGCACCCCGGGTTTTTTAGTAGGTAGAGAAGATGAGCAATGTTGTCTCATCTCCAGCACTGGCATCATTGCCTTTCTCCTTAATCCTTCAGGCAGTCAATTTGCAGCCAGCGAAGTGTGAAGTTCTATAATGATGGGTTATTGACCCGTTTGCTGTTTGGCAACGAGGTCTGAGGCAAACTGAAAGGATAGTTCCTGTTTTTCCATGTGCCGTTCACATAGCTCTGTGGCGCTGAGGGTAATGTAACTGAAATTGATAATGTGGTTGTGTGATGATGGCCACACAAATATCAGAAAATGTTCTCCAGCAGTAATGTTTAATAAATTGAGAGTGCATATGTGCAATTCAGTCACCTCCTTTTAAATTTGTGGGTCAAATTATCCTCTCCCAACAATGGAGGCCATGTTGCTGATTTAGGGCATGTTCTGTTAATTTTTAAAAAATAATTATGGATTAGTTCCTTTTTTTTCTCACCAGCCTGCAGCATGGACCTGAATTTAGTAGTTAAAAAAACACCAAAAAACAAAGGCAGTAATTTACCCTGGTTGTGTGTTTGAAAAAAAAAAAAAATTCAGATCACAAATGAAGACACATTTGGAGAGTAGCTGGGAAATAAGAGAAGAATCAAAAAATCAATAGTGCAGTCCCAAGGGAAGAAAAAAAAATCTAAAGAAATAAGTACAGCAACACGACATGTCTAGCAAATGTCTTTGGTTTTCAGAATATCAGGCATCTAAGTTTACCACCCTCCATTAGACTTCCCATTCACTTAAAAGATCAAAGCTTTTAGTTATATGGCAGGGGATATGATACTAAACACACAGTCAAGGACATGCTGGACAGGCTGTTAGAAGAGTTACCATTAACTGCCACAAAGTATCAGATGGGGCAGATTTAACACTTAAATCTCCATATGTCCATTTTAACTCAATTTTTAACTCCATTCCAACTAAATCCAACCAGATCCAACAAAACAAAATCAAAAGAGTGACATTTGTAGAAGACATGACATAATCTAGTCTTCCTGGAAAGCACTTTTTTGTGTGTCACTTTTTTTGTCTGTCTCTGTTTTTCTCTCTCTTTCTGTCTCCCTATGCTTCCCATGAGGTTCCTGTGGTTATTTATCTTGACATGAGGGAGGGGAAGCCTCAGGGTAATGCTTGACAGGGATTCCTCTCCATGATTCCTGGCACCTCTCTCCATTCCCCTACTGTCACTGTAGGGGAATATAAGGGAGTCATAAAAGAATGCTGTCATGTCACTGTCACAAACACACACTGCTCGGTGTGGTACCGAGACGTCCGGCACCAGTGCAGACTGTGAGCAGCAGAAATGTGTTGCGTGTGTGTGTGTGCTTGTACTGTATGTCTCTGTGTGACGTGGCTTGGAGAAAGAGAAAGTGTATTTCTGTGTTTACCTGCCAGTTTAAGTTTTCGTATGAAGCTGTAGTTCTAGCATTGGCAGCTCCTGGTTTGAACTCCCAACACAGTATCTTATCAAAATAATATCTAACACTTTCAGGAATAGTTAATAGTTGTGGATTAATACAACCTGGGCTTTATTGGGTCAGCGGTTGTAGTACTCACCAAACAAAAGATTGAGATCTGGGACATGACCCTGCTGCAACCAGACAATGATGTTTATACTGGATGATTAAGCAGTACCTTGAATTACGGCCAATGGTGCTCTGAGCCCAACACACAGTCACTGTACTGTACTTACATGCATAAAACATGGCAAGAGACAAACAAGCGGAACACATTGCTGAACCATTACCTTTATTACAAACACGCCTTGTTACATAAAGGACATACTACGTCCTGCATTACCACTGAATGTTGGCACGTGACATAAATTCTGAGGGACAGCTCCAGTATGGATGGAATTGTTAGACCAGACTGAAACAAGCCAGAAGTTTGACCAGATTATTTAAACCTTTTTTTGTTTGGTGAGCATGTTCAAAAAGTTGGTAATGATTCCTCATTGCACAGAAAAAGTCACTGTGTGCACACAGCTATGGTCAATGCAGCTGATCCAAGAAATTGTTTAGGTCATAAGTTTACCATGGGCCCCCCTTTTCTCTTCTGAGTAGGCTAATGTTGGGGTTTTGTTAACACAGGAAACTCTCAAGCAAAGCAGTTCAGTGGTCAATCATTATTTGACAGCTTCATATTAGGAGAGGATAAAATCAGCCACCCTCAACTCAAATCAGACCAAGTGGCCCATAGTGAGCCAGTGGACCTTGGGGATTCATGAATAAAACATAGCACGTGTGTGGCGATCATAGGCAGTAGCATTATGGGGCAGACAGTCCACAGCCCACTGTGCCATATGGTGTGTCTCAGTTCATAATTGAATATTTGTTTGAAATCAAAATGTGGAGCACAACAAGCTACAAGGTATTGATGGATTCCACAGTGGCTGCAGTCTGTGTAGACATGAGGAATTTCTGATTTACAGTTATGTAAATGTTGAACAAAGGCAACATGCCTCAGGGTTCTGTCTTTCATCTAACACAATGGTTTTACAGTAATTACAGTTGGAACAGTGGAACAAAAATGATCCACTATTGGCAAAACAGGAAAAGAGCAAATGTCATGGAGTATTAATATGTTCATTCTGGAAAGCAGAAGTAAGACATCATGTTGATTCCAAAGCCAAAATTTGATCATCAATACATAAAGAGCTCACTGTGCACTGATGGACTGTATTATAGCAACACTTCCAGCAGCTTTTCATAGCCTGAAAGATGTATGATAGAGGGCAGGCCTCTACTTTTTGTATGGGAATCTTCATGTTTTACAGTTCCTCTCTACTCATTACTGAGTGTCATAATTAAGCCTTTTTTTAACTGCCACCTTTTTGTTGAACTGTAAGCCTCGTTTTTTAACACTTGATTTAAGTATAAGGCAGTAAAACTCACCATCACATCCATCTGTCCTTACTTGTGTGCACTTAGTCTCAGTGACCTTTGCAGCTCCTGGAGTTGTTACTCAGTGTAGGTGACTTTCCTCTGCATGGCTGCGTTCGGTGATGCATTGCTGCAGCAGCAGTAACAGCAACGGCAACAGCCCCTGATGACTGTCTGACATACAAGAAGCTCCTCATCTGCGAAACGGTTGCCTGCGTTGTTGTGCACCTCAAATTTGTGTTTCTCACTTTGTGTCACCTTGACTTACCCACCTCTATTCTGCAGATCACCTAATAACCATATACAGCGGGATCTGTTTCATGTAAATGGGCTCCTGCTCTGTGCTTAGACGACAGAGGAAAGAGGCTGGCCTGGTATCTATCAGCAGCAGGAAACCTTTACCAAGGAAGGAACATCAAATTCAATTAGCGAGTGAGGCAGTTGCTGTGGTGTTGGGATGTGTCTGGAGGGGACAAACGTTCACCTCGGCGCCTGTGATCCATCGGCAGTGTGAGGCTTACCATGCTCAACCACCCGGCAACTTGTTCTGGTCCACATCTCTCATTCAGATGACATATTTCTCTTTGATCTCTTCAAAGAAAACCTCAACACACCCCACTATGCAAATCATTTTTCAGTAATGTAGAGCAAAAAGCACGAGTCCAGCTCTGCGAAACAGCTTCCAAAAGAGTTGAGATGAAGAAAAAATGCTTAAACAGAGGGTCAAATGGCCTCTTGTGAAACAGAGTGTAAGATATTGGGATGTTTAACAGTTGTCAACAAGGGACATTGAGAGTGCTGTCAGGGATCATGCCAGCTCACTGACTTGGAGGGAGCTGTGATCAACTCAGAAAAGACCAGCGTGATTATGAAACACAACTGCAGGGTGTCGGACGTCACCTTGGGCTGACTTTGTTTTTGGATCGATTGCAGAGAGACTGCACATGATTTCATATTTTTAATTGAGCACCACCATGCCCTCGCTCACCCCATTGGAAATGCCAGGAGCCAGCAAAGCAGGGAGAAGGAAATAAATTGGGCCAAGGTTATAGGAAAAAGGAGCATGTATTTAGCGTATATTGAGAATATCGAGGCAAAAAAATATATAACTGAAAAGGGAATCGGAGAAAGTGTTCGTCTTCCCTGCGACTGCAAGTATTAAAAGATAGACGCTGTGTGTGTGATGCCATTGAGCTCTGACAGCCAGAGCTGGTTTCCTTGTCAAACAAGGGTTGCAGTGTCTTTTTCTCCTCTAAAGCTGAAAATAAAAAGCCCAGCGCTGGGTATCAGTTGCAGTACCCAGAGGTAGATGCGCTGTGGTTTATGCATTATTACTGCCGGGGACAGTGAGGAGAGCTTGTTATCTCTGCAACATGTGTGACCTCCCCCAGGAAATTCCCCCTGTAATGACTACTGATTATGTGTGTTTGGGATATTGAAATGCATCCTTGTTAGTCCACCACATGTATCCCAAATTATGGATGGACTAATTCCTTTTTTTTTTTTCCCCCGCCTCTTTCTCTCCCTCATTTAATGCATAATGGGTTGAGCTAATTTGTTCCAGAGGAATTTGGTGTCCTCAGTAACGAGTAATTTGGGGAATTTTGAACTGGGATGTTTGGAGGTGGAAGATTGTGGCAGTTTCCCGACGCGTTTCTTATTCCTCTGTCTTTTTTAATAACTGTTCAAATCAGCAGAATTACATTTGCATACTATGCATGTTCACTCAAATATGACAGAGATACCTGTAGCTCATTATAATGTCCTTTTAACTGCACTGCCCTTGAACTGTGTCATTAGTCCTTGTCAAGCAGATAATCTCCGCAGCCACAATGTTGATATGCTCGTGGTTACAACCATTATACAGTATAATGGCTCATTTGGCTCTCATCATTTCCCATCTACTGAGATTAAGTGGTTACCCCATGCAGTGAAATTTATATTTGTTAGCTGAGTGTTAAAGAAAGCTGGCATATTGTGTGCCGTGCTGGTTGAATTCTGAAGAGGAAATGGTTTAGAATGAAATATTCATTTTGTTTTTTTACTCTTCCTGTTGTGCCTGTGTACCAGGGTCGTCACTGTTCGCAGCCCATTGTTTAAGTTGTGTGGGAATATTTCACTTTTTACACTAAAAGGCAAAGACATGACTTCTATTATGAGTTTTCAGACCTCAGAGATTACAGTGGATCCTATTCAATGAACTGTTGAATTCTGCTGAATATTCTAATTTTCTACAACTGAACTCTCTAGTAACCTTTTAAAAAATCTTTCTCAAGGCCATTTTTAAACGATACATCAAGTTCCAGCGGGTTATTAAAAGTTGATAATTCATTGCACCATTATCAGACTTTCTCACAGCTTTAATTATGGGGACAGGTCCACAGAATAATACTCCACCCGGCAAAGAATGGACATTCAGCAACTGAATGTGGCCACACTGTGAGCTGACTCAATGAGAACTGAAGCACATGCACTGCACTGAATCAAAGTCGGAACTGTACATCCTTACATTTATAAAGAGAAATGAAATGAACAAAGGACAATAAAACACCAAAATTAAATAGAAGCACAGTTTGAAGGTTCAATTGTTCATGTGCAGCAGTATTTCAGAATAAAGTCCAGCATTCACCCATATGACTGGAACTTACTCTCTAATATGCACTGACATGCAGTGTCAGAGCACATTAGTGCACATTGGATCACCGATCAGGCAAAACGGGCAGCTGCCTACTGGCCCCAGACCCACCTCGGCCCCAAAAGCCAGAGGTTTACTCCATATCAAATGGCTCTACATAATATGATTAATGGCAAATTTGTTCTGAATTTGCACTGAAATACAGAAACAACTACAAGAGGGATTCTATGTCAGAACCTTGCTTTAAGAGCTCCAGTGTTCCTTTGTTTTAAAGTTGTTTTTTATGAAAGTGTATAACACACTGAAAACTTCAGGCAAGGAGGAATTTATCCACCATTGTATCCTTGTAAGGTTGTAACCAACAGTTCATTGTCAACAGCTCTTTAATAATCCAAGGAAACCCAGTTCAAATGTTTATCTTTTGCTGTGCGACCTTTAATGTCTGTGAGAAACCTGGAAAGGGTTGAGTTTACCATCCCAGAAAAGTAGGAACACTAGCAAATGTTCACATTTTAATTATCAAACTTGTTGCCAATTTATTTTCTGTCGGTCAACTAATCAATTAATCAGCTATCATTTCAGCTTTAGAGCTCTTGGTTTCTGGTTGCCAGGGGAAATGATGAAGATGATGCTGCTATGGTTGGGAACTGCCATGCGTAGTAGGGGTAGGTAATGTGTTGCCTGGAGCCCCTTAGAGAGGTTAATGCAACATTTTCTCTTGTTCAGCTTCCAAATACCATTGTGAGATGAATATGGAATATGGTACATTCACAGTATTATTCTAACACTTGAACATACATTATACTGTTGTGAGTAATACACACACATTACCCCATGATTCTGTCACATAGTGATCAGTGTAAAAACAGTGTCACATGCTTATCTGAGCCTACAAAAACTCAACAGCCTCTGCTTCATGTCAAAGTTGTGGTTGACTGGACACCCTGATAGCTGCACATTAATTGTCAGAGAGGAAGAGTTGGTTCTTTGAAATGTAGACAATAGCTTTCCATCACTGTAATATAGCAGTATAGAAGTAGAATTCAGTAGTGCTAAAACTGGAATTATCTGAAATTCTTATCCTTCAACATGT
Organism: Toxotes lorentzi; assembly: GCA_037833715.1. Taxonomy (NCBI): domain Eukaryota; kingdom Metazoa; phylum Chordata; class Actinopteri; family Toxotidae; genus Toxotes; species Toxotes lorentzi. The sequence continues at coordinate 1,195,475 of JBBMJY010000004.1, forward strand.
GCAGCACTGAGCTGATGTTTTAAATTTCCTATTAATTCAATTTAAAAGTCACATTGTAAAAAGAATTGTGTATTACTTATAGATTACTTCCTATCATTTAATATGATGTGTGTTAAAAGACTGGAGTAGACTGCTGGAGCCATCTAGATGATTGCTGTGTCTAAACTCTCTTAGGTAAGTTAACCAATAGTAAAACTTCTCTCAAACTCATTTTTCTCTGAGCAGCCTTTGCGCCGTGAAAGATGGATTTTCCCCATCTGCTGAGGGTTTTAGCCTCTTCATCCTTTGTGCATCTTGGGCTGACATCAGACATATTGTCAGAGCGAGAATGGCTGTGCACCAGGTTTCTGCTGGCCATCCTCTGCTTCTGTGTCCATATCTGAGGGCAGATAGCTGGAAAGAACACTCTGAGATTGTCGGCCTCGGCTGTCTGGCTACCTCTTTCACTCTTGTGTGAGTGTGTGTGTGTGTGTGTGTGTGTGTGTGTGTGTGTGTGTGTGTGATTCACAGTTGCCACCAAGTAGGGCTAGCTTCAGAGAGAAACCAACATTTACTTGCCAGATACTTTTCCTTTTCAAGATGGCAATTATGTAGCAAGTGTATTTACAATGCAGGTCTGGCCCTCCAGCTCAAAAAGTTAAACAGAATAATTATTCTCCAGATATTCAGCGGAGAATTCTCAGCGAGGTCGCTTCGCAGCATCTCTTCAACAACATTAATGTCTTATGTGTCTGTTTATTTTACTCCTGGTAACACAGTGGTCTTATTGGTCTGGCAATTGTTGCATTTAGAGAAGTGAAAGGCTTGCTGATGTTTTTATTGCTGAGAGAATTTGTTTCAGTATCTGTGTTGGGAGATGGCAGATGAGTATAGACCACACAGTTAATGTTAGCAATAACAGCAAGAGGAGAATGTTGCCTTGTTGAATGGGAGTACCCGCACACAAGCTCTCTCCTCTAAATCGAGTTCAGTGAGTCTTACCAAGGATGCTGGAGACCTGTGACCTGCAGTGTAGCCTGGTATTAATCTTGCAGTAATCCCCCTCCCCTCCACTTTTCTGTTTCTCCTTTAACCCTTTAGAGTTTCCTTGGAAGGAAATGTTTATATGGAGAAGCACAAAAAAGTTCAGTAGTGCAGGATACTACCTTGTGGTAAAGGTGCCTTTTTAAAATGAATCTCTGCTTCTTTTAGGACTTTTGCATATTTTCAAATGTAAAACCTGACCTTTCTTTTCTGTCTTTTGGTGCAGCGTTTAATTTCCTCTGCTCTACACAAAATATCCAATCTAAGCTCACTCCTCATCCCTGTTGCCTTTGAGACAAGACGTCACCGGCCAGTAACAGGAATGAGCGCGGCTCCTTCTGAGAGCACAGGTGTCATGCACTGGGAAACCAAACAGATGCCTCGGGGGCAGCCACGACTTTCTCCTATCTGACGCAGACCTAATTCCTCTTCTGCTTAACGAGCCACTTGATCATCCTGCCAACTTGTGCCGCCAGATCAATTTGAGCAGAAGCAGGAAAAAGCAAGGGTAACATTTCTCCCTGCTGGAGATATTTGAGGCTGCTTATCAACAGCAGCCAACAGAGCAAGACAGGCACTGCTGACCCCAGTGGCCTCTGTGTAATATGGTGGACTCTAGTATGAAATGAGAGCTTGTTACTAGTGGGACTGGGGAGGGGGAGTTTCTCTAGTTGAAGAGGATGTCAAAAGCCGTTTAGCTTTCATTTACAGGATCTGTAGCAGTCACATTTTGTCTTGTTTTACCATTAGGCCTAAATATTCAAGAGGAAGTACAGAAAACCTTCACAGTATTAGTTTTTGACAACTTAGCTTCACTCCATCGCTGTATGCTCTGAGGCATGCACTCATTCACATTGCCGGAGGTAGGATATCTCTCTTTGACACAATATAATGCTGCAGTGTTGTGCCAGCATTTGTGCCTTTAGCGTCGAGGCATCGAATGCTTTTATAATCAGCTAGAAGCCATTTTGCTATTCAGTGAAAATGCCCAGCCTTGACCCGAACTTTACAATAAGCACTCCGCCACAACTCAGCGCATCAGCATTTACCTTGTGTTCTGCAAAACCAAGGTTAGCGCCTCATTGGGAAGCTCTGCGATCTATCAGAGTATAGTGGGATCCAGTGGGAGGTCAGCTGGGACTCAGATGCTGTGTTTGAACTTTAAACACAGAGATGTGCATTAAGGTTTACCTGCGCTCGCTGCTTTGCGGGGATCTAAAGATGTCCTCTTGAGATGCCACTTTGGTACAAAACCTGAAAAGGCATTTTTAATCAGGATTGATTTGGTTCACTCTCGTATCCAGCTTTCCCTTTATGAGCCTTAAACTGTGCATTCTGGCAAGTCCTTGTTATTTACCATTTAAGTAAGATGCCTGTCTGTGTTTGTCTAGTCAATTCTCATTTGCTGAGTTAATTAATATGAAGGAGGCGGGTGAGAATGAGGCGAGCACAGGGATTATTTGGGATCCATTTTGCATTACAAAACAGAGAGAAAATATATGAAGACCACAAATGCTGAAAAAATACATAGCATATGCTATATAATTTTAAATTATTTATTCAGCTGCATTCAGCAACCGCCTGCTGCAGCACAGTGGATCTGTCTTATATTGTCTTGCAACACAAATGAATCAATAGAGTCCTCTCTGCAGGTCAAAGAAAGTTTGAGACAATTCCTTCCCTAATTTGTAATTCATGTTTAAGGTGGCCTAATTCATCCCAATGATGGCAACCTCATTTTCCAGTTCCATCTCCACATGTATATTTGACAGAAATATCCCAAGGGAATGTTGCACCTTCAAACCTTCGTACCAAGGTCTTTTATAGGGGGCTGCAGTGATATTTGACTAACCCTCATTAGCTTGGCCTTATTTCTAAGACTAATGCCCCTTTACCGCTTTTAGCTCTTTCCCTTCCACACCTGAATAGGACCGTTTCTTGAGGGAAATTGTCACAATCTGCTCTTAATAACTGAGTATGTGAATGGTGACAAAGTTTCTTTTCTCTCTTCTTTCTCAAAAGTTAGACCTATTTAAATAAGTGTCAGGACAGACCATAAGTCTCCGGCTACAGCTCTTTCTCTGCTATTCAGCTTGCCTAAGCCGACTTTAGTGCCACTGCAAATATTTGAGTGAGTGTTTGTTTGTCTTCGTTGCTTTGTGTGGGCAACTTTGGAAAGAAGCCAACTTTGCCCCTTTAAACACTGATCTTCGACCCCCTGTGACCCACCTCTGACCCACCTCTGGATTATAAATAATAATAATAAATAAATAATAAAATTATTGGTGTCTTGCAATGATACACTGATGATGTGGAAGGCGAAACAAAAGTGCCTCAACATTCTTGTTGGATGCCCTAGAGCTGTACGCCACCACTGACTGGCTGTGCCGGTGCAATTTGAATGAAAGAAAGCTACCAGCAAAGTGTGAGCTCTGACCAGAAACAACAATCAAAGCTAGAATGTTGTGAGACTGCCACTTTTATTTGTGTGATTATTACATAGTCAAACTTCTGGTCAGGAAATGATGTTGTTGACTAGTTAATAGCAGTCAGCATAAACAGCTACCGCAAAGAGTTTGCTTGAATTAATTCTTGTTATAAGCTTTGCGATAGTTTTTGGAAGAACACTTCTCTCTTCATGAATACTTCGCCTGAGTCAGTGGCACACTACACATTCGTCTCCATCGGTTTTGCTATGTAGTCGTGAAATGTAAGCGCAAATGCTGCCACAACACAACTGCTCAATTCTAGCAAGCCAGCCACAGAACATTAATATTCTTGGTTGCTGAAGCAACCTCTCCATTGTCTTTGCTCTATAGTTATCATCAAAATGAAGAGAAAAAGGAACATTATGTCCTATTTAGGCCAACGCTCAGTGAGCTTAACAGATGGTTTTCAAAGACAAACTGTGACATAATGAATAGCATCCAAGCTCTAAACCCCAAAGTGACGCATTTCTGAAAGAGACAGCTCTGTTTTCATTTGCTCAGTGATGTGATTGAAATATTGATGATTGATGAATAGAGAATAGGATGCTGAGACCGTCTAGTACAGTAGATGTGGTGCTGTTCATTAAGCCATATAAAGGAGGGTTTTTTGAGCTCATCAGACTCTGCAAAACAGCAGTCCTGATCCCAGTGAGTACTGCTTCTTGTGAGCAAAGGTTTTCTACGCTGAAGCTGATGAAAACTTGTCTCTGGTCCACCATAACCGATGAGAGACAGAGCAATCTGGGTGGGTGTTCGAAGTATTGAGTCCAGGAGGGCAGAGTTTTTGCATCTTGACTCATTTGTTGATCAGTTTGCCAAAAAAAAATCACAAAAGCCAAAGAATGTAGTTGCTGTGATGTGAAGTTCTACATAGGAAAAGACAGACTGGGATGCAGAGACCATCTAGTGCTGCAGAGCTTGTAGTGTTCACAGAGCCTTATAAAGAAGTTACTGAGACAAATACTAATAGCAGTATTCTATGCTGTTGTTTTTTATGTTGTTTTTTTTTTTTACTTTATATAATGAACTAAGAATTTTGAAAGCTTGAACACAGTCTGTGTCTCTTTTATCCCGGGTTCAATGTGCCCATCTGACAAAACATCCAGCCCCAGCCTGGCCCTCCCAGTAAAAATGGTCTCCAGTCGTTGACCCCTGTGTATGATCGGCACCCTCCTCACTGAATGAACCGATTCACAATGGAAGCTTTAATTAGTCTGACTACTTTTCTATCAGGGTAGTGACTGTAAAATCAATAGTCTAGTTAACTCCCACCATGATATCCAGCTGTTAGATAAGAATATATAAGGTTTTCACCACTTTCTGATACGGTTTATAAGCTGTAATTTATGACTTTATTCATGGTTAAAAAGAATTTCCTAATGCTGTGTGTAGATGATTTAATAGTCATCCATTCCTAAGAACAACATGCTTATAAACCATTTATAAATGATGCCTCATCAGAAAGCGGTACCATTAGTTCTCAGCAAGAGTACGTATTTTCTGTGAGAGGGTAATGCTTAGCTCCATCCGCCTAAACTGATGTCTGAGAGTTTACTTCATTACTGATGTCAATGCCAAGCTTCTAATTATGCACCATCTGCTTCCTTTATTCAAAGCACTCACTTTAAAAAAGGTTAGATTGTTCTGTAATGCAGCCTTTGCTAAGCAATCATCTGCTTTTTTTTTTTTTTATGTGTAAATATCTTCAGATATGAGAGGTGACTGCAAACAGCTGACAGCTCTGTGGTTCAAGTCCATTGAGGACTAAGCTCATGTTCAGCTAGAGAACCCTGGATCAATGAAGTAATGACAGGAAATTGGTAGCAGCTCTGTGGATGTACCAGTAACTATGTGTTCAACTGCAGGAACCTGCAGCACTCTATATTTTGAAAGTGCTGAGAGGTGTATTTTGCCTTTTGTTTCATGTCTGCTGATAAGTAAAAAAACAAGCAAATTATTATTGCTTGTTTTTATTATTTTAATAATTATTTTAAATTATTAAAATTAAAACATATTTCTGTATGTTGAATTTAACACTGTAAAAATATCCTATTGAAATTAAGCATTCTTATGGTTAAAATAAGAACATTTGGCTTCCTTTAAATAAGTGAGGGTGTCCAGTTACCAGAGAAAAGATGAAACATATCAGGCCGGGCTTGGACCAGGGACTCAAATGCACAACTCAACGCAGACTCAGAGGATGATGAGTAAAGGCAGGTTTATTAACAGGCACAGAATCAGGCAAAGGTATCCAAATCGGCAGGCAAACTCGAGAAAACACAAGAGAAAATCTAGGTCAAAAATCACTGGAAAACACAGCAGGGAAACTGCTGGAACGCTTGACTCAAAGGACGAAGACGACCTGCAAGAGAACAAAGGGGAAGACACAACTTAAATACACAAGGGGGTGGAGAGACAATAGGAAACTGTCTGGCCCAAGCAGGTGTTCTTCATCTGACTTTTCATCAGTGCTGCCAACAGGTCAAGATTTTAATTTTCCCAGAGTACAATGTTAAAGCTAATGATTATCATGAGACTGTATAGTTTAGTTCAATATTGTATTCACCATCGGAATCAAAACAAATTAAGTTTCAAGCTTGAAACGCTTTTGTTGAAAATTAAGAGCTTGACGTATGTGTTAAAGCATATTGGAGTATCATGATTTCCTCCTGTGTCTGAACAGAAATAACCACAAACAAGATAAAATTTCTAATTAAGATAAGACAAGTGACGTTCACTTAAATTTAGTTGTTTATAGTTAGCTCTACATGATCCAGCCCACAGTGAAAACAAGCTTTTAGATTCTACATAGTATATATAAGATACTGACTTGAAAATACAATTTTTGCTCTTTAGTTTTCAGTTGTCAGCACGCGAAGTTGCCAATTGTAGCTTTTAATTAGTTGATTTTTATTCCATGATTTCATGACGATAAAAAAAAATGTTTCTTTCTCATCTGAAATTTGTTTAGGCAAGACGTCATCTCAGAAGGCATGTGGCCCTTTGTTGAGATCTCCTGAATCAAGGGTAGATTGGAATATAATTGTAATGAGCATATGCATATGAATTATGCATTCTGTGAATTATAATGAATCCCATAGTCAATGACAGTGACAACAATCTGTCATTGTTTTGTTGATTACTGCTGCTGCTGCTTCCTCTGGATCAACCTCCAAGAATCTTTGATGAAAAAGCTCACACTCGTTTAAGGATTCAGTTTGCTTACAAACTGAGGCAATACATATTTTAATCATTGTCATGAATTATACACTGCAGGATGATTCCTGGATGTTTTGTGATGGAGTCTCTTTCACATTTTGCTCAGTTAATTGAATTATTATTACCTTTTTTTTCCTTTTTTGCGGTTCACATTTTGTGATTTTGGAAACCATCAGGGTAGCAAAGGTTTGAGATCAGTGGCTTTCATCCAGTCAGTTAGTTGTAACATGTAGAGCAGATTATCCAGAATGCATCTCCCTGCGAAATTTAAGGTGCAGGGGCTCCTCCTCTGTACAGATACGTTAGATAGGCTTAATCCACAGACTGTGCTGTTTTAAATGAACACAGTATATGTGTGCATCAATATAATGTAGATCAAGGAGATGGACTGACTGTAACATGAGCTGAGAGATGGTTAAATATTTAATATAGTGTCTTTATAGTTTGTCTCAGAATCCCCAAAGTGGAGTGAAGACACTTTTATTGTAAAATCGACTGTGCAGCTATATTTGACCTCCACGTTATTGCTTAGGGACCAAGAGACGTCAGCGGTCTTAGATGCTCCGATTCAGATTGTATCTATTGGACCAACAGAGAAATCTGTTTCTTACAAGATTTCTTACAAGTCTTGTGATGTGCACTTATTAATACAGTGTGGAATTATTCTATTGTGAGCAGCTAATAGATCAAAGGCCAAGGACAGCTCTGCACAGTGATTCAACAAACTAATGAAAAGAAGAGATTTCTGAATAACAGCCACAGCAAAACACTGTCACCCATGCATGCTTCCAGGAGGATGAGTGAGGAGTAAGGGGGGGTGGATTGGTGTGTGTGTGTGTGTGTGTGTGTGTGTGTGTGTGTGTGTGTGTGTGTGTGTGTGGGGTGGGGGGCTGGGGGGGCTGGGGAGGGGGGTGCAGGTAAATCAAAAGAGGTTGGTGTGTGGATTTCCTAAACCAAACAAGTTGTTCCAAGCTGTGTGTAATTCACCCCACAGATGATGGGTTTTACAGCCTTTTTGCCTGTATTCTATCCAGTGGGGATCTGTAAATCTGTCAAGGAGAGAGTCAATTCCATTCCCCCTGCTGTAATCTCATTTGCCTCTGGTGCCAATGGTGCATCAAATGTCGTCACTGGCTCCCGTGGTTGGGTGCAGTGCCTGCCTGCCACGCTCCCGAGTCAAGCCTGGGAGTAAATCCCACCTGTCCCACATGAGGTGCTCCATCAACCACAAAAATCCATTATCCCAGAATGTTTTAAGGGGCTAATGGAATCCTTATCTTTATTTTGCACTGGAAGAATTTAATTACATGCTGTAGTAGAAGTTACCCCCAATCTATCAGCCCTACATGCATATCTGTCCTTTTTAAGGTCCCAGACTGTTTGTAAGGATGTTCCTGGGCTGATGTCTGTGTTTTACAGTACTGCCAATCACAGCTAATCATATTACTATTCCATCATGGCTTAGCCCTTTTTCTATATATAGCCAGTACCAATGGGCTATATATATATCTGTATGTAGGCGCTGGATATGTGGCAGTATGTCTGGCAGGAATGTCCTCATCCTCTTACACACTGACAGTGAATAACATTTGGTATTTCCCTGCAAATCTCTGGTGTGTTATTAGAAGTAAAAAAAGGAGCCACTGCTGTACATACATCACTAAAAATATATACAGTGGAAATTTGATCAAACCGGTTGATGTTTGTTTTCCTTCAATGGCAATTTTATAACAAGCTTTCCAACATGTCCTCCGTTGTAATTATTTGGGATTGAATCAGTGTTGTGAAGTGACTTTTACAGAGAGCAGAGCCAAAGGATCAACTATGATAACTGCAAAAACTCGCTACGGCTGCCTGTTAAGGTACACACATTAATGTACACTGCCTATCATATATAAAAGGAAACAAAAGACTGTTGAACTCATTTTCTAATGTGCAAGTAGTGTCCACAAGCATCTGCACCTGTGTACGATAATGTGTGTTACATCATAACTGATCACAGATCACTGGAAGCTGAATCGAGGGCCGCTTGACTCGCACACTTGTCTATAGCTAGGTCCCTGTCAAATATCCCAGGATTATCAACAGCTGCTCCCCCCTCTGCTCGACAAGCCCCAGCCTTTGTCAACGAGACACGGCCATGAAAATGACAGAAGTGATAGATGCAACTGAGCCTCCATAGACAAAAGCCTACTGCAGCCACAAGAGGGCAGTATGCAAATCACTTCCACTTTGGTATCATTGTAATTCATGTCTGTTTTTAGCTTTGACTGGTCAAGCACTACTTGCCTTGCTTGTCCTGACAGCATGGCCCTGGATTGAATGTGTGTGTATATGTGTAAGTGTGTGTGCATGTCCTAAGCTATCCGTAAATAGTAAATGAAAACCAGAGTGGCGATGCAAATGAAACAGAATAATTACTGTTGTCACATTTTGTTTAGCGAGCGATGATGCTGAGGTATGTTTTGTTTCCATATTCTCTGGGAGAATATCTTTGATGATGAAGCTCCTTTAAGTGGAGGCTGCAAATGTTACAGTTGGAGCTCGTTAAAGCCGAGCATTTCTATGCTCCACTGTCTGACAGAGCTAAAGAGGAGGCGTTGCTGTGGCCTTTTGCTGCAGAACATTTCCTACCACATAATTTAATACCACCAAGTCGCCTTCAAATCCACAGAAAGTTACTGCAAGGTAATAATCATGGTAAATTTCACCAAATTAAAAGTCTAAATAAAATAAATAAAAGCCTGTAAGTGTCAAGGGTTGTGTGGGTTATTAGGAAAATGGAGCACAGTTTGCTTCTTGTTGCTTCATTTTCCTCTTCATCAAGTTGAAATGAGTTATACTATATGACATGTACACGTGTATTAACATCATAGTTACACAATAACCACATCACAAAATGACTACATGAAAATCAGCTGTGTTACATGTTCATTCTCTGTCCTGACTTTCATGGCCTTAATGTCTGCTGTGCAAAATAATGGCTTCATTCACTGTCTACGGATCATGTGCTGCAGAACATGAATGTAAGTCTTTGGTAAAACAGGAATTACATTATATCAATTATTTCTTTTTATCATCATTCTGCCTTAGACAAGAGCAGAGGATGTTAGGGACAAAAATGTGCTGCTCCAATTGCTACTGTTTTTTATTTCTTTTTTTTTTTTATTTACCCAAGTTTCTCTCCTGATTCTACAGCTGCCATAGAGAAATCTTACAGTTACCACCACTGATTCTTTACAACATGCTGGTATTTTTGCAGATCATAACATAAAACCCAGGCAAGCATCATGGGAGGCTCCACAGGAGAGGACAGATACAATTTGCTACTAAAAAGAAAAAGCATGTTTTTTTTGTTTGTTTTTGTTTTTGTTTTTTTTCCCCACTCACAATGTCCAGGGTCAGCACATTCTTTTAATGGGTTCAAAAAGTACACATGGGTTAATTGACATTTTTCAGTGTTTTGAGCACCACAAACAAACCTATTAATTTTGGGTGATGTTGGTGAGGACTGCTGTATTTGAAAACACTGTTGTTTCTAAAAAAGAAATTTAAAATAGTTGCAGTAAGTCAGATTTAAGACAGATGCAATTATAGTTTCAGCAGCTCCATTATTTACCATCTCCATCTGAGAACTGACATTACCTCCACTGAGCCATAAAATGTGTTCTTTTGAATCCTACCAAGGATAAAACATATTTATTAAAGACAGCACTGATGAGCTTACACAAGCTACATGCAATGGAATTTCAGTTCGGTCACAACTTAACTCTTCATGTGCACAAATACTATAACCAGGACAGACACAGAGAGAGATGTGGAAACCAGAGCAGTAGTGTGGGTGAAGGTATCAATAGAATTTTAAACAGTGTAGTCCTGGTTTCTACTTCAGGGTAAATATGATGGAGCTTGGGAAATGTCTCCTTGTACAGCCATGTATCCTGGTGAAGAGCCAATCAAGTTCTTTTTTCTTACACTGTATTCTCATAATATTCTTATGTACATGTATTTGTCCATACATATTTAACACACTATATATATTCAATTCTCAAATTTGACAAATTTCAAATTCAGGACTGGATGGTTTTCAGGGTTAAAGAACTAAATTTAAGTGGTGAAGTTAAACAGTTGGATAAGCCATTGATTTCACATCTTTTTTTTTTTTTCATTGAGATGTCATTTGAAGCAGACAGTGTTATTTCACACAGATGGTGTGTGAACACCCAAGGACACCGTGCAGCACAGGTACATTTAGACCCCATTAAAGATGACTAAAGGGAAAACATTTAGAGTGAGCTGAACACATTAAGATAGCTGCCACAGCCAACCATTAACCACTATAGTGTATCAGAAAGGGAGAAGTCAATCAGCGGCGGCAGTGAATCAGGTAATTACTGTAGTATATTCTCTTGTTTATCTTTCAAGTGAAAAACTGCTGGCTTTGCGTTCCGGTATTTCTCAGTGTGTGAGAAACACACTAGCATTGTCTGAATTTTTGTAAGTGGTTGTGGTTCTCACCCTTGACCTCTTCACTAGTTGTTTATAAAACTGTTTATCCAGAAACAGAAGATTTGCTGAGGGAGTTTTGTACATTCACCAGTTAAAAGCCTAAAATCTGTTTGCCTAATATGCAAAGCCTCGTGAAAAGCTTTTGACATTTATTTAGGACTTATTAACCTCTGCAACTTGATATGTGTCTGTCTTTTCTATTTGCAGTTGGGAGAAGTGTTTTCTTTCACTATACTCTACTAAAACAAATTAAATGTCTTGTCTAAAAGCCACAAAGTAAAATCACAAAGTGTGAGAGTATGAACAGTTATTGTAAATATCCATATGCAGTGCTGAAAACAGCTTTATGTGAGATGGAAAACATAAAGCACATTTGTTTTCTCTGTGTCACTTCACTAATACAGAGCAAATATCTCATGTTTTTAACCACAGTGCCATCAGCAGGAGCTGGTCGCTTCTTTAATCAACTTTGGCTAGTTTGAAAGAAAATGTCACCAGTCCAGGCGCTGCCCTTTCTCCTGTTTCGGCTCCAATGACAACATCTGATAGCAATAAAACTGCACTTTCAGTTTTGGAATCTAAATGTCATCGAAGCTGTGGAGTCACATATTAAAGTGTAGGTTTTCATTTGAAGGTTATTGTTTTAAATTGAAACACAAATCTTAGTATTAAACGTTCTGGTGATGGACCAACAGACCACAAAGTTAGTTTGCAATATGGTTTAAAACATATGCATCCAGTGTCCAGTCCATACATGAATACAGCACTAAAGTGGCCATTGTTCCTGTGCGTGCATGCATACACATTTCAGGACGGACAGTTAAAGATTTAAGTAGCAACTGATTGAATGAACTGATATTGCTGTTGCACGCACAGAAAACGAAACCTACCTCAGGCCACTGATTGTGTAATGGATGTCACTGTTGGTCTGTGCACCACTTTAGTCCAGACTGAAATATCTCAACAGTTAATGGATACATTTTCAGGAAATTCTGTTTTTGTACAGACATGCATCGTCTCCAGAGAATGGTCTTTTGTGGTCTCCTGACTTTTAATCAAGCGTCACCATCAGGTCAAGACTATCATTTGTCCAATACATTGGTTAATGACAATACCTGCAAAGCTAATGACAGTCCCATCTGTCTCAGCTGAGCTTCCTTCATTTAGAAAATGGTACATTTCTCTGTATACACACACACACACACACACGCACACACAGACACAGTAAAGTAATGCACTACATACTGCATGTGCATCCCGATTAGGAGGTGTCTGTGTGCCCTTCACTACTTGACTGAGCAAGAGAATTATTTCTGGGGGTGTTCGGGGGGAATTATATGATGACAGGTGGCTGACACAGCAAAAACTCGGGGTTGGGAGGGTGCGTAGGAGGGGGCGTGGGGGGTGGTAAAGGGGCAGTGACATAATATGTCCATTACAGCCTACCTACCTGAGTGGTCCCACTGAAAACTTAGATTAATTTATACAGAACCAAACGCACCCTTTCAGTCACTATACTTTATGTACTACTTTGTGCACTCAGTCAGTTTAACCTAAAACTTAACCATCAAAACTGAGCCAAACCTTAACTCAGTGTAAGGCAACATTTAGTTATTTATTACAAAAAAAAGGAAGAAGAGTTGAAAAAACACTGGCTGTGAGAATAACGCACCGGAATTGATTAAAGGTTCTTGTTGATTTAGAGGCCCCTAACCTCAAGAGTCCTGCTTTAATTAGCCACTTAATCCTGTGGGGCACCTACATCCAGAGCTGCTCAAGAGTCTAATGTGCTGAAGGAACATCCGCCCTGACTCCACTCTGCAGAGCCATGGTATCTGCTGGGAGGCTGAGGGGATCTGACACACTTGTGCTCCTATTTCTGCACAATCCCTCACTCTCCCACTGCTCTGACAGGCCTCATCAACTAAAAGGCAGGTCTGAGGTTGGCATTTAATCTCAGTGACCCCTCTGCCATGGCATAAGATGCAAGTAACACAGCAGCTGTATCATCTTTAGATAAGAGAGAAGAATTGATGGGTAACCCAGAAGTGTCCAGGTTTTGTGTGTGTGTGTGTGTGTGTGTGTGTGTGTGTGTGTGTGTGTGTGTGTGTGTGTGTGTGTGTGTGTGTG
>JBBMJY010000004.1:1208944-1226082 GCA_037833715.1 Toxotes lorentzi
GTGTGTGTGTGTGTGTGTGTGTGTGTGTGTGTGTGTGTGTGTGTGTGTGTGTGTGTGTGTGTGTGTGTGTGACTGGGTGGGTGTGTGGTCTAGCCCTGCTGCCACTCTCCTGCTATCATCCCATTCTCAGTTTCTTACTTGGCATTTCTTTTGTTTCTATCACCCAGTGTAGAGAGAGTTGTGGGGTTTGTTGCTGCTGTCTGGGCCCATATATTTGTGTTTTGTCCTCTTGTCACTCGTCTACCAAAAATATCTTTGCAACTGTTTAAGCTGGATCAGCATTGAGAATTCAGAGTGCTGAGGCAAGCCAAGTGGGTGGGGAAAAAAATGAATCCACGACCTTGACCCAGCGAAGTGTACGCGTTGCAGCACTCACTATTGTGCTTGCACCCAGCTTTACCTGTAAAGTCAAAAAGGCCATGACAGCTTGAGACAGATCAGGCAGGTCATGTCACTGCCTTTAGTTAAAGTGAAAAATGGCATAAATGTGAAATTGTACTTGCAGTGCCTCATATCTGTGAAATGAAATGCAACAATAAAATGATCTGACCATGGTCAAAAACTCAGCATCCTCCATGCAGCTGCAATTTTGTCTATTTTTACTCTTTCTCAGACTCACTTTAAGAGACTGAATCTGTTGTTCCCGCATATTTCATTTACTTGACTAAGGAAAGGTGACTGTATGAGACTACCCATGTTGACATTATCATCTAACAGCAAACTGGGCAGCTGTTTACTGTGGAGTATTACACAGTCAGTATCGGATCAAGGGGCAGTTTAGATCAATTTATCTTGCTTTGTTTTGATGCTGTACTGCATTTGGAGTTCATAATTTTTACTGCAGCTGGGCATCAAGTTCCAGGGACACCCACCCCCATCCTGAGTGGGTTGCCGCAGAAGATAAACAATCAAATATATCATGTGGGAGGAAGGCATTAATAGCACACAGTGTGTTATGTGAACTGTAGTCAAGGTCAAACACCAGCCAAAAACCACACGCTGCACGAGCATCACAGTGGTATTTTATCAATCTCGGCTAAAAGTGGTGCAAAACACCAAACGCTCAGATTCAACAGTTCAGGTGCTGTTTAGCCAATATGGACAAATCCCAGATGACCAAAACTACCAAAACGCTCTTCATGCTAACAGAGTACTGAGACTTAGGTTAATGTTGCAATGTTTCTGAGGCACATCTCCTACAGTAATTCTCACACACTTTTCAATGACATTTTCCTCTTGAATATGCATGAAAATCCTCTGCCTAAAAGTTTTTTCTGGGGGGGGGCCATGAGGCTTTGCATATTTCTTTGGTTAATGTATTATTAGTCACAGTGAGCTCCTCTCTCTGTTCCCGTAGGAAAGCTCGTAGAGGCTTGATTTTGTCAACAAAAAGAATATAACCACATAATAATTAGATGTGTGCACCTTCCCGCCTTAAGCTGACATGTTATAAAGCTTTACTGAAAAAAAAAAAAAAACTCCATAGAGCAGCAGAAAATGTGTTTATTAAAGTGCCTTTACTCAAGGGAAGCAAAGTGTGTGTGTGTGTGTGTGTGTGTGTGTGTGCGTGTGTAGGGGGTGGGAGCTCTTTTAAAACAGCTGTTATATCAGCGTGTGTCTCCCCCTTGAAAAAACTGCTGAGATGAATAAACAAACAAGCCCACACCACTGCCATTAATAATTACTGAGCTGCTCCCCAGCTCTCCAGATTATTAAGACGTGGAAGATAAAGCGCTGTCTTCATATTGTGCATTTACGCCTAATATTGTTTTGACCCGTATGAATTAGGGAGTCCATCGCCTGGAGCTAGCTTTTTTTTTTTTTTTTTTTTTTAACATTGCTCTGGGTGACCATATCTACTTGTTTCCATGGATATGTTGCTGTATGATATATGGCCTCAAATCCATTTCCCTTCCCCACACAGCTCTCGTATGGAAGCTAAGGACAAAATGAGATGTTTGTGAAAGTGCTGCTGCCTCCGTGGCGAGGCGGAGGTGAATGGAATGTGTTTTTTCATCTTCCCAAGGCAGGGGGAGGGGGGTTACAGGAACTGATAGCTGAGGACATGACACTGCAAAAGTGCACTTAACATGCCTTGCAGTCAGGAAGCTATTGCTAAGAGGTGATGAAGACGACTTCACAACCATCAATCTCTTTATTAGAAAGTAATGGTCACTTCCACTCGCGGATGTCGAACACCTAAGGGCCACTTTGTTATTGATTGCTTGAGCCCACCGTGATTAAGATCTTGGCAAATGCTTGCTCTCGGTAAGTGTTGGGGCTGAGGGGTGGAGCAGAGCGCGAGCCTCCAGGCGCGATTGTCCTCTGATTCAGTGCCAATTGGAAACCTGTCCCAGACCACAACCAGCCGTCTTCACAGCCACTCAACCACAGTGCCTCTCTCACAGCTGTTATCACTACTGTTTGTTGACTCTTAATTATTGTTTTTCTCTAAGAGCCCAAACCCCAAGTCAAGTGCTTCCTGTCCGCACATCTGCAAGTGCTCAAGCACAATTACTCAGACGTGCAATCACTTGCATACAATGGGGGAATCTTGCAAAAACACATTCACGTTGTCTTTTTAATTTTTTTTTTTCTCAGGCTCTCTGGAGATCCAATTATACTGTGAGCTGAATTCCACACTGGGAGAAATATGCGTGATTAATGTGTGAACAATTTATCAGGCATTTTAAATCATGGTGACTAGGTGGTATCCTTGCTTTTTGATCACATACGGTAGGTTGAGGTGTCCAGCTGACTTCCTTGCTGAGATCCACCCTTCAGTTTGCAAAGTGATATTTCATTGATGCCAGAGACTAAGACCTCATTACCTGAGCTTCCCTTGTGGACAAAGAGAGATGGAGGATGACCATCTGGAAGTCATCAAGAGGGATCACAGTGCAGAGCAGCAGAGATAACTGTTTAACTTGCTGTCCAGAACACCAGCGTGATCCATTTCATGCACATCTGGCCTGCGGTTCCCAACTGCAGTGTGAATTACACTGTGAAGAGCATTGCCTCCCGCAGCTGATCCAGGGCTGCTGTGCGTCATCGTGTGATGCTGTATTGAATTTGTACCTGACATTTCCTCAGCATCATGTGTGTGGATTTCTTTCTAGACAATCTAAAAACTTCTCTCCCATTTCGCTTTCATTTGTTGCCAAGACAACCAATGACAGTATCATCTACAGGGCGTTCATCTCGTTTAGTTCTCTGTGATAATATGGTATTTGAAAAGATTGCGAAGCACCTGTCATATAAATACAGTCGCTAGGTCTGTGAATCATTGTTATGATGCCAGACTGGCGTTGAAAATGAAGAGGACATTTGTTATATAAAATCCTAATTGATAGGTTTGCAGGAAAAA
The DNA here is from genome assembly GCA_037833715.1 of Toxotes lorentzi. Taxonomy (NCBI): domain Eukaryota; kingdom Metazoa; phylum Chordata; class Actinopteri; family Toxotidae; genus Toxotes; species Toxotes lorentzi. The sequence continues at coordinate 1,212,312 of JBBMJY010000004.1, forward strand.
GGGTTAGGATATTAAAAAGAAAGCATCCTGCGGTCTGAAGCATCACATAGTAATTAAAGCCAGCATTTATAGACAATATGTACTGTTTTCTCATAAGGAACCACATCTGAATGTAGACAGCAGATGGATGAAAAGAAAGCCAGGACCTAATTATTAGTCTGCCTTACATAAAGGCAGACTATACATGACTGTTTATCTCTGAGAAACTTTGTGTTTTATATACGACTAAGTTGCTAGAACAAATACAGTTTTGCAGAACCTTTGCAGAACGTCAGCAAAGCAGATTAGAGGCATAAAAAATTTATTTCACAAGTAATTATCTTAACTCAAGGTTAGCGTACTTGTTTGATGGTGGCAGAGGTCGCTCAGTTGTCGTGGAGATGGCTCTGCTGTCTGTGAATACTCACCAAAATATCATAGCGGTGTCACAGCACTGTTATGAATTTCACAGCTTTCAACAAAGATCAACGAGGGCATTCACATCTGACACAAAACATGTTCATGTGATAACAACTGAGATGTCTCCATGCCAAACTGAAAGAAACACTCATGTGCTTGTGAAGACTATGAGATGCTTTTGAAAGCACCTTGAGCTGAGACTAATTGTTGAAACTAAAATGTCCATTTTGCATCAGTGTGGGTTTTTGGTTGTATAGCCACCACAAGCTACACAGGCAGAGCTGCACGCTCAGCATTTTTTTTCATGCATGTTTTTTTTTTTTTTCATGTAGCTGATGCTTTGGCTTGCTGTTTGCAGTGCATTTCAGCTGCAAATCAGGTCATTGTGTTGTCTGTTGTACTGTCTGTTCAATCAGCACAGCTCCAACATTACTGTCTCGTGTCATTTAAAGCACAATCTTATTTTTAAATAAATCTCTTCACATCCACTCATGCACATAAACCTTGGAATCTGTCTCTCTCTTACTGGCATAGATTGGCAGCCATTTTGCTGATTTGATAGCGTTCTTTAAATGTGAGCACCTGTGTATACCTACAGCGGATGTACTGTACAGAAAAATGCTGGTGAATGTGGAGACGCGACCTGCACAGGTCAACCTGACCAGTTTTCAGGATTTCCAGTAATGGGTTTGACTGCTGAACCCATCACTTGCTGAAACTGCACTGTAATATCCTCGTTTATAATCCACAGTTTGATTGACATGTGCTTAATGGTGGTCATTAAACTGATATTGATGATTAGCAAGCCAGTCCTATGGAGAGCTGATGAGCAGCGACACATTAGACAGCGATGACATTTGTCTGTCAGTCTTTCTCACGGACGCTCTTTTTTCATTCTGTCATTCACCTCACTTAACAACAGATAGAAGGATCCTCTGTTAGCTTCAGGCACACTGGAAATCTAGTGTTTTCCAAAGATGTCGAATCTGTCAGTCCACCCCGTGGTAAAGATGTGAGGCTGTGCTGAGTAAATGTGTTTTTACACACCGCCTCCACACTAGGTCATGACAGGAAGCTGTCCTGTCTGCTCCAGTAGAGTCGTTGGAGGTTAAGCACTTTGCTCAATGACATCTTGAAAGTGTTTGAAGGAGAGTGTCATTTACTGCTTTCACCCAGCTTTGTCCCTGTGGTCCTCTGATTCAAACCATCCAATTAGACCTGTGTAATTACCATTAGTTTAGCTAAACATCGCCATCATCAAGTAGATGGGGTGTTGTTTTCACTCTTGTTGTCTTTGTTTACTTCATTACTTTTCAGCCCAGCTACCATAGACACACTTCCCACAGCATCTCTGTTTATTAATCATTGTCTTTAAATTGGGCTGAGGCCTGTCTGTGTGGAGTTTGGATGTTCTCCCTGTGCTCTGGCTTCCTCTCACAGTCCAAAGACAGGCAGGTTAACTGGACACTCTAAATTGCCCATAGGTGTGAATGTGCTTGTGAATGGTTGTTTGTCTGTTTGTCTCTAAGTGTCAGCCATGTGTTAGATTGTGAATTGGGTGTAACCCACCTCTCACTCGATGTCAGCTGAGATCCAGACCCTGTGATGCTCATATGATAGGATGCTCCATCTCCACCCTGAAAAGAAATATATGCATCTTCAGCTGCTAAATGCTCCACTATGTTCACCAGCTGGTCTCTAACTGTGTCTATCTGCTGTTTGCTGCTGGGCAGAGGACATTTGGTTTAGCAGATTTCTTTTTTCTTTTTCTTTTTTTTTTTTTTTCTCCCTGCTGCAGCTGGAAATTGGCTTGATGAGGACGAGTTTGATAGAGAAGGCCTCAAAACCAAAGCAATGAGCTAAGAGACGATAAAACTCTCTGTAGAGCTGAGGGCAACATTACACACAGCAATTCAGTTCATTGTTAATATAAAAATATTGATTGGTATTAATGAAATAAACACAATTGGTGTCTGATTACTTTTGTGATGTAATTAATTGGAGGTGGAGCCTGGAGTGTGAGCTGCAGCGCTCTGAGCAACTTAAGTGATGCGACTGTACGGCTTCCTGGGAATGGGCTGCCTGGAGGCTCATTGTTCTGGATGGTGACATCTCATTCTCTCCTTTTCAAGATCTGGACCATAAAATAGCTCAGATGCTGTCAAGCCTGAAGCGCACTCACTTCCTCTAGCCTCATAACACACTGCTCAGAGCCGGAGGGGGAGGAATTTCATTCAGTATATAATCCATATTATCCACACAAAATCACTGTAAAGCAAACATGACATGTTTTCACATTTGGAGTCTGCAGTTAAGAGCATGCATGATAGTCTTGTGCTAAATGATGCTCTTGCAGATCGGAGAGAAGCTGTCAAAAAAGCCTTAAATTCCATCCAGTAATGAAGGCAGGTTGTCACATTCAGATCTACACTGCAGTTTGACACTTATTGGACAGACAGAGAGCTTCATGGCACAGATGCAAATGACTAACTAAATTAAAACTTATTATAATCACCAACCCAAAGATTAGACAAGGATATACAGCAGATAATTTAAGACTTTAATGACAGTCAAACTGATCAAAGTGTGTGAATCATTAAAATGGAACAGCGCAAGAAAAAGTCAAATTCACCACTGATATGTTTACAATTGCAGCTCTCGTGGTTCACATTCATATGAATTTATTACCTGCGCTCTACAATGTGACAAGTTGAGGTAAAAGTGCTGAGAGGCAATATATTGGGTATTGAAAGGCAGTGGTGAATGCTGGGATTAAATGAGTGAAAGCAGAAGCAGTTGTGAGTACGGGACTGAATCATTTCAGGACCTTTTTTTTCAGGGGGGTAGTCATGTGTCATGTTATGAATGGGACCAGGCAGAGGAGACTGCTGTGAGGCTGCTGAAAGCCAGAGAGCCTACAGTAATTAGACTAAACCGAGCAGGCATGCTTTTTTTTTCGTTAGCAGTCTCTCTTCCCTTCCAACATTTTATTCCTTCAGGCATTATGAGTACGGATCCACAATAGAAACATCACCTCTTTGACAATGCAGTGCATGTTTTACCAATCTAATTATAAAAGAGGCAACTTTTGGTGTTAAAGGTATGAAACCATGTGCTCCCTATGCAGTTTGCTTTAAATACTACTCTTAAATTCTGCTCATAGAGGGATTAAGACAAGTTAGCTGAGGTACAGTAAATACATGTTTTTTCCTGCTAACAGCACTGGGTGCTGCGATGCTGGATGTAGTGACTCATTGGCCATATTGTGTATACCTGACGAGTGGATTGGTACCAGAATTATCTCTTTGTCTCAGCAGGACAGCTGTGTCCAGTGTGTGTGCATGTGCTTTAACACAGTAGCAACAAGCAAAGACTGAAGACAAAATTTCAGTCTTCTGAACGTCATTACGCCTCAGCAGTGCAATCAGTCTGTCTGGTTAACGACACTCAATTCCCCTAAGAATGAAAAAAAAACAGATGGAAAAATGGAAAAAAAAGGAACAGCTCTAAATTCTGCACGTATAAAGATCTTTTGTCGTTGAAACTGCACTAACGTTGTAGGATTCTGATGGCTATAAAACCACTCATCTAAATCTTGTCATTACTGTAAAACACACTTAACATTATGTTAATGTAACATGTTAAAGGCCCTTAAAACCTATTTTCTCAAACAGCTCCTCACCATGAGCAGTGAGGTCTCATGCCAGTCCACTGTCCCCCTGCCGGCTTTACAACAGTTTGGCTTATTTCATGACAAGATGTCCGTGCTTGTGTTTTTGTTCTTTTCTCTCTAAATTGCCAGACTCCTCAGGCACCAACCAATCAGAGATTACTGAAATTTGAATCAGAATGTGATGAGGTTCAAGGTCCAAGGTCTTCATCTGTAACAAATGCACAGCAATTACAGGGATGATAGTCATTGCTGGCAATTCACTGCTTTGGCTTCAAAGTTCTCCCAACAATGTAAAAAAAAAAAAAAAAAAAAAAAAAAAGTAGTATCTAAGGACATAATTTGTTTTTCTGAAGTTTGTGGGGGCTTTAAAATTTACTCTTAGAATAATTTTTGTAATATTATATGTAATATTATATATTATATGTGCTTTGATAAGATTATTTTTCTGTTAAAAAAAAAAGCAGAGCACAGGAAATAACTTTCTATAACTACCTTAACTTTCTATCAGAGATACATCAAAGAATTACAGCATCAAGATCAGTCAACTGTACTTTGTTACACTTGAAGGTAAATTAAACATTACAAACCACCCAAACTCCCCAAATGTTTTACAATTTGTATGACAGTTAATTGTCAGACATCATTTGTGTTTCCAGGCTTGATCAAATATTTGTCATGTATCCAGTATAATCCTCCAGGCTGGCGCAGTTACTTGTGGATTAAAGTGGCATTGTGGCAAAGTGATGATAACTAACCTATATATAGAATGTGATTCATTTGCTTTAAAATAGTCTGTTCAGTTCACCTGAACATGCTTATGAACCCATAGAGTGCAGTAGGTTTCTCTCATATGTTCAGCGTCTTGTACTTCACAATACACTGTGGGGGCTGGTTACTTTGTTGAAGCAATGTATAATCATATCCCCTCAATTCTTTTATGCAATTTCCGAGCGCTGCCATGGCAACAATTTTGTCTCTTTCTCCTTTTCCCTAACATCATCTTGATGAGCAGCGTACACCTGTTCAGAGCATGCGTTGTTTACATTGGTGTATGTATATGTATGTGCTTGTACTTTTCGAGAGAACTTGGTGAGTTGGTGCCGCCTGGTGTTGGCCTGTTGCCGTGAGTATGCAACACACATTTGTATCCTTACATTGTAAGTTAGTGTAGAATGAACACAGGTCACAGGGGTCACGAGTACGAATGTTTTTCTGGGTCTTGTCTCCTTCCCCTTCGAAAAGCATGTCCATTCTAAAATGGGACACTATCATTATCCTGTTCTCAGTTTCTTTAGGCCTTTTTAACTAACTGTATTTTTATTGCTTACTTCACAATCTTTAGATGACAGAGTCCTCTGAGGTTGTTAAACTGAAATCTGAGTAATCAAGCACTGATTAGGACAGAGCCAGGTTTGTAGGTGTAAATAAACCTCTGTAAACATGTGAAACAACTCTGCCTGCTGACGTTCATAAAAGCACTTTTTATTTCTCTGTCTCTGTGTAACCTCACCACTGATTTCATTTGTTCACAGATTTTATTTTTTTCACACAGTCTCTCTCCCTTTTTTTTTAACACATGTACAGACTTGAATTTCTCATGCAGATTTATTTTACAGGTTCACAAAGGTTGATTTAAAATTACAAAATCTGGAATTATTCGCGGGCATCTCTTTACAAGCTCCAAATCTTTTGACCATCCTTGGAGCCTGTACTGATGCACCCATGCACACAGCAAATGCCCAGCACATATAAAAGGAGACACATCACAACATGAATGCGTAAGTGTTAAGCACAGGATTACAAACACTGAATACTTAGCTAACGTTTGTGCATATTCATCTCAGGCTAGCAGCTGCTTCTGTTACAAGCAGCATGGCTTCAGACTGAAAATGAACTGAGCAGGAAGTGGAAATGAATAGTAATGTATGCACTGTGTGTGTGTGTGTGTGTGTGTGTGTGTGTGTGTGTGTGTGTGTGTGTGTGTGTCTGTGTCTGTGTGGGTGTGAGTGTGAATGAGGCAAAGGCAGAGAACTGCAGCCACTCAGTGTTTGAGTTTGTCTCTGTACACATCTTTTCTTTTCCCGCCGTCATTTGTTGCTCAATAATAAAATAGAGATGTGATTTAACAACATGGATATTTAATGGCAGCAATGCATTTTGGGTCATGTACTGTAGCTTCTTGACAGAGCTCTCTGATTTGAACGGCTGCTTTGATTTAACTACCTCTCATCTTAAAGCAGCTAATAAACACATACTTTTATGTTTTATCTAAGGAATACATGAATGCAGTGATGACATAAAGTGGTCTATCTATGCCACACATTACTCACTATTTTACACTTTCACTACATCTAAATTCTATAGATATTTCAATACTTTAGTCATTGTCAGTGCCACTACATTTAGAAACCCAAAGCTGTGCCTTCAGGGAGCTTGTTTGGTCACATGATCCCGCGTTTTTGTCTGCAAAGGATCAATGACAGGCCTTTTTCACAGCAGACCCAGAGTAGGCAAAACACAGTGCTACTAACAACATTAACAATGTTTCTGTTCTATTCAAGTGTTCCAGGTGGCCATGACAGCGCAGGCTAAATGGGATTCAGACCTCATTGATTTTATTATTTAGCCTTGTGCTTTTCCTGCTGTCACATGTCAGAATATCTTCTATATCTCTTCCAAAGCGTTTTCCTTTTTCTCATGTAAGCTGGTGAAGGCCATTAAAACCACAGACCTTGTAGTGAGACAATGTAACTTTTGCTAAAAAGCAACCACTTTGACCAGCGGAGGAAACTGCAGTGATGATAGTAAAAGCTGAATTGTAGTGTAAGTAGAGTCAGAAAAATGACTCAGTCTGTTCAGTCTCTGATTTACCACAGAAAACCACAGTATTCAGCCCCAAGTTATTGCATACAACACTTGGTATTCGCACACATGGACGTGTTCCTCACAGCAGCTGTTTGCATGCTTGTATATACAGCTAATGCAGTTAGGGTGATGTATGGACATGAGCACAGCCTTGCACCTATATGGATGTAGAAAGTATGATTTGGGCTTCACTGGCCACCATACAAGTCATACCAGACCAAGTAAGGCTGTCGTGGCACATGATTGCACTAACTTGACAAAGGTGGCTGTGTATTCAACTTTTGATTTGTATGAGAAGGAATGTGTCAACTTGGGCTTTTGGAAATTGTATGTTTTATTTTTTTTTTTCCCATATGTATTGAGAAAATAAACGATCAACAAATTGATTGATAATTAGGATAATTCGTAGCAGCCAAATTCTCAGTGCTTCTGCTTTATTTGACTGTTAGTTTTTAATAATGTATATGTATATATATATATATATTTGTGTTTGCAGCATCCTTGATTGTACTGTATAGAAATATAACTGGTGTATCATGAAATAAAAGTGACCAATAGGAGCAGTAAAGACTATAAAATCTCAGATGATTTCTAATAATCCATATAAACACCACAAACTCCCTTTAGAGTCGCAGAAACGGTGCCTGCAAAATGAATATGAGGCATTATTGTTTTCTGTACAGTTGGTGCAGGTCCACTCTGCTCCCACCACTACCCCAACTGTGCGCGCCTGACGTAGTCACAGGGACGGTGCTCCTAACGCAGAGCACCGACAGAGAAACCACTGACAACCCATGCAAATCGCAAACTTGCCACCTCTCTTTCCTTTTGAACATGACTCTCGTGTTTTTTAGTTGATCGCCTGGTACTGAGGCTCATTTATGCAGCTTATTAACAGTTTTGATACATATGTATATATTTTTGCTTGGTTATGACTTAAGAAGAAAAAAAACTTGGTAAAGGAATAGGGACACCATCAGCCTCCGGACCGGCAGTGAGAATGATTACCACTATGTTTTTCTCTTTCCTTTATTAAACAGTAGAGAGTGGATGTGTTACAGTGCAGGCAGATAGGGTCGAGTGTCTCTCCTCCCCGGCACACCGCGTCTACCTGGCGAGAAGATCTGGATTAAGACTAATGAACTGGGGGTAAAATAATCTCCACGGGAGCGAAAACCGACTCAGTGTCTCGCCGTGGGATTTGTTTGGTGCACCTCTGAAGGCTGAAGACGATGTCTGTCCGGGGATACTTTGTCGCTTTTTACAAATGCACAGTTCTTCTCTCTCTGAGGATTTTGCTTCTTGTGCCTGCAGGGTTGCCAGTCCGCAGCCAAGGGGATTCTCAATCCGACAACAAAGTGATGGACAATATCACCGTCCGACAAGGAGAGACGGTCTTTCTCAGGTGAGTCAACACATTTCTTTCTCTGTTTCTCTCCCTCTCTCTCTTTTTCGTTTTTTCTTCCTCCAGCTGCTGCTTTTGGATTCTATTCCCAAAGTTGAGCGATGCCCTGCAGGCTTAAGAAACTGAGGTGTTTAGAGCGGAGAGAAACAGAAACACGAGTGAAGTGTTTTTCTGTTTTATCAGGTTCCCGCCGCTGGAAAAAAAAAAAGGAGGATTAGTCTCTGGAAAACACTCAATTCAGAAGCGATACTCAGCTAATCTTTAACAGCTGTTAACGAGAGACTTAGCGCTTTTAATTGTTGTGTGGTGATGCAGAACTAAAGGTGGAGGGACAAGGTGGATTTCTGGAAGGAGAACAGGGGACAGTCTTCAGAGTCTGTGCTGAGGACTGAGGGAGGGCGGTACAGGTGGGAAAAGACATACAGTAAATAGTGTAGTGGTAGAAATGGATTGACTTGCAATTCCTCAAGATGGGAGATTGTCTGCGGTGACCTTTCCCCTCCTCTGCGCCCTCAGAGGCTTACTGGGTATAGAGGGATTTATGTTGCTTTCAAGTGCCGTCGGGAATGTCCAGGGTAACACGGACAATAATCACAATGGCTAAAGGAATGGATTTGCTTTGATACCAGAGTTGGAAACATGCAATGCTTGGGAGGTGGAAGAGGCATGGGAGCAGGGTCAGCAGTTGGTGTTGATGTGCATTCTCATCCTATGGATGTACTTGTACAGGGACGAGCTGAAGAAGAAGTGACAGGGAACCCTGAGGCTGTGACATTTTGTCCACACCTTTATTGTTGACAGTATTTTTTTCTCAGTTGATGGACTTGAGGTCACTAAAAAAATTATCTGGTCAGCTGTAAAAATGCCCCTATGATGAATAGTCTGAGGTTCCTATGCTCAGCAGCTGATCTTTCATATATTGCTGTACCTAAGCCTCCACGACAGTTGGTACTGTAAATAAAATTTCAGTTTTGCTCTTATCGCTCTTGAAATTTGCACACAATGCCGTTATTCCTCCACAGTTCAGCCCTGCACACGTCAATGGCAGTGGCAAGTCTGAACTTGCCGTGATGTACATCAGTCCTGCAGGCTGAGCAGTAATAGCTGTTTCAGTCTTAAACTGATTTACACATTCTGCTGCACTGTGCTTTCATGTTGTTGCTGAGTGCTCACTCGTACAGTCACATGGGTTGATAAAGGCGTTTGAATCTAAACCATGTGCCTTTTGGAGGCTGGATGCTCACAGCACTGTCCAGTTGTCTATAATGGCTGCTCCTGAATGAATTCAATTTCTGCAGATTATGATTTGCCCATGAGGTCAAGCTCCTTTATTTTCAAAGATGGACGGGATTTAGACAATGGATGACGACTGCTACTGCTGAACAAGCAGGCGATTGTAATGCCTGAGCTGTGTCCTTATTTTAGGCCGGCGCCTAATTTTGATGTCAATAATAGAACAAATCATTTATGCATAGCTTTTGGCTGCAGGGTGCATCACTGATAGGCTGAGAATTTCAAAGTTTGATTAAAAAAAAAAAGACATTGTGGTCAAAGATTTGTTTTCCTTTTTTTCCCTATATTGTTCCATGTACCCCTGAGACAGGTTGAAGCCAGTTTTTTAAGTGGGACAGGGGACTATTCAGTAGATGTGATCAGGCTGCCTGCCAGCCCGACAGCACTGGCTTCTCTTCCAGCTCCCACCCAGACAGCTTCTAATAAGCTTTACTTCAACACCGACTGCTAACTCCTTCTCACTCTGTAAATATACAGTCAACTGACATCCTGAGTGACACAATGACCCGCTGTATTTATATAGTGCTTTAAAACACAACACTGCGTTTACTGAATTTTTTTGGGAGGTAAAGGGATTTTGAAAAACTGCAAAGAAATGAGACAGCATGAAAATTAAAGAATGTAGCAGATTTACACATACCATATAACAATAAACAGGTGCTGCACCAGCGGAATAACATGAAAATTCAACAGCACATTTGAGGCGCATAAGAAATAAGGTACTGTTAGAAGCCCAAAGTGTCAGCAGTAGCATAAATGAAGCAGGTAGGCTACCCTCTATCAGCCACCTGAGCCAGTTTGTATTACCTTTATAGTTTCTGGGAAATTTGGATGTATTGCTTTCCTTTGGCACAAATGATGTTGGAGTCGTTGAACTCATCATCCCCGCGGTGCTCTGTGCTAACACACACACCACTGCCCGTTTTGACAAGTGCCAAAACTGAGGGTGGTGTCACATTTTAAATTAAAGGAAGTTAGAACTGCCATTTTCCTTTGTATGGTGTTGTTTTCGGTACTGTGGCCTGATTTCTGGAGATTAGGTATAAATAACACTAATTATCAGTTTATCTTAACTGTGATCTGAGCTCTCACTTCCCAGTTGAGCTGCTGCTGGTACCTCCTGGGGAGGGAGAAGAGCAAAACTACAGCAAATGACATTGGCACACACTGTACATAAAACCAATACTTCTACTATGTATAAGTCTTCTAATAAGTATTTCAAGTATTTTAAATATTGTAAAGAAGAAAATACCGCAACTCTATAACCTGTTGATTAGTTAGGAGCAGATCTTGTCTGCAGAACATGGTTTTTACCATTCACTGATGCACTTTGGTTGCACCCAGGACCAGATGAGGGCCGTGTTCCTGCCTGATCGACTGAGCTGAGCTTGCTCCACAAAGACCTCATTACCACTGCAGAAGCAAACTAGAAACAATTTTCAATTAGTGTCTCCAAATCGGTCTACTGTAAATGTGCTTTGTGAAATGTAGTACAACAAGTTACACCGCCTTACCATGTGGAAAACATTTAGCTTCAGTAAACTGCAAATAGATAAAATAGCCTTTAATTACTTAATAATAAAAACCCTCCTGAAAGGGAAACCCAAGCACTTTCTTATTTAAGGCAAAATATATAGTATATCCCCTAAAAATGATATACTATGGCTTGGTTCATATAGCCCTGTAGAGTAAAACCATTCAAAGCATAACAATAAAGGGAAATGTGAAAAGGCATATGGATGAGGCTTAAACTGCTGTCTGTGTTGTCACTTTGTTGAAAGGCTACATTTTTCTTCCTTCTCCATTCTTGGCCCAAGGGATTTTCTGTTTTTCCTTATGTGCAATAAGCTGTACTCTCCATGAAATACAAGTATGGCAGTTAAATGTTAAATGCAGTTAAATGCACAGATACTGAGAGTGTGAAGAAAGTTTTCCTTACAAGCAGGACAGCGCAGTATTTACAGTCCTAGCATGACACTAAATTCTGAGCAGCGGAAGGTTGTGCTTACTGAATGTTGGCGTATTGGTAGCACTGTGCTTTGCATAAAACAGACCATAACTGGACTAAATAAGAAGCACATTAATTTCCCAAGGCTCTGCCCACTCAAATGGACTTTAAAAGAGACAAGCTGCCTCCTGAGACTGTGATTAATGAATGTCACCACAGTGGCCGAGGTGGGCCGACAACCTCCTGAGACGCTTATCTACCTGTGCAGACCATTCTGGGCTCAGAATCACATCGTGTTAACATTTATTCCTTTCTCTCTGAGCTGCCTGACAAACACAACTGTGACTCAGGTTAAAATATTTCAGGGATGAGTCTCTGTTCCAAACAGGGGGGAAGCTTTTAATTGCTTTGATATTTAGTTTGCATGTAGAAATGTTTTGCTCAACACATGTATAAATTTGTTTTCGTACGTGTGGCTTGCAGCTTGTTTAGTGTAGTGATGTAATGATTTGGCAAAGCTTTGCTGTCGGCCATGAAGATTTTTCTATCCAGTCCATGTTAGGAGTTAAAGCAGCTCTGTTGTTAAGAGGACATTCATTTTATCCCTCATATGCTATGGGCCAAGATTGGAAAGCTGATAATTTGATTTCACAGAGGGAAGCTAATGATTCCCTGTAATTCCATTTTCTTTCACCTTGCATCGTCTAGCCGGGCTGCCATCCACCAGTCCCACATTTTCACTTATTGTCTTCAATGTTATTGTCCCAGAAAAGAGTTTTCACTGTCAAAGTAAAATGGCAGCAGAATAGGATGGCTATACAATTTCATCAGTTAACAAGATTTTATAGAGTCCTTTCTGATAGAGTTGTAATACAGCTGAAAGCATTTTTCTCATTTAATTAAACTCTAGGAGATGGATTTTTTTTCCCTTTTTCTCTTAGTGTTTATCACTTAGCTTAAGTGGCAAAGAGAGACTGAAGTCAGTCTGTTTAGGCAGTGAAATGTGCATGCTGTAAACATGCACAGTCCATAAATCAGAAATTCCTTCTGTCTGTTATTTCAGTCATTCAGTATGAGGGGATAATAGCAGAGTGCAGTATGGCTCCTCTGCCTGTTTGTGTGCAGCATGTGGATTTTATGATGACTTAGGCACAGTGCAGTTTTGAAATCTCCCTGAGATATTTGGATAATGTTCAATAGGACTCCTTCTCCGTGCCTATGTTATCAGCAAAATGGCACAAATCTATTTTGACACTCAGAATGTACAGATACAGGTGGGTGACAGGTAAGCTTTATTTACTCTGGAGGTTTGATTGAGATCTCTTTTACAGCAGAGAAGAAGTTGTATCTGTTCACAAACAGAATTAAAATGTCAGTGAAGAGAACACTGCTTCAACAGATTTTTTTTGGCCACTTGGGGGCAGCAGAAACACCCTTTAAGTTATATGACAAACCTGTGATCAAACAACATTATCGGAGTATATTGGAGTTGTATTAGTTTGTGTCTTCCCTCTCTTTTAGCTCTGTTTTTGGTCTCTACCAGCTCCTGTGGAACATATCTGCTCCTTAAGCTGCTAAATGCTCCTCTATGTTCACCAGCTAGTTACTTTGGTGCTGATTAGATAATGTACAATAGGTTTTAGAGCTCTTTTTTTGCCTTAAACAGCTGCCTGCTGCTGCTGACAAATGACACTGAGTGGTAAGAGTGAGCCAAAACACTAAAGTTGTGGGGTGAACAGCTAAACAATGAGCTGAAACTCATTTTATAGTCCTGTTATTTCAAGGGGACCTGCAGATTCAGGTGATAAATCTCTGTAGGATAATCATTTCATTAGATTTCCACTGAGGGTTTACAGTAGATCAGAGTAGGAGCATTAAAGCCTTGTGCTCTTGACTAAATTCATACGTTTAGTCTTTTCCGGGTTTAGAGTTTAGAGCAAGCTTTAAACGAATGAAAGAGGTCTGAAGCAGACTGGAACCCAAGGAAGGCCTGGTATGTGGTGGAGTTAATGGCATAAAATATGGCATTGTCAGCATAAATGTAGACACTGCAATGCTCAGTTGGGAAATAAATAAGACATCCATCCATCCATTTTATACCGCTTAATCCATCAGGGTCACAGGGGAGCTGGAGCCTATCCCAGCTGACTATGGGCGAGAGGCGGGGTACACCCTGGACTGGTCGCCA
>JBBMJY010000004.1:1229714-1269930 GCA_037833715.1 Toxotes lorentzi
TTATATATATTAGAGAGAGAGATTTTTTATATATATCCTACTTGTGTTTGTGAAGGTTTCCATAAAAGGCGTCATGGGATGATAAACTCCATCAGTAGTAAACATACACTGTAGCTGCAGTATCTCCCTGTCATGAATGATAAAATGAGTGGTTGAATGAAAGCATCTCATCAATGAGAATACTTTACCTCTGCTTTCACTCAAGAGCCAGTCGGCATTCAGGAGGAAAACAAAAAGCTTTATTTATTTTATTTTATTTACAGCTGTAATTGTGCCCAACAAACTTCTCCTTTGGCTAAAATAAGTTTTCACTGACTTTACACTTCAAAGTGGAGAGACAGGGAGAGTGGAGTTAGAACAGGCAGGGCTCCGGGCTGAAGCTTCAACATAGCCTTCATGGCTGATCAGAAACCGCCTGCCTTGTGTGTGTGTGTTTGTCTGCTTGTGTGTGTGCTGGTAGTTATATATCCATATCTACATAGAAAAAAAAAATATCCTTGAAAGGTTACACAAGTGAGGAAATTCAGCTGAGTTGCAGCATTTTGCTTGTCTACAACTGCTTAGTTTAGGTTTGGGATTAAGATTTGGTTGAGTGAAGGTAAATAAGCTTATGATTAGCGTTAGGAAAAGGATGAACAGACCGAGCGAAAACATTCTGGCATCAGGAATGGTTTGTAAAGGTACAAGTATTAAGAATCAGATGGAGCTGTAACATATATATATATATATATATATATATATATATATATATATAGTGAGTGTCCTTTCTGTGAGCACTCCCTGTCTCAGTTTACTACAGGGGTCAGGGGGGTCAGTGGATTGGATGTGATGACATCACTGCACTGAGGGTTATGGGTAATGGGAAGAGTAGATAGGAGTGCCTGTGTTGGGGAGGGGCCAAGGTCAACATCAGGTACCGTGTGTAATATACCATAAAACAGTTAGATTTATTTGACAGGCAATTTAACTATGGCTGCATAAACATGTTATACACTCAGTGTAGTAAATCATGCTCATTTAAATGTGGGAGGAAGGGAAAACTAGTTTATGGGGTTTGGTGGTGGTGGGACCACAAGATGGGGACATCAGAAAGTCTGTCTGTCTTTCCTATGAACTTCATAGGTAGAGAGAAGTATGTATACAGTATGTATATTGGTGTGAGTTGCTCAGTGAAAAATAAACTCAAATATCAGCTGTCCATCATTACTTTCTTAAACTGATTTTTCCTAAATGCCAAAACTTGTTCCACAAGCACACATACCATTTATGTACAATGCCCCTTGGGGCCTAATTATATTTAGGGCAGTTGATAAGTCAGCGATTTGTTTCCAAGCTGCGAGTGGATCTGCAACAAGAAAGCATTCTGTTCCTCCTGGGCATCGCTGCTCCATTAGCCAAATAGAGATGCACTGCTAGGAGTCTTCCTGAGGATAAAGTGAAATCAGGTGGTATTCAAAGAAGATTATCTTCCCTTGAGCAGCGGTTCACCTCACTTACCTAAAGCACTCAGAAGTCTGATTCTATAGTGGGAACCGAGATCCACTGTACTAGAGATTAGGGAATTCTTCACCGTTAATGCACCAGGGAGCTTTAAAGAGGAGGTGAGGCAGGGATGTTCCTGCTCATGACTACTTTTGTTCATAGACTCTTCCGTCACGTCTGTGAGCACCTGCATCACAGTGTAACACAATATACCGCTGCACTACTGGTGTTTCTATTCATCCCTGTGATACAATATACAGTCCTAGAGTTCAGTGTTTAGTTTAGCTTTCTTCCTTGAAAAGTACCTATCTTAATTTTCTGGTTGAAAAATAGCCAAAGTGAAAATATGGCAGCCTTGAACAGGTTACAGCAGCAGGATAAAGAATGCTGTGAGTTCTCTGACTGGAGTTTTTGTGAAGCACACGATTAAAAATAGAGTATCTTCCTACAGATCCCTTCCCAAATATTTGCTTAGATCTTTGGAGAAACATTGCTGATTCCACATGAAACAAAAGCAAAAGCTTCACACGTTACAAGATAGCAGGACTTACTGTTGCACTTGTTGTTGTATTCACAGCTGAAGACGCACTGAACATAAAGCGTGCAGTGTCCAACCAGTAATGAGAACTAGTAATGAGAAGAAGAGTTAAGAGTTGCGGTATAACACAAACTGCTACACTGTTTCAGCCTGTTTCCTAAAAAATAGCAGCATTCAGATTAGAGCATCTTAAATTATCATTTTCATTGTTGATCAATCTGATTATTATCTCAATGAGTTGTTTGGTTGGTAAAACATCAGAAAATTGCAAAAATGATGCTGAGTTTAAAGTAAAGTGCAACAGAAGCCAGATGAACATAGTCGGTCTGAAGAGGCTGCAGCAGCTGGAGGGGGTGTAGATGAAAATAAACCTGAAAGCTTTCTTGGCCGTCTTTCATGTCCTTTTGAGACTGTCCCTAACTTTGTCAGTTTTCTATGTACTGTCAAATCACCAAGGAGTCAGGCTTCAAAATCTGATCAAGAGTTAAAAATAAGACCTGTAGAACATCAGACAGGCTTTATCCTCCTGATGTCAGCTCTCAGTTATACTATAGCTTCAGTCTAATTGGAGGGAATCAGTGTTTTTCTTTACAAATTCCTGCTTCCAGCATGATCCAGAACTTTACCCCTGACTGTGGCAGGCAGTTGCTCATTTTTAATATAAGTCATATATTAATAACTGATATATTGTCTACAGAATAGATCAGAGACCGGCTCAGTGTCTCTGTCAGTGTTGTCTCCCATAATGCATTCTGATTCACTACTTTTGCATGCTGGGCTGATTGCAAGGTGTGTCCTCTCAGACCTGGTCCACAGTTTGACAAGCTGTCGATGTCCATGGAGTGGAAGCTTGTCTCTGATGGCTGTACCTGTCTGTCAGTGTGTGTGTGTGTGTGTGTGTGTGTGAAAGAGAGACAGAAATGGAGAGAGCCTGAGAAAATGTTGGGGTTTTTGTCAGCGCTTCTCTTGAATGCCATTTGTGAGGGCTATTTGAATCTGTTTGAGAAAGCAGGAAAATTTTGTATGGAAATGTAATGCAGTTACCCTGCACTCGTCATAAAAGCAGTTTCTTTTAATTTTTTAAATGCAGTGATTATAATATAAATTCAGATTTTTTTTTCCCTCATGGCAATTTACAGTTTGTGGTAACTTACCTGACAGCAGCGTAACCAGTTAATTGTGACATGACAGATCAAGGTCACTGTGACCTCATGTCCATGTCCATGTCAGTGTAATATATCAGGTCGCCGGAGGGAATTTTCACTTGGACTCAAAGATGAACTGATTAGAAGGTCAAAGGTCACTGTGACCTCACAAAACACATAACTCAATAATTCATACGCTAATAATTCATTTGTATGACAAAATGTCATACAAATGAGTAATAGCATGCAATTATGAAGTGACGACACTTCAGAGGTCAAAGGTCAGCTTCTCTTTGGCATTGTAATGTTCTGCACAAACACTTTTCTGGCCGTCATTCAACACTGCAACTCAGGACCATATGTCACAGATACTGAAGAGTCTGACAGGAAATCATACATTGGAATCACACATGACTGTGCAGTGGTGAATTTAATTTAGCCAGAAGACACAATTAATGCCATCTTTAAAATTACTTAGAAGTCTTCACTACATATGTTATGTGAATCTCAACAGACATGGATTTAAGCTGTAACTTGACTGGCAGCAATACGAGTTGAGATTCTTTCAAGAAAGTGGCAGTAAAAAGGGAGAATTGACAAGTTAAAAAAATCAATCTAGGCATTTACACATCACAGAGGCTCTAGAGACAGCAACTAAACACACTGAGTATCTGATGCAGATGAAGGCCCAGATTCCCCAGCAGAGTGCTTCTAATCATTGATGCCCTCACTGTCCTCTTCCTTATGACCTTGCGATAAAAGGCCATCTTTGCTTTCTCATCATCATAAGAGAATCTCAAGTCTGCAAACTCTGCACTCTTTCTCATTTGCTGCATTAACTGTTCATTACATGCATTTTCCCCATGCACACACTCTACTGGGGAAATTCTCCAAAAACAAACAAACTGCTGAGCTTTCTGCATTTCTCTTTTGAGTCTTACATCATAGGGATTTAATAGGAAAGTTCACAAAGAAACCATAAAACATATGGTCTCTTGAAAGAGCTTCAGTAGGTAAAGTGGCTGAAGCTGATCTGGTCCACTTGTTATTGTAGGGAGGGACAGGACCAGCACATGAGAGCAGACTGAAGAATACAGCTCACAGGTCCTCTGGAGACAGCTACCACTAATCTGAGACCAGATCTTGTGTTGTGGTCAGTAACACAGTGTGTTGTGTGTGTTGGGAGGATGCAGTAGAAATGGCCTATTAGAGTAAAAAGCTTATATATACAGAGGGGACAGCAGAGGCAGAGGAGCCACCCAGTGGAGGTTGACTGTAGGGGTTTTATTGGCAGATCAGTTTTGTCTCTGTAAATTGCCCCTAGGAGTGAGTATGTGTGTGTGTGTGTGTGGTTGTCTGTCTTTGTGTGTCGGCCCTGCGATTGACTGGTGACCAGTCCAGGGTGTGGCCCCCCCCCCCGCCCGTAGTCAGCTGGGATAGTCTCCAGCTCCTGACGGATAAAGCGGTATAGAAAATGGATGGATGCTTTGTCATGACCATAAAGCCTGGTCCCTGTGCTTGGTAGTGCTTGGTTTTATTGTATGGGTGCTATGTAAGCACAAGTGGCAGGCTTCTCATATTCCATACTAGTTCCGTACTATATGCAGATTGTATATTCTTAATCTATGCACTATATCGTTGAAGCAGTTGGCATACTATGTGTCAGCATGCGCCGTGGTATTCTGCTGAGGAATGCCATCTATTGGTTTCTCTGTTACTGCTCTGTGATGGCTCCCAGTCCTCTGCATGTTTCATTATCTAAATATTATCCACAGCCTTATATTAGCTGGTATAATTTGGAATCCACCAGAGGGCTGGCTCTAACCTCTTGTTCCCCTTGTTGTACCTGTATTTAAATATGTATAAGGCATCTGTCTTTGTGGGGGAATCATTTTATTTCTCCCTCTGCTTCACCAAGGTGCAGTTTGCAGTTCTTCACATTGGACCTATTTATCAATTGGAAAGTGTAATTCAGGCAGGCAAGCTCCAAGTGTACATCTGGAAACCCAGTGGGAATTATTTATTGTCAGCAGGACTGTGGTTTGCAGGCAACAATGTCAAGCATGTTGGTGTTTTCATATGAATGATACCCCAACTCATCCTCAAGGTCAAGTGCTAGCTTCATGCCCAGCATCTGTTTTTCATCAACATGTGCTCCTGTAACATTCCCATTACTTTTGTTTTCTATAACACACATCACACAAACACAAATGATAAGGCTGTTAATGACAGGCTAAGAATAGAGCTTCAGGTTTTTTCCAGGAGAATGATTAGCAGAGGTGCTAAGTGCTTCCTAAATTGATGAGAATTACTTATTACTCAGTTTATTTGGAACTGGTGATTCAGTCGTCTGCTGTAGGAAATGTTGCATTATCATTGTTTTGAGTCTCAGAGACCCAAGCTGTAAAACAGTTAAATACAGTGCATCTCTATATGTTGTATACCTGGCATTGGTGTTGACCATAGGTTTTACACAGTACTGTCTTATTGCCAAATACAGCTCTTTGGATTTCTGTGAGTTTTTTATCAGTCTGTTCTTAACAGCCCAAACACTATATTTATGTTCATATCTGTGAAAGACTTACAAACAAAGGGAACGTATGTGTATATATGTAGATAGAATGTACTGCTGTAAAACACATTATGCATGTGCTTGCAGTTTCTTCTCTCCTTCAACTGAATGTATGAATGCAAAAGAAGACAATTTTGCTTAGTGTTTGGAGTTTGGAATTCATTTTTTTTTAATCATTTTTTCATTCTTATCAAATGGATTTTTTCCAAAAAAAGGTGGACAGAAGGTGAAAGCAAAGCATCACATTTGTGGGAACTTCTGCAGCAGTGGTGGGACAGACTGTCTAAACAAAAAATGTAGATGGCACTTAGGATTTAAGATTCCATGATTCTGTCTTCAGTAGTTTCTTTGTTCTGTGCTTTAATTTCAGAAACTCTGACACACTGAATTATGTCAATTTAAATAACAGCTGGAAAAAATGTGCTGTTCCAAAACTTTTGACTGGTAGTGTTTCTTTACATATTTGAATTTTTAACTTTGATTTAGCATCTTTCAAGATTAGTCATTAAAGCTAAAAAGACTTTGTAACTTAACATGAATGAATGAAAATCAAATTTGTTTACTTACCAGCATGTTCTATAATTTGATCATAGAAATATGTAAATCTTATTATGCAATAGCACAGCTCATCTACCACACTCTAGTGTAGTAAAGTGTGGAAGAACACATGAGCCTGTGATAATTTAGACTCTAATATTTCCAGTGACATGTGTGTCTGTAGCCCAGAAACTGCTTTGACACGGAAAATGTTTCTCCTCTCAGTTCTGCCCTGAGCTGAATTCAGTAACAGATCCATCAGTGTTCACTGACAGCGCGTCTCCATGGATGTGTGTGGCAGCCGTGCTAATTTGGACCGCTGTATCTAGATGTCATTTTCCTGAAGTAAAAAAAAAAAAAAAAGAACACAGTCAATGTGATGTCCAGAGCGGGTAAGAACTTATGAATTTAGTGGAACTGGGAAACATCAGTGAAAAAGATGTCATTTGACCACTTGGCTGCTCATCAGCCAGCCTCATTGAGTCCTCGGTTCGGTATTTAACTGGGCAGTCACAGCTGCAACAGTGTGCATGTCTCTGTAAATCTTTTTTTCACAGACTATAGTTTTGCTCTATGAAGTTTTTATCTTGCAAACAACCTTCATCCTCCCTATTACATTTTTCGAGTGGTACAATGTCACACTAATTCCACGTCTTCTGACGTCCCTTCTCCGTTTGCTCGGCTCCAGCACCACCGGTTCCTACTGAAGATGTACTTCTTTAGAAACCACTCACAAATACATAAAAAAATCTTTTTCAGAAAAAAAAAGTGCTCAGTAATTTCATCAAACACTTTTTACCAATTATTCCTCAGGCAAAAGTGCATCTTTTGGGGACTGTTTCCAGCAGTGGATTATTACACATTTGGAGCTCCGGTGGGTATTTCAGGCAGTAGGATGATGTATGTGGGAATGACTCAAACTAAACTACAGTGGCTGGGTGCATGGTAATGAACCTGCCAGTGTTTATAGTTACATTTTGGGTTGTTTTAAGAATTTCATTACAAATTTCACACACACTTTTTGTGTGAAATGTGTGTGACAAATAAATTTGTGTTGAGTCTGCAACACCAGGCTCAGGTGCATCTTTTTCAAACAGCCATCATCCAGCTGAACTCTGCCTCTGCATACACACACGGACACATGCTTATCACACACACACACACACACACACACGAAAATTTCCACATTTATAATCACCACACACACACTCCACTCTACATCACTCCCATGAGCATCATATTGCTCCTACATATCTGTAATATATTCTGTTCCTTGTGCTATGTTTACAGATTTACTACTAAGAGTATTTATATGCCGCTGTCTTATATGTTCTGTACTGTGCATACTTACCCTGAATTACTGCACATTGGCTCAGGTTATTTTTTTCAAGGTTTAACTCAAGGTTTAACTTAAATTTGAGTC
Source organism: Toxotes lorentzi (assembly GCA_037833715.1). Classification (NCBI taxonomy): domain Eukaryota; kingdom Metazoa; phylum Chordata; class Actinopteri; family Toxotidae; genus Toxotes; species Toxotes lorentzi. Next base: position 1,237,412 of record JBBMJY010000004.1, read on the forward strand.
TTTTATTTATTTATTTTTGAACTTATAAAATGCAGGATTTTTAGGAAATAATGTGCAAAACAGTTGAGTAAGAATAATAAACAACCTGCACGACCTGCAAGGGTGTCATTGTTATGCATTCCAGAAAAATACAGGTTATCCCATACGGCTATGGACTGTCAGTACCACAGGCTTCAACTAAATAGAGCATGGACAGTTTAATAATCAGTTTCAGCACAGATAGAACAGTATTGTCTGCATACTAATTCAGCTCCTCCTGCTGTTTGTGTTTCACGACAAGACATCAGTCTGATGTCTGCGGACAGCTGAGTAGCTGGCGTTAGCTGGCTGCAGGTAGGGACAGAGTCAGCGCACCATTCATCTTTCCTAACCAGAGATAATAAGTGGTCAACAAACACAAATCCAAAGAACAGATCAGTGTGCAGAGTTATTTTTCAGTCTGTCCATCTCATAGATGTGACTGTTCAATTCAGTGTGAGACGGGCAGATGCAACAAGCCTCCTAGAGATGGGAGATGCCTGCACAGGGCAACAGGAAACTGGAAACAGGACTGTCTTAACTCTCCAACACTAATGAAGCAGCTGTCATCTAAAGTGCTGTTGGACTAAAGGTTATGTTGTAATAACTCAACATTCACAATGTAGACATCTTAAAAATTATGGGACAAAAAAAAAAAAAGTATTGTAATAAAGTCTTGAATTAATTGTCTTTTTTTTTGCTCATCCCTTTCTATGTGCCTCCAGTGGAAGTGATAGGAAACAAAACCTATAGTCCTCATTCTGTATAAATATAAATTCTAAACTTCTAAAATTCTTACTCCTGGCTGATTTGAGGTAGTAGTAGTTATCTTCCAAATTTCCTTTTTGTGTTTCTGTTCTTCCACAGCAGCTCAGCACAGAAGTACTGTCAAAGAGTTACTGTCACTTGATGTGATTAAGTCAAAGTCAGACAAAGCATAAACAGTTTCATTGTACTTACTGGTATTAAATTATTGTGTATAAAATCGTGAACCTAGCCTTCAACACGTGGCCCAACCTGGCCTTTAACCCAAGGACATAATACTGTCTGATGGCCGGTAGCTGTATGAACATTTACAGGAGAGGACTGAAAACGTTTTCCTTCCAGCTATTAAATACCTGATTTGACTGATGAATACACCTTCAACTAGAGACAGGGAGCAACTAGTGTTCAGTGAAACTGGCCTGGAGCAAAACATTCTGAGTGAATGTGAATCTGTCTTGGAAATTAATATACATGTAAGTCTGTGTGCTATACATGTAACAAGTAACAAGTAAATATTGTGCATCCACAGTGCTACTGAACATCGCAGACTGGAGAGGAAAGATCACATAAATGACGATTATTAGGTGCTAAATGATGGACGCATTCATTTTTGCCTTTTGTTTGTTAGTGTGGCTTCTTAGTGTGGCAGGGGCATTGGTTTGCATTCTAAACACAAGAATAAATGTATCTTATCTGATGGTAATGTCTTTTAGATGGCTACTGACAATAATGTGTGTTTGATGGCTGCAGTTACAGACCAATTCAGCTTCATTTGACTGTGTTTAATAGACCTTTTTCAATAGGTCAAAATGGATTTAGAGCAAGGATAGAATTCTCTTCTACTTTAGAAATGATCAGGGAAATAAGCCAGTACGGTACTGGCCACGAGCTCATAATGGCCCTAATGTGTCTAGAGGGGTTTCATATAGTTATTGGTCAATAGCAGTAAATCAGCGATAATTTCACCTGGAGCTGAGGGGTCTGGGTTACTGAAATCAGCACACAGAGAAGCATATGGGTGGTGCAGGGGTAAAAGTTACCCAAGAAAACAATGCTTTCTGCCACACTGGAGAATATCTATCTGCATTGTAAACGTTGCTGTTTCAGCAGGGGGCAGCAGACCACAGTTTAGGACTTAGTGTTTAAAACGTTCTACGATTATTATTTTTTTTTCACCAATTCAATCTTGAGTCTCTTTCTCTATTATCTGTCATGACACCTTTTTGTTGCTGATGGAAATCTCATCACTGGCTTGAGGATTGAGTATTGAGCTTGCAGTGAAATGGATGGCATGGCCACTCCACGCTGCAGTACATTGTGCTGAGGCTAAAACAATGATGATGAGAGAGAGAAGCTCACCATCATGTCTGAAAACAACAACTGAAATGATCAAGACTTTTTGCACAGTTGGATTTAATTAGTTTCTTTTCAAAAACTGCCATAAATCTTCTTCTAAACCTTCCTCCCTCTGGTTTCCATGTTTGTGTTCGACAAACGTGTATTGTCAGATTGTCAGGGAGCAGAAAACTCAAGGTCATAGGTGAATTGGCATTTGAGGCATAGATGTGAAGAAAGACAAATCATTTGCTTGACATATTCATGGACAATTACCTTTGAATAGTCTACAAATTAAGACTGCCGACTCAGACTGTTATTTGTTCTTCTTCTTTTTCTTTTCTTTCTTTGGGAAGTAATTTCAGGTGACATGTTGACATAGTGAGTGTTTTATTGCTGTTGATGTCTCATGAGAGCTTTTGTTAGTTGAAGCAGATGTTGACTAAATGAGGAATTAGCTTAGGATCTTTCCATCACCGTTATGTATTTCTCTTGTCATGTAAGCTGACATCAGGTTCAGGGATTTTCCCAACAATTGTAGAATTTCTCTATAAGGATCCTATGGTTTATTCCTTATTCCTGAGCTTTTCTGTTTCTGGAAGTGGCCAACCTGTGACAAAAATAGGCAATACTATAGTCATTTTGGAAAGTTGTTATTCAGAAATGTCAAAATCTGAATAAATAACATAGGGTGAGAAATTAATGTGGAATATTTAGATGCTTGTTACTATAATTCAGGCTGAGGTTTGTTGAAGTCTTTATTTATTATAGAAGTTACTGTGGAAAAGTGAAAGAAGTCCTTATCCTTTGTAAAAAGAATGCCAACCAGGGCATTTTGCATCAGAAATATGGAAATCACGAACAGAATGCTAAGGTTGTTTGTTATTAACTTGAGTCTACAAGAAAGCATTAGTTTGACATTGTCAGAGTTTGTGTCTCTGCTGTTAGGAGCAGGAGATTGGCAGCATAAATGTGCAGCTTACAAATCTGCAGAAAGGATGTGATGCAATCATGTCAAACATGAACCAGAATCTCAAAGGAAGGTTTCCAACATCTGAGGCTGGGTACTCCCTCCAATACTGGGAAGAAGTACCCAGTATTAGTATGGTGTTCCTAATAAAGTGCTTGGAGAGTGCTGGTCACTCATCCCTACCCCTGGATACAACCCACGGGAGCATATGCATAGTGCTTGCTCTGGGGTCAGGCTCTGGGGTCAGGCTCTGGGTCTCTGTGAAGAGCTTTGAGACAATTTTGATTGTGGAAGGAGCTATATAAATAAAATTGAATTGAATTGAATTAAATATCAACAGCAGATGTCTCAGACCTCGTTGCCATGGTAATAATAACAAATGCACATATGCGCCTCTGATTTCATAGCGTCACCTTCATCAATATCATTGCAGATCTTGTAACTTGGGATGGTATATTTATTTGAATAACAGGTATCTGTCCAATCAGTCCAATGTCACTTTTTTAAGCATATTAGCCAAATTGTCAAACTGGTATGCAATATAGATTCCCAGTTATTTAAAGCTAAAATGGATGGAGATGTTATGCTTGGTGTTGGATCTCTGCTACTTTGAGAATTTATTGATTATTTTTAGCACAGCTGGAATTGACTGTTTAGGGTTTCAGAGAAATCACAGTACATCTTCTGCATACAAACAAATATGTACTTTTCCCACTGCCATTGACATGTGGGTATGTGTAAACAAATAATGTCTGAGTAGGCACAATGATGGTGGGTTGGATAGGACCTCTTAGCTAAGAGCTTGGCCAATATTTTATTTTCCACACTGCAAAGTAGTTGGTCTATATGATGAAGATTCCTCTGAGTTTTTACCTTGCTCAATATTTAGGTAATGGTATCTATGGCATTTATTCAGGCAGTTTTTGATTTAGGAAGCAATGTTTATACATGTTGCTTAATAGTGGAGTGAAAATGTCTTTAAATACTTTGTATAACTGTGGGGGGAAAGCATCAGGTCCAGCAGTTTTCCCAGAGGAGATGTCATAAATAGCTTCCTTTATGTTTTTTTTTTTTTTTAAACTTGGCATTAATCTCCTCAAATGTAAAACAATGTTTTTGATGTGGATCTTTGAGACATGCAACTGAATAATGATTAGTGTGGCTACTTAAAAGTTTTGAAAATAAATTACCCGGTTTATTCCCTTATCCATATAACCTCTCTGCTTTTTGGAATATCAGATTATTAAAGCAGCCCTAACAACAGTCAGTTTCTCAGTTTTCTTGGCTATTGTTTGTGCATCTGTTCACGTTTCATTAATTCTGCCTCTGGGTTTTTCTGTTCAGTTATTATTTCCTTCTTTGCACTACAAAATGAAATAATTAGCTGTCTTAAATTCCACAGTGTAGAGGGATTCACAGAGCCATAGTCATTAATTTCCAAAAACACTGATAGCTTTTTTCCTGATTTAGCAGCAGAATTCTGGGTCTGATAGACCAGCTTTGTTGTTTCGCCATCTACGGGAGTGTTCTGGACACTGTTTGATATGTGAAAGAGCCAATCCTAGGAGAGAAGGTGCTCTTTAATTTGTGATTGCCTTCATCTGATATATCTGCCACTAACACAAGCACATGCACACACACACACCAACGGACAGTGCAGATATTAAATCATATTTCATGTGATTTACACAACTGTGTGACTAACTAAGCAGCTTTAATGGGGCAACTTGAAGTTTCTGTCCATACCCCAAACTGCAAAATAACATTATACCACAAAAGTTACACTACAAAACAAATGCTCCTAAAACTACAAAACTTTTGAGAAAGAGAAAATATGAAATGTAACACCTTTAATGTGACAGTCAATTATTTTTTACATGAACACAAAAACAACACAACAAAAAACAAATTTTTACTGCACAAAAAAAACTCTGGTAGTAGACTAAGTCTACTACCTAGGTGTCCTCTTAAGTTCAGTAAGCTTATTGAATAGATCAGCATGACTGCATTTGTTGACCTGAGAAATATAGAAGTCAGACCACATGTCGCTCTATTGTAGAGCTCTGATAAAAGGACAGTACAAATCAGTGAGCAGGCTTTAATTTATAGCATCTTTACAGCAGCTTCCTGTGTCTGTTAGCATTTTAAAGTCCTGAATGATTTACCACCTCCATAGTTAGTGGACTCTTAAAATGAACTCTGGATCAACCTGCCCACAAATATAATATTATACAGTATATATAATATAATATTATAATATTAAATGTTTAAGAAACATATGACTCACCTTTTTAATTTGTCCTTTAAGTTCATATCTCAGTCTTACCGAAAGTTTATTTTTATTTCATTATATTCATTTTGATTTTTGTGATTATTATTTTATTTATTATTATTGTTTTGGACTGGGCAGGAGTCGCCCCCGCGACCTGGGCCTGGACCCAGATAAGCGGCAGATGATGATGATGACATTATTTTGAGGATACCTTTGCAATATAATTAATGAATGAATAGTTTTGATTCATCCATTAACTTGCACCTGCAGACAGTTTACCATGGTACGTTGTTCCATCATCTTGGAGAACTTGCCACAGTTCTTCTGTGGTTTTAGTCTGTCTCAGTGTCCTCTGTCTCTTCATGTGATCGCAGACTGACTCCATCATGCTGAGATCAGGACTCTGAGGGGCCCAGACCATCTGCAAAGTGCTGTATAAACAGTTTGATGCAAAGCACTTGAGATATATGAGTGCCATACAAATAAAGTTTTATTTTCATAAGTTTATTATTACTCTAAACCAGGCCAACAAGCTGACAGAACACTGTCAGTGTCAAATTACACAAACAGCCCTTTCACACAAGACATCACAGAGACTACTAATACCGTTCAGAAGGTGTTATAATGCAGTGATGCCAATATAGCGCCTTCAAGTATTTCATCTGCCAACATATTTGACAGAACATTTAAAGTGAAACTTAATAAAAAAAAAAGTGCTATTCAGAGTAGTTGTCTTTCTTTGTGGGACAGGCTTCTACAGCAAACAAGCCAGTGCTGCAGACTCTGGATCCTTCCAGCCGGCTTTCAGCCTGTGCTTTTACACACTCCTTGTTTGTTCTTCACCAGTAGACTGAATGCATTTGAAGTGTACTGTACCCTGAAAGGACTGACACTTATTCTGAAGAGCAGCATTCTGAAGTGCAGTTTGACAACAGCTGCTTTTCTGCTCCCTTCAATGACTCAGCCTCAAAGCCAATTTTAGAACCACATTCTCTGTGTGACATTTCAGATACTAATAGACAAGGTGATGAAAGTATATTTCTCAGCAACACAAACAATTAAAATAAATTGCTATTGATATTGTTATCGAACCTTTGGTGTCTGGTTAAGTCTGAAGGACTCTTGAATCACAATATTTTTAGAACGTTATCATTATTGGGACATTAGTTTTCTTCCACCTATCTGAAATCCAGCCTTTTCTGCCGATGCGGCTGTGTAAAATCCCAGCGGTGCATAACACTGATGAAGCAGCCAGAGAGATAATCAAATAATTATAAATGAGAAACGTTATGCTTCGTTATGCTTCCCTTTGATAAATGCATTGCCTCATTTTTCCATGACAAATGTAGATTACATTCTATCAGAAGGGCTACAGGTTGTTTCATGTATATTTAGCTGTGCTTAACTCTGTGGTGGAAACGGTACATGAGTTTGCAATTTAATTTCCTGCATCGACATGAGCCACTGTTTTGCTTTGTGTAGAGACACTTATTATGTGGGGACAAAAAAAGAGTATTTCTTAATAGGGTGTCCACATTTTCCATTTACTACTGATTCTGAAAAGAACACTGAGAACAGATGAGTATCTCAGAGGTTTACTTGCCAACTGACGATCTGAACTTGGCTGAAAAGAAGAAATGAGAAGCTTCATGTTATAGCAGCTCTACAAACGCAATACCAGTGTAATCCTAATCCTAGTGTAATGCTATTTGGGTAATGTCACTTTCTCTTTAAAATAATATGTCATGCTTTAAACATGTAGAGACTCTAACATAATAAATAATAAGGATTAATGACATTAATAATAACTTTATTTGTATAAAACTTTTCAATATCATTGGTCAACATAGAGCTCAAAAACTACTAAAGGCAAATAATCATAGTTTAGTTTTTATTTCTGTGCCATGCCAAACATTTGGCCCATCCCCCATGAGACTGCAAGATCCAGCTATTTTACAAACCATTTATCTTCCAGTAATACAGCAGCAAGTTACAACAGTATACAAACAAACAAAAGGACTTTCTTCCCTTCTCTCAGTCTTTCTTCAAGGAAGTGGCTAATTTAACTGTGTCAGTCTTGCATCTTCCATATTTATGGAATAAATATCTTAATAATATATCTTACTAAACAAAGTATCACACTGTTCCCAGGAAATAAGAAAAATAGATAACAAAATATGACTAATTTTCTATATAATTCAGATATATAAAACACATTGGACAAATCAGCTTTTCCGCTTCTAGACTGACAGTCAGTGGTCAAATGCTGCATGTCAGCTGGGCACATAAGTGTCCTTGTTTCTTAGATAAATCATGTAGATGGGATTATAGGTGGAAATTCATCTATCCGCTAGATATGGCTTTAACGGATAGATGAATATGTTGTACCTAACAAAAATAATTTAAAATCACTTCTAAAGCAAACAGTGATCAGTGTAATGAAGCTAACATTGGGAAAGTGTTTTACTCATCAGATTGTCTTGACTTTTACAAAACAAATAAGCACTTCCCTCACAGGGACACAGCCTGGTGTTGCTGGATGTGAGACCTGTAAGTCAGATGAGTCAGATTATTGTAAGTCTGATGGCATCTTGAGGTCAAGAGGTGACAATATGAAGGATGACGCACAAAGAGTATAACCATTTGAATTCCTCTGGAGTTCATGACACTAGAACACAGTGCAGCCCGCGGTGGGTCACATATTTCTCAGGCAGTGACAGTGTGCTGCTGACAGGCTCTGCAGAAAGGCCAATAAATGTACAGGGCTGAGGTGCTCCTTCTGGTGCACCAATGTTGTAACCCTAACCACAGCGAAACGATAAAAAACAGAGTGGCAAGAAGGTCATGTGGGACTCAGCTGCATGTCTGGGTCTACATTATCAGACTTTATTGAAAGTGATACCTCCTGCTCTTTCAATTAAATAGGAAAAAGATTAGGACTTTTTCATTAACCTCCTGTCCCTCTTACATAAAAGAAGCTTTGGAGTGGTCACACAAAATTATAGAGAATTATGCCTGATAGCTACACTGCACAGTGTTTACTGGGAGCTGATCAGTCCTGATTTATAAACCACTGCTCTCGTGAATATTGTGGCCTGTAGTGTTTTATATTTGCTGCTTAATGAAAACACACTGATGTGCTGCTTTATACTTGAGGAGCCATGCATGAAACATACACCCACCCATTACAAATAATTTTGTTTGCAGCTTCATGAGCAACTTGTCACTCTGCGTTTGCCTTCCTTTTTTTTTTTGCCCTTAGTAATTTTCCTGTAACACATTTTTGGCAGAGCGCTGGAGGCATGAATTTTCATTTTACTGTAATTGATAAATTACAGTTTGTTTATCAGGCTCACTCTTTCCTATATTTAAAATAAATGTCACAGCACTAAATAATTGATCACTCATGTTAACATACAGTACATTGAATTATTGATTGAAACACCACTTAAGGTCGCCGAAGCTTATAAGCCCTTTTGGAGGTGTCGATATTTTATCATATGAACAAAATTTCAAGGTTTGTCTGGGCTCTTTCAACAACACATTTTCACCCTGGCATATTTATATCCACTGAATAACAATAGCCTTACAACAGTATCCATTATCATCTTATTTCATGGTTGTAATGATAGGCCATTATCCTGCCATTATCACCACTTCACTGGATGACAGTGTTTTAATAAGGGTCCACACACAGACCCTGATAGCCTGTGGACAGTGACTATACATGGAAACTGCAACAGGAGTGAAAACAGCTTTACAATGATATCGAATGGTTTTATCACTGTTATCAGAATTTGCAGAGTTCTGTGGTCAGCAGCCTCCAACTGAATATTAAGTTGGTCACAGTCGAGATTTGTTAAAAAACTTTGTAAAACTTAAAATAAATTGGAGCACAGCACAAAAAAAAAAAGAAAAGAAAATCCAAACAGCCTCTGAAAATGAGGCTATCAAATTACTGTTGAGTATTATCACTGTTTACCCAGAACCCTCAAGTCAGACAGAATTATCTGTAACAGAACGACAGAACAAGCGTTTTTTTAGAACGTCAAGCTACAGAAAATGATAAATATAATAGGAACCAAATGAGCTGTGTTTTTGTGTAAATGATAAGAAAAAAACGTTCTTGCTAGTGACTTTGCAAAGAAGAAGTAATAATGAATGTCAAGTGGGATGTTTAACATCCATAATCCATTCAAAATATATGTTTTCCATGTGAATGTCCACCTCACAGTCTAGATATTCTATGCAACACTGTTTTATATGATACAAAATATAATGCAAATGCTTTTCTATGCTACAAATGCTACAAACTAGCAGTGTTGTTACAGTATGTGCATTGGTGCACTAAGCTTTGACTTACATTGTTACATTTACTCAACAACTGAATCAGAAAATCAGACAGGGTTCATCGTTCACTTTTGATGTAAACAAGAAGAAGCTGTGTCACAATGTGTCCCCCTCGTATCGATAACACAGATGTTAGGCCTAATCTAAAACTAGAAATTACTTTTCTGTACAACTAAACTGCACCAGCAAATATGTTTTGTAGGAAGTATAATTGAGGCTGGATTATGCTCAGATGCAACATTTTTTTTCAAATGAATGAAGCTCTACAACGGCAGTGGAGTCAACAGGAGGTTGTTGGGGTGGATGACTGTCACACCAGAGACCAGGGTTCACATCCGCAGTCTCGCCTGTGGTTTAGGCAACAAAAACACTTAGGTTGAGTTTAATGAAAGATGGTGGTTTTGGCGAAATATAAAGAAACACATTGAATCAAAAGTCATTGTATTAACCCAGACCAGGATCTTTCCCTGACCTGAACCAAAACCCGTGAGAGTGTGAACAGAACCATAAAACAGTTTAGTAATGCTGGAGTCTTTACAAGTGGATATTGTACTACAAAATCAGATATTTTGGAAGAAAACAAATACATTGTATGTGAACATTTTACTGATACGTTCAGTATCAGTGTATTTGCAGCTTGCCAAATAAAATAAACGAACAACATTTCCTCATCACTTCTATAGAATCATAATCTAGTTACAATTATGTTTCCTACAAAACCTATTTGTTGTTGCAGCTCAGCTGTATAGACATGTAATCTTTAGAAGACAGGGTTGGTTATTGATGCTGTGAGAAGTACAGAGACAGTCTCCCTTGTTTCATGTCTTCGACTCATTATTCTCAGTGTTTCTTGTATTCAGGGGAAATTCTTCTGTTTCCTTTTGACTCCCAGTTATTTGCATTAGATGGAGGCATTAAGAAAGAGCATTAAGAAAGAGCATCATTTTATGGTTATTTTAATTTGAAGGAATATGAAAACGATAAAAAAAAAAAACAGTTTATTTGCTCATTTCAAATACCCCATAAAAGTTAACTGATGGGGCGCTGCATGTGCGCCTGTATTGAACTGCAGAGTATGGTGGCTCACTCTACAAAAAGAGCTGTAGCCAAAATGTAATGAAACGGTTATTTAGACCTGGCAGTGATGGAATCAGCATCTAGTTAACCTCTGGATCAGTTCTCACACCCACAGAATGTGCCTTTGTACCTCCTGCTTTGATATTGCTGTTGTTTGATGTAACCCCCTGACTCATTTCTCTTCGCATTGTTGGGCCTTATCATTCCTCCTGTAAAAATGGGCCAGCATGTGCTGCCGTTGTAATTTCAGGCTTATTAAAAAGAGGGATGAAACTGAGGCAGAAGTATTAAAGGGTAGAATTAGCATGTGGAGACAATCCTCTGTGAAATTACTGCAGATGAGGGCAGCTGAAGTTACCTTCAAACGTGCACTGTGTCAATCAGATGCACCGTGTTTACCTGTTTCCCCGGAGCCTTAATTAACCCATCATTCACTTCTGAACTTCCTGTAATCATTGCAAAAATCAGACAAGCCATCATTCCTCATGTGTAATTGTGAAAAATCTTTTAATTCGGGATAGAAGATTATTTTCAAAGGAGATGCAGGGGCAACACGAGCACTAAATCTACCATATAATATTTCTAAATAACATGATTTGTATATTTTTGAAATGGAGGGAAATCTATTTCTTTTTCAAGCTAACAGGCAGGAAACATCACACTTCCAGCTGTGCTTGCTAATGCACTTGGCAAACTGCTTCCAGAAGAGCCTGTGCTTTAGTGCATGGGCTCTACTTTCAGTGCCCCCCACCCCCATTCAGTGGTGAAAGGAGAGGGGGGCCGGAGACTTTGTGCCATCCTGGGGCTAGCATCTTGTACACATACACACACTTTTTATTATTCTTGTGCATGTTCAATGCTTTAATGACAATTATTATTTTTAATATTATTATTTAATAATTATTTAATTTCACTTTGCTCAAATGACTCATTATGTGATACACACGTGAGATATGAACATATTCCAGTGTTTGCCAGCCTGATGATATGTTGCCAATTACTCTTTGATATGTTTTTTTTTTTATTTCTAACTAGAACACAGTGGCAGACTGATTCTCTTCCAACATAGAACCTACCTTCAGTATGAGCTGTGGAGCATGGAGTGAACTAGTTTAAGTCTGGACTGGCTGCTTGTCACTCCCCTGCACTCCTGGGTCTGGTCTCGGTCTTCTTGCGTATTAGACCGTGGATCACACAGGACCATGTAACCAGAACTAGAACCACTTATTTTGCTTAATGCGTCAAAAAAAAGTCATAGCATGGACGTCTGATGGTCTGTGAGCGTCAGACACTTACTGTATGTTTACATCATCCCAGGTTTGATTCCCGTCAGAAACGTTTTGGTCATCCCCCGCTCCCTCTTCCTCTCTCTCTCAATCTGTTTCCTGTCTGAATTTCTCAAATAAAGGTAAAATGCCAAAAAAAAAAAAAAAAAATTATAAAAAAAAAAAATAAAGATCTGCCTTGGAGGCTGTGAATGAGGTAGCAAAGTCTAGAAGTGATTTTTTTCACTGCTGACTTGACTCGTGTGTGTAGTAAAACAAAGACTACAGTGATGTGTACTCACAGTGTATGCCCTCAGGCAGTAAATCAGCCAGCAGCAGGCCTCTGAAGGTGATATGTTAGGGAGACGCACCAATCCAATCTTTATCTGACCTTATTACCGTAATTACATTAATATAGGAGAACCCCAAAGACAAACCCCATCCAGCAAACGACGGGCACACAAACACAGCATCCAAAACACAATGGACTGTTTTAGATTGTGTTAACAAAACTGCAGTACAGTACAGAAGAGAGAACCATAGGTTTGTAGCTAAACTAACAAGGAAGGTAACATTACCTGGTGTAGCATTTAGAATTATGCATCAATTCAAATAATCCCACTCTGCTAACAAATTTGTGTTTTTACATCTTCGAGGTTTGAAAACCCTTTATACATTGTACGGATAAATACCATGACATAGAGCCAACAGCAGAATCGTACATCCATCTTCAGAGAGATAAAAAGCCCATCTTGACAGTTACAATAAAAATGGTTCAGGTAATGCTCCGTTTAATTATCATGATGCCTACAGTCCTGCAATTATTGATGTGAAGTTACTAAATTACTTAGTTGTGGGGAAAAAAATCCCATAGAGCTGAATAAATCAGAAAGTGTATACTGATCTTCAGCCTTTGTGAGTCAAGCTAAAACCAAATTAGTGCCTTGATATGTATGATATTTATTGATAGCACAGTAGACACACTCAAAGATCCCTGGCAGGTTCAGCAGTGAAAAAGGTGTGAGGCATCACAATGCAACACTGTCTTATTTCACACTGTGCATCAATAAAAAAGTATTTCATTAAGTTAATTACATTTCTGTAGTGTTGCAGTGTTTTATGTACAGTGTTTAATGGTGGTCGCACACACAGGACGCGTCACACAGGCAGAAAATTAACGTCATAAGAAATTCATTATGTAACATTATCTTGTATCCTTCTCCCTTTTTGAAAAATTCAGAATCTACGAACATGCAAATAAATACATGCAAGACCCAACATGTCTCCTGCTTCTAGGAAAAGGTCATTCTTAGTCTATGTCCGCTGGAAGCTTCGTGTTTCCAAATCACACTCATAATTTAAAAAAAAAAAAAAATTGCAATCAGCTGGAACACAGCTCAAAAATACGGATATTGGTAATTCAACATTACATTGGAAAGCTGCCCTCGACGTTTGCTGCTGTCACTTGAATGGATATGCAGCCCACAGTTAACATGCAAGATTGCTTGTGTGGGATTTGGAGAAATCAAAACGCTATTCAGGACCTCTCACGAAGCTTTAATTTGACAGTATGAGCTTTTGATTGCTGCCAAGAATTTGTCTGCTGTAGGAGTCTGACATGATTTTTTTTTTTTTTGCTGCTGAGCTGAGTTAAATCATGTTCTTTCAATCAAACTGTCAATATTTTGATGTCATATTTACCGAACCTCATTTGAAGTCGGTCAGTGACTCGTGGGGGGGTACAGCATCGGTGAGAAGGGGAACTGATGAATCTGTTCATGTGAGTTCAGGAGGGGACGGAAACTCCTGCTTAGGCATCTTGCCAATCAAACCGTGAGCTTTATGAAATGTTAGCTCTGCTGGACTGAACTGGAGATGCTGGGACACAGAGCACTGCACTGTGGAGTCCAGCAGGAGAAAGAGATATAACAGCAGCGACTCATCGGCTCGTGCTGTAAAAGACTACGTAAATCACAAGCTGTGAACTGCACCGTAATATCTACAGTTGGATACTGACTGAATACAGATAACCTTCCACGTGGGGCACTGTAGTTTCACTTTTTAAATGCTTCAAGAGAGGAAAACAAAAAAAGTCTTAATTGCAGACAAGTGAAACCACTCAACAGTGCTATCTTTGTTGTGTGTCTGCATGGGCATGTTTCACTGAGGTGTGTGAGTTTGTTACACCGGCAATCACAATTTAATTATGTCTTAATTTAATCCCACAATCAGGCAATGGCAAGGGGGATGCAACAAAATGGATGTCAGAGCTGTGTTTCCCCACAGGCAGATAAAGCATACACACGACAAAAGGGTAGTGATTCAATTATGACCATAGTGGGGGGGGACTCATAAACATGACAGTTTGGGAGCATCAGTTCCATCTTCCTTAATGTTAAGCATTGCCAGGGAAACAGAAAAGCCTGCACAGTTCATGTATCAGTTTTGTTTTGCATCACACTGAAAGCAGTTTAGACAGCTGTAGTCATAGTTAGTAAAACTGTGCAGTTATAGTACACAGTCAGATGTTGGTTCAAGGGGATAAATGCGTGGCTGGCAGAGGTGGGTCAAGGAGAGAAGAGTTAACACACTCTGCCGTTATGGTGCTCAGCACCACGACTCCTGGATGAGAGAACGTGGGAGGAACAGTGTTGCATATCAATGAGGGGGCATCCGTAACAGTATGTAAAGTGCAGGTTGTAAAATGTCTTTCTTTGGCGTTCTCTTCCCACAAGTTCTCCTCTCCCTGTCTTTATCTTCCTTTACAGCTGCTGTCAGCTCTCTTGCTGTAGTTACACAACCACCTCATAAAAAAATAAAGCAGGCTTTTCTCATACAACCAGACTAGCATTGAAATATCAGTGTCGACTGAGTTCACGTTGGCATCTGAGGTGAGCGCTCTGTTTTCCTCACACTGAGTGTGCTGCACTTTACCTGACGTCTCACTGAGGCAGCAGATCAGAGGATTCCTTCATTTTTAATCATTTTCTTGTCATTTTGAAAGAGGTCTAAGTGAACTGATTGTGAGATTGTGTACAGTTGAATGTGGTGTCGCAATTTGTGCAGAGATTTGTGAAGTGCGTTTTTTTGTTTGTTTGTTTTTTAATTTTTAGTGACAGATAAGTTTTTTCTTGGTTGACTCCTCACGGTGGTTGCCTTGAACCAGCACTTGACTGTTCAGTATGGCTAAGGAATTTTATTGCTGCTACCAGCAAAAAACACAACCTCAAGCTACCAGGATCTCAGGTCCTCTGCGGGTTCCAGAAAGTTCTCCGACCTCTCTGGGTTATAAAAACCTTCAAAAACCCAGTGGATTCACTGAAAAATTCATGGTTGTCAATCTGTCAGGACTGCTTTTTGCCAGCTCTTGAAAAATTGTCATCTTGCGGAGATATGAGGATTTTATCCTGCAGCAGTGAATGTAAATTCATTGGTGTCTTGCCTGAGAGGATTTAATAACAATAATTTCAGTGACGGGGCGGTGGTGTATTATGTTGACATTCAGGATTTTTTAAAGAGCCTCCTCCGGATAGCATAAACAGCTGCTCTAACACCTTGCCAGGAGAGTCCTGGTGCAGTGATCAAATCTGACATCTTTATGTTTATCACTGATAAATGGAAACACTGAAACAACAGTATTTAGTAGCAGTTCTAAATCGGGAACTGTGTACTCCGTAGATTCTCACTAGGTGAAGGTTTCCCCACCCACCGTGATGTGGAAACCACTGCGGAGACCATTACCTGTCTAATTTATGCCAAGGAACATTCAGATTCTGCTCTGTGAAGAAGGAGAAAAGTGAAATGTAGCAGCACCTTTGTAAAATGTCTTACCTTTTAAGAGAAGATGTTCCTAATATTGTCAGGTGTCTGCTGTTTTATTGTACTTCAATTTCAAATGTTCTATAAAAGATGTAAATCTATTTTAAGATCTACATCAAATTACCCTCAATCAGTAACAATGAGAAGGATCAGTGATGTTCTGTCTTGAAATGAATGATTCATCTGCACCAAATGAACAAATATCATTTCAATCTTTTTTTTTTCCTTCACTCTCTTGTCTCTTTGTTACTGTGTTATGTAGAAGAAGAAGAGTGAAACTGACAGCTGGGGGAAAAAAAGAAAAAGAGAAATCTGGAATATATGAAGTGATTTGCAGCACAAGCTGATTTCAGTCAGTAATGTGATAAACCACACACTGGTGTGTTTTTGAAAAATAAGTGACTGCAACGTGTCACAAAGCACAGCATCCTTCGCTGGCGAAACACACACGTCGTTGTTTCTGAGGCGTCACCTGCCTTGCAGGAAGTCATTTTTCTCCACGCTCTGCATTTAAGCAAAGGTAGCTGTCACACGGAGACAAACTTTTAAGCGTCTCTTGTCAGCTGCTTTGCGGTCAGGCGTTGTTCCGCCTGAAAATGGAGCAGAGTGAGGAGCAATTCATCAACTGCCGCAGGATGTAGCTGATAATTCAACTAAAGCTCAGGGAAAACAAATCAAGAGGAGAGTTTAGGATGAGGGTGTGTATGAGGAGCACGTCTGAATTATACTCTTAGAGTCACAATTGTGGTTTTAGTCATAATGAAGCAAACCTCAGTACAATGCAAATGTTTAGGCACACAGTGTAAAGTGATGGTACTCACCATGAACAGTTTTTCATCTGTGGATTAAATCTGTCTCAGTGTCTCTTCATGTGATCGCAGACTGACTCCATGATGCTGAGATCAGGTCTCTGTAGGGGCCAGACCATCTGCTGCAGGACTTCTTGTCTGGGAAGATAGTTCTTCATGACTTTGGCTCTGTGTTTGGGCTCGTTCTCATGCTGCAGATCGATGGATGGACCATGGTTGGGCAAAGTGGTAGCAAATGTTGTAGTAGAAATATAAAATTGTTAGTAGTTAAGTGACTGCCTGTTTTAACTGCACCTGAAAACAGAACTATAACAAAAGCTCAGCTTTGTGTGGCTTCACTCCCAACAGAAATGAATGTTGGCAATGTTCAGCAGCTATTATGCTGTAAATAATAAACCATTAGTGGTTTTTGAAATGTCTTTAAGTCGGACAGAGGAAGGACATAAAACTTTGATTCTTTCTAGGCAGTTTGCCATTGGGTGTTATACAAGCAACACTGTGTTAGAATACTATAAATACTGAAATCAGTTATCCTTCTGAGAGGTATATCATTCTGACTTCTGATTCCTGTCTTCAATATTGTACAATATATATCATTTATTTGTCAGCCCATCAGTGTTTTGTGTGTTATTTCAGGAGTGCTGAGTGTTTTACAAGCAATTTCCACCACAGGTTAACCCCAGAGTCATAGGTGCAAACACAGGCAGAAACTGTGAGAGAGTCTTCTCTGTGCTTCCTCACCACAGTCTGAGGGCAGAAGCAGGAACAGGAAACAGAGCATCGTAGCTGCAGCCAACTATTCCACAACAGTCTGCAATCACAACACAGCATCCCACAGATGGAATTAACAGAAGCTGTAAGGTGTTATCTGGAATATGAATTATATGGATTGTCAAGAGATGGAAAAGAAAAACTGTTTCTACTAAAAAGGCTCTTAACTACTGAACTATGTTATAATAAATGTTACTCAGCGTTATAGTTCAGTACAGAGAAATAATAAGAGGTCTTCATACAAAAATGACAACTTTATGCAGGGACCGCGCAGGTGTATCCTTTTCAGAGAATAATAAATCATCACCGCACATAAACAATAGCACAAACAGAGATTAAGGTGACAGAGCTTCATCGCATGCAGGCTTCTGATAGTACTCAACAAGGTTTATTGGAAGTGTAGTCTTGTTTTTGAGACACAGTATTTATAGTTGTGAGTTTAAAGCTGTTAGATTTGTTGTTGTAGACCTGTACTGTACGTAGACTATATCGTATCAGAATTCAGATTTTTTTTTTTTATGCAACAAGTAGAATCAGTTCTGGACACAATAGTAGATTCAGTCCATTGATGACTTTATTTCTTCTTTTCTCATCTCGCTCTGCTGCACATTATCAGCTCTCTGCACACTTTGGCCCTCTACACCATCCCCGTCTCCAGTCTCAATGGCCAGAACAACAGCTCTCTCTTCATGGGTGGATCCAATGACCCTGAGGCACAGAGTGGAACTTGCCGCCATATCATAATCAATCCTTCACTGTGATAGCAGTGCCCCAGGACACATGGGATGTGGAGTTCAGATAAATGTTGGCTTTTACTTAGCAAAAAGAAAAAAAAAACAAAAACGCACACACACAATAACAAATTGTTCACCTCTCAAAGGGCAAAGCTTTAGCAAATTGAAAACAGATCAAGAAATTAGTCATGTTTACAATATAAATGGTACTGCCAATTGTCAAGCCTCTTCCTGCCAAAGTGATTCATGAAGGAACAGCTGCTACTCTGTTGCACTGGTTAAATGAGTAACACCAGCAGTTAGCAATCAGACAACCTCTAGCTCTGTCAGGGTTGTGTTTACTAAGCGTTGCAGTAGGGTTTGCATCAAATTGTAGACTTGGGTAAACTGCAGTACTTGTGTGTCTGCATTTCTTCTGCACAAACTGGGTCAACACCTGGGCATGAAGGACAAATAATGAATTAATGGTTTCCACATCTGCATGTCTGTGAGGGTTTGTGTGGTATAGATTTCATCATTTGCTTGTGCGTGCGCGGCTCTGGAGCAGTTCGCTGTTCATTTGTTTGTCCCGTTGACACAAACACTGTCTTTCATGTATTTCACTTGTAAAAGTGTGTCTGATTTGATTTGCATAAAAAACTATTTCTCTCTTACCTCTAGGGCAGTGTCTCCAGATACAAATGATCTTATAAATACAAACCTTTGTTACTTCTATTCAGTCCCTTTGGAGGACCTCCACTCTCTCCTCTTCTTCTCTTGAAACTGCCTCTCTGGTAGCTCCCCTCGCTTTTCCTCTCCACCCTCTTCCTTTCCGCCCTCTTCCTCTCCCTCTATCCTCCCTAGTCTCTCTGGAAATAGAGAAAAAAAAATACAAAACTGTTGGACCCCACAGGATATATAAACGTGATGAAAAAGCAAACTGTCACATTGGCGCATCAGCCCTCAGCTCTGTGCTATAGTATAATTGACAGTCAGTTGTTAATCTACATCCATGATAAGCTTTACTCATGGTATTATTTACCCTCCTTGTGTGTCACTCATTTCATTTTGGTTTTAACCACTGACATGCACCAGTTGTCACCGCATTTGTATCCATCTTTGCCCATTAAGGTAACATGTAAACAGAATTTCTAAAAAAACACTAAACAAAGCCACCCACTTCTTTTGTGTGTCTGCGTGGCCTAGAAAGCTGCCTTGCTGCCCATCCCTGCAGCTGCCTGCTCTCCTTTGATTCTCATAATAATGGAACACACTGGTGTAAGACAGATAAATACGCAGACTCTTCCCCATCCCGCCATGTTTATTCTCTGGGAGTTTTGTTTACCCGCCCCAGATACCGTTGCTCTTCTCCCTCGGCTTTTAGGTCCACTTAAGTCTGAATCGATGTTCATCAGCTGAGGCCAGGGGTGACTGTAAAGGCCTGACAATTGTGCACTATTGATTTGCATCCACCCAGTCTAATTCAAACTGCACATGGCATTATCAATACCTGGTTCTGACCCAGATTCAGTATTACTATTCAGTAAGCGTTCATCAGGGCAGCAGATAGGCGGAGCAGTGTGTGAGAGCCAGCTGAATGCTTGGTAATTACAACAGAGACTTGTGGAATCCCTGACGATACAATTTGCCAGCAACTCTTTTGTTTGCCCGCTTGCTTGTTTATTTGAACTCTTCCTCCATAATGGACTGCTGGGTAATGAGGTCTTGATGTAAAACATAAGGACGAATGTAGACCAGCCGCATTTTTTTCTCTTCATGTCATTGCTTAGTCACCCTCAGACCTCAGAGAGTGAGGTTGTTGGTATTTGGACTTTCTGAGAGTTGGAAACATCTTTGGAGATTTGTATTTTAGATGTTTTTTTGTTTGTTACCCAAAACGTCTTAGTAAGTTGGGCGGAGGAGTTTATGACATTTGTTTTATTGAATTGTTGTTTTTATTTGAGAGAGAAGAATAAAACTCTCATGTGGATTTGAGACCGACTGCAGGACCACAATTCCTCTCCTAAATGTGAAGTGTTAGTCAGAGCAGAATGCTTGATGGCAATTATCAGACTGAATGAAGCTGCAATTTTAGATCTAAAGGCTCTGCGTTCATAATCCTCTTTAAATGTTCTACTACCATTTATATGTTGGCCTATTGCGTGACCTTTAATGCTGCCCTCATCTTTTTTCTTCTTTTTTTTCCTGCCAAGTTTCTAACGGATTTAAAGTTGGAGAGATGAAAGAAAAACAGAAGTGAAAACTGAATGATAATGACTTCTAAAGAGATGCCACTAATTAAGCCCTATTCTACCAAAACCCTGTATTCTCCTCCACTCACTTGATTCTGCATATTCCTGTAATTTTCATAAATCATCATGTGACAGCATGAATAGTTTGCATTTATTAATTGCAAGCTGTTGTATTATCATTATTATATTATTATAATTATATTTTTTGCAGTAGTTAGTAAACTGTATAACTGTTTCAGATCTCAGCGCTGGTTTTAATGTCACTTGTCCTTTACGCTTGTTTAATATGCAGACAACCAAAGCTCACACGACTCAGGAAGCTAAGGTTATTACATTGTAAAAGATCTTTGTGTTCTTTGTACACAGACATTATCTGAGTCAAAGCAGCAATATTCCATCCACTGTGCTCGCTAAATCCCTCTTCTTTCACTCCACAGTTTGAGGGGACAGAAAATCTGAATGTGGATCGCGTGTCATTTATTTATGAATGGCTGACTTATTCAGCATTCAGCGACCAATGACAGGCTCTGCCGTGCTAGGTTTGTTTCCTCTTTGCGCAGCTGGAGATGAAAAGCCTTTAGCTTTCTTCAGATGTGTTTTTCATATTTGTAAAAACCAGAGACTTGCAGATGGAGAGCTTAGAGTTCATATACCTGATGTTTTTTAGAGAGGAACTGAGACTTTTTTTTTTAAGATTACATCTCAGTATGTAGCTGTAGTGATTAACCCTTTAACACCCAGGTTTCCTCTTTGATTTCCTCTTTAGTAGTTATAAGGTTCTTCAGGTTCTGAGGTCGACTACACGAAGGGGATAAAATTTCAGCAGAGGGACATTTAACACACACATGCACAGAGTAATATAGACATACTTAGAAAGATCCACAGATTATTGATTGTTAGCAAATTTTGGAATCTGTGGTTCTGTAGAGATACAGCTCTAATATAAATGTCTCTATCAGTTTCCCTGAGTGTGTTGGATCATTATACTCCCTTCAGTTAAATTTGGTATGAACTAGTTCCACTTCCACTCATAAGAAGACTCTCAGTATCTCATAGTACTTTGAACAGTCATTGCTGCACAATACAATGTCAGTAGTGAGAAGAGGGAGAGAGGGAAACATGCAGCAATTAAGTAACTGAAATATACAAATCTGTATCCTCAAACAGAAGAATCAGAAGAAGAAGGTCAGAAGAATCTCGCTGGACGACCAAACATCCAAAAAAAAAAAAAAAAAAAAAAAAAAAAAATCAGAGCACCCAAAAAATATTTAATATTTTAAAGTCTAATTTTTCCTTCCTCTGTGAAGTGTGATGCAGATAAGCGGATAAATCATATTAATATTCCACTTTCTTTCAGTGTGAAATCTTCCCCACAGTCATGCCCTGCTGCGTTCTCTCCACTGTGAAGGACACACACTGTGGTACTTCAGATGACTGTGCGGCCTTTGCCCTTCTGTCTCCTCAACCCCGGTGATTTTTCAAAATGGAAATCAGAAGACTTCCGATAGATTTGTGCGAGGGCTTGTGACCCTGACACCTGTCCTGTGTGAGCAAATTAAGATGTCAGATCTTCAAAAACCACAAAAGGTACCTTTGATGAACAAATCATCCAGCCAGTTATAATGACAGTCACTCAGTAATGATCTAAAGGGCTTTTTTTTTTTTGTTTCTCCAGATGCACTGAGCCTGAACTTTGTTCACACGTTATAGTCTCTTTTTAAGACAAGAAACTTTTCAAGGCCAGAGATTTAGCAGTGGAGTTAGTTAACCTTGTCCAGAGTCGGTCCTTCCTCCAACTTCCACGCTAGCCTTAAGTGATGGGCCTCTCATAGCAGCCAATTAGGCTGTGTCATTTCTCGAAGTGTACAGGCCCCCAGTTTGATAGATCATGCACCAGGAGCATGAGGAGGGAAAGGCAGCCAAGCATGCTCTTAGGTCAGCTCCATTCAACATACACCAAGCCCCCCCTCCCCCACCCATTTTCAGTCAGCCAAGGCTCTGTGATCAATGGGGAGGAAACTGTGTAGCTATTATTTATAGGATCACCAGGCCATTAGACCCAACTATCCACTTAGCCTTTGCCACTGACTGTTTCTGTGTGCCAGACTAGAGAAAATTGGAGATTGAGGATGGCTGGCCAGCCCATATTGTAGGAATTATTCTTTTCATTTATCTCCATCCACACTAAATTTACTCTGGGCCTCGGTGTCTATGATACAGCAAACCCAGCTGACGTGTGAGGTGGGGCCGTTTCACACCATTTACAAACCACACTCAGTGATGTAGAACCAACAGTTCTTAAACAACTAAGACGATGCAGCAAAGTTGGGCGTGCTTACTTTTTGTTTTGTTTTGTTAAAAAAAAGTTTGTGGAGGCATAGACATAAAACGCTGGCAGAGCTAAGATGAGATGTGTCAGTATTTGGTTGTTACTATACTGTACTAATAAATAATTAAAAACACCTGCTAAACAGGTGGAACGTCAGAGACAGCTTTAGTCAGTTATAGGCAGACCTGATGGTACAGCTAAAATTCCAACAACAGTTCTCCTGGTCCTCAGACCAGATCACTCCTCAGATCAGCACTATATACAGTAGATGGTCATACACCCCCATGTAAACATGTAAATACACGCATATGAAAACTGATAATATTAGATTTGATGAAAAACAGAGGATCAAACTATATTTTTTACACAATTGTGTACATAAGCTGTAAAAGTAATGTAAAATAATTTGAGTTAATGCCATTTTTTTGATTCATTACATGCACTTATGTGTTCAAAATAAAACTTTATTTATGGTGAACAATCCCAGGAAAACCAGGATTCCTGAGAAGTAAAAAAAAAATCCTTCAGTCCTAGTACAGACCTGCTAGAAGCAGTGTTTCAAAAGTAAAAGCACAATTCTGTGTTTGTTTCCTATTAACACATAGAATTGGATTACGGTATAATGTCCCCTGGAGGGTTGGTGTAGCAAACATGCTGCAGAATGTAAGCAATGCGAGCACTACATGACCTCTAAAGGGGCAGATTTAGGCCTTAAACGAGCCAAACCTTCCCCTTACATCCTCGAGAAAGATTGTTTATTGTGAGCAGATGCATCATATCCCCTCTGTGCTTCTAATGGCCCCTTTTAATTATTCATGATTGAATCCAAGCTGCGCTCTCAAGCAGAGCTCATATCCAGCTATTTCTCTGTTAGATCTCTGCTGCTGAAGTCCCCCAGAGAGGATCTCTATGTCTCTCCTGGAATAAAGTTTGGTTTGGTCCACATCTGTGTAGTTCTGATTGTGTGGGGAGAGAGGGTTTTCACCCAGGTCTGGGAAGTCCATCAATTTTGGAAAAAATACTTTGATAATGTCTGGGTTTTGAGAACTTTTGGTAAATGCACATAGAGCTGAGGACAAAGGTGCTGTGTGTAGTATAGTCATCAACTGAGCTGAGAGATAATTCAGTCCATGAGAAACTTTGAAGGTCTAAAATGCCCCAGCATGATGAGAGAGCTGCATTTTTAGCTTCATTTTGTTTTTTTTCCAGCCCCACAACCGTCTTTGAACTCTGTGACTTAATAAGTTAATGAAAGGCCAGTGGGTATTATTTGCAAACGGCATTTTGTATGCGTCTGTGCAGCTGTCCTGAGTCTGATGATTTAAAGCTTCATTCTGACACTGGTTTTCCTCTGGTGAAGTACAACTGTGTTCAGATTCAGACCACAGCAGTTTCAGTTTATTCAATTATTTAGGAGGAAAAAAAGAAAGACAAGACCTTATTTTGACAAGAGATGATAGAAGTAATGCTGCTGAGAGTTGTTTTAGGATGGAATGAACAGATCTCAAAGTAATAGATATGTCACTTTGCACTGAATGGGTTGTGAACTTACTCTCCTGCGTAACACTGTGTGTCTTATCAGTTGTAAATATGGCAGATAGCTCATATGGCTAAGTGGAAAAAAACTTTCAGCAGAATTTCCGCCATGAAATCAACACAGAGCCAATTCCAAAATTAAAAAAAAAAAAAAAAATGTGTAGTGTATTTCATACGTATACATTTAAATGTATAAGTAACAGGGTCGCAGGCAGCTCTCTCCACTGAGCTGATTTCCGAAATGTCATGTAAGTGAGAAACCCGATTGTTGTAATCAGGATAGGGGATTAAATAAACCAGATTTCCACTAGATTTCTCCTGGGTAACACTGATTCTCTGCCATGTATACAGGTAACCAGATGTCTAATTTGCTTTGTACAAAGTACATATGGGCAAGACTTCAGAGAGGGAAAGTAACAGTGAATTGGCAGGATGAAAGGAGAGATCAGTACATGGACTGAGGTGTCCTCGTATTGAAAATAACTCAATGCAAATTCCAACTAAAATTAAAACTAAAACAAAGTTGCCTCTAATTAAGTGAGTTCCCACCGATGAACATGAAAAAAAAAAAACTAAATAAAATAAAAATTAAAGCCAGGAAGCAGTGTACCTCACCACGTCCTCCTGCCCTGCAGTAACCCCAGCTTTCCCAGCCTTCAGCCACCACACTCTTCCCTGGCCACCTACTGACCTGTTTACTATTCCCTAATCAGCTCTCAGTATTTATACCAACCCAGTTCCATACCCTGCCATTGTGTGTTGTGCTTTCCATGCCGTAGCTTTCCAGCCTGCCTGCTTTTGGATTTTGCCTTTGCCAGTCCACCTGCAAACAGATATACAAGAAACATAACTCTAAATCAAGTTTTCAATAAGTGTAAAAAGATCCATATAAAGACTTCAGACTCTGAGACTGAATTTAGAAAAGACATCTGATCTGAGTTTCTGCTCACTATAAAACAAAGAAAAAATAAGTATTCATGTTCTGTGTACTTTTCCTCTGATCATAGTGTAGGCTGTTCAATTGGTATATGTGATCATGAATTTGTTTCCCACAGCAATAAACCAAAGAACAAAGCCCTGTGTTTCTGTGATATTATCAAAAGTCAAAAAGTTTCTCTGTTCAGAGTCACACTTGTGAACTCAAAGAATGCATGAACGCTCTTTCAGAAGTTAGCAAATCCTACTGGGCATCGTCTACTGTAAATTCTATTAACAGCCTTTTCAGCATGATGGTGTTTTTTTCTCGATGACATTGTGAGACTTTTCTCTCACGTCTCACATTTTTGAGAGTTTTGTTCGTCTTCATCAGATAAGACTAAACTCTCCTTGAGATGAGCATCGCGGCCTTTAATGAATTTTGGCCAGAGTGGGCTGATAAATGAACCGAATGATTTCTGCAAATAGGCCTGCAACTCGCGGACTCTCCGGAGACTGAAAAATGTCTGACACGTTCTAGCCATTAGCAAACTTAATACTTTAAATTAGCCTCTTTAATTTTTGATCGTTTTATTGCAGAGAGGAACGTAAGGACTCCTCTGGTCTGTGGCATCGGATTTATTGCAATTACTGTATGCTGTGCAAAGAAAAAAAAAAAAAAAACGTTTGTACAAGACGACTGAAAGTGAGTGCTCCAGAAAATTTGGCCTGATGTGTAGAGCTGTGAGAGCATTAGTATTATTCACAGGGGTACTTTTATCCCTGGCTTAGCTTTGTGTCCAGCGCAATTAAGCAAAGCTCACACACTTTCTCAGACACTGAGTCTCGATTATCATCAGAGGAGCTGTTGCCCAGCTTGTGTCCTCACTCTCTCTCTCTTAGCTTTGTCAAAACAGAGGGTTGGAGGGTGGTGGTGGAGGTGGTGGGGTTTCATGAGTCAGTTTGGGACACACTGGAAGCCTGCATGTGGATATTTCTTGGCCATGTCAATTGCTCTGGGCCTGCTAAGACTCCTTGTGGGACAAATCTTACTCTCCCCAAACAAGTGTTTCCTCCTCTTTTTGTTTAAGAGTCCACTCCAGGACAAGAACAAGCAAAGTCTGACTCTGCCACGAGGCCCGTGTGTGACCCCTCCGAGCTAGGGGGAGATAAACTGGAGCAGTAATCTGCTCATCGATGAATTATGAGATGATGGGCCTCTGAACATGAATGGATGGCTAAGTCCTAACCCCTGCTCATGAACAGCGCTACTCGGCCTGTAGAGAAAAGTAGTATTGAACTCCTGGTGCACCTCTAGTTGTACAGTAGCTCCTTCCCCTGTCAAAAGCTGTTAATGTACCTGAACAATGAACATAGGAACTATAAGGTAATACTTTACTTGACGGGTGTGAAGCTAGTGGTGAACAGGTGGTGCTTTTACATCCCCTTTGATTGTATATTTATATCATATCTATGAAATTCTATGCTCTATACCTGCTGCATACATACAGTATAACCATGAGTCGTCGTTTTTAAAAAAAGGATCCAACAAGGTATGAACACAGCAGAGAGAAGTATTTAAATATGTCAAGTGCTCAGGAAGTATACTGTGTCTTCTGCTCAAGGTTTCCATCTCCCTCATTGTCCACTGTTAAACTCAAACTCCTCTGTCATTGGTTCTTCCTTTGCTCTCTATACAGTATTTGTCCATTCTGTATAAGAAAGTGATGCCTTTTACATTTTCATTGTAAACAGTGACACATAATATTCACCATCTTAGTTTAGTGTGTCAGTATGTTAACATTTGTTAATTAGAAACAAACACAAACGTTTGTTCTGCAGCTATGTGGTTGTAAACCAAAGTATTGGACACAGTGAAATTTTGGCCTGATGATGAAACGTAAGGCGTCAACAAAATTATTGTTACAGTTCATCCTGACTATGAGTGTCTGAACTAAACTTCACAGCGACCCCTCTGATAGTTGTAGAGATATTTCAGTGTGGAGGTGCTGAACTGCCAGATCCATAGTGCCCCCATAGTTGGGTGACCTCTTGCAGCTGTAGAAATTATGATGCGCTTAAAAGAGGAAGTCAGGTGACGTAGTATATAGCAGCAAAGTCCTTGCTAGAGTGAGGGAGGGGTGGATGGGTGAGAGGACAAAATACAGGACTTTCACTCATGTGGACTGCTGTTTGTTTCCTGTTTCAAACTGAACATTGTCTCTCTTGTCCACGACTGTTCCACAACGTCAGCCTTCCCACAACAATCCAAGTTGTGGGAAGGCTGACGACCTATGTTATCGTTTATGTTGGAGGACTTGCTGACTGTGGCTAAAACAGAACATAGTGCAAATTGCATCTTAATAAGGAGGCGTGTTGTCTCTTCTAGTTTATTCATTTCTACAGCACAAAGTCAGACACAAAGACTACAAATGCAAGGGTGCTTCAAAAAACCACAACAAACAGTGAAAGATGACCACGACTGTACTGCCACCATATCCTCCTCTGACACAGTCAGACCTCCTGTCAATCAGCACTTTAATACCTGCACAGTGGAGGACATAATAAACAATGCAAAATTGAACTCGTTCAGCACAATAGTCCGTTTTCACACTGTTCCTCTCTGCTCAGTCAGTGCTTTGACCTGAGCTGACACATCTAACTAACTGCAAATCTGTGGTAAGTGGAGACACAGGGCGGCTCAGTTACACTATGGATGCAAAAAAAAAAGAGAGAGAGAGAGAGTGATGCTTCCTGGAAAATGTCCAGGCTCATATGTTATAACTATTTATTACTCTCAGTTAGCCGCTGCTGCTTTTAAAGTGGAATTACCACTCAGTTTAAGAGTTCACATATGCTATTCCTGTCGGCCAGGACAGTTACGTTAATACTTTCTGACACATTAAGATGCCATTATATGAGAGAAATGCAGAGTCAGAAGCTGCTCTCGGATATGAGGAGGAGGCTGCTGGCTTTGGATCTTGAAACAGCCAGTAGAGTCTGTTAATGTAGTTATATATCTTTATTTTTTTCTGTCATTGCTGTGGTGTTTGTGGACTCTACGGCTCAGATTCATTTATAAATCAAAGTGTGTCCAGTTCTGCATCTTCCCTTTTCTTACTTTTGTAAAAGTCTGCGTTTCTCTCGGTGGCACTCTTTTCCATCCATACAGCCACGGTGGCTGTGTTTGCTTTTACTGTCAGGATCCTTTTATGGTTTTTCAGAACAAAACCAATTGTGCTGCTGCAATAATTGTTTTTTTCATGAACTTGCAGAAGGTTGAATTGTTTCTGTGTTAAATCAATCAGAATTCATGAGTGTGACAATGTAAGTGATCAATTCTTAAGGAGAAAGATGTTGTGATACAAAAGCCACTGAAGTAGGCTCATCTCTCTGGCTCTGGGAAGTTACAGACATCTGACAACAGCATTTACTGTCAGTAATTATTCTAAACATGCTTACAGCATGTTGCAGATGACTTTAAAATTTCCTTTGTTCATATATTTCAGTGGTTTTGTATTGGCCTCCATCTTTTCAGTCACTGCTACAATCTGCTTTGAAATTGGTGCATTCTTTTTCACCTCTTTGAGCCCTTTGCTGCACTCATGGTCTCTCTCTCTCTCTCTTTTTATTATTTAAATAAACCCAAAGACTGAAATATATATCAAGAAGACAAAGAACAGGTGGTCTGTACAGACAAAGTGTCAGAATACTAATTATGAAATAGCAGCAAAGCAGAACAGTATGTATACCTGGCTGACTGGAAGATTGCCATTGATTGTCAATTTTCATTCCCTCCGTCTCAGCCGTGTTTTAGCAGCTCGGCCATTTGGAAGGTTCAGGTGCCCACAGTCTGAAAAGCATGAACCGGTGCTGAGGAGAGAAAAAAAGACTGGAAATAATCCAGGGGCAATTTACACAATCTTTTCAATGGCTCTCACACTGACGGGACAACTTTATCTACTGTTCTTTTAACATAATTTTTAATCATAATTATAATTTTTTAATTTGGCACATGCTCATATGTGCAGTGTAATAGAATCAGTTATAAATTATAGATAAACAATTAGAACATGAAACTGAGGACAGAGGTCACAATCCTGATGGTCTGAGGGAAGAAGTTTTTTTTTTTTCCTCCTCCTCTGTGGAGAAGCATTTACCTGAAGCTCCAGTGGTTCACCACTCTCTGTTGGGCAGTTCCCAGACCAGCTGGTGATGCTCCCTACTAGGAAGCTTTCCACAGCACCACAGTAGCAGGTCTGTGTAGACCCCCAGGGAGACTGTGGGGTGGTAAAGGCGCAGCATCACCTTTCATTACTAAGATGTCTGTGAATGTGAACCATGTTAGATTCTCAGTGATATGGACTCCCAAGTACCTGAAGGAGATCACCTACTCCACAGGTGTTCTGTCAATTAGCGGGAGTGTGTAGTCCCTGTGCTGCTTCCTCCCACAATCCACAACCAGTTCCTTGGTTTTACCAGTGTTCAAAAAGAGGTTGTTGTTGCCATAGTGACAACAAGAACCCCCGACATTTTCCAGGCAGGAATTCTCATAATTGTCAGCGATCCTGCCTTAGCAATGTTCTTCTGAAAGCATGACTTTCATTTGATCGTCCTCAACAGAGAGCCTCGTGTCATAGAAATTATATTTATATATCATTATTTCATGTTGCCAGTGACATGGTGAGAAACAGTAATTGCTGCCCAGATGACATTTACAGGCAGCATTTTCTGTGCTGAGAGTCTAAACATAAAAAAAAAAAGTTTAATTATGCTTTAGTCAGATTGTTTTGCAACAGTTTTACAACTTGTACTTTATAAAACTTACAAACTTACAAACCTACCAAAAAAAAAAAAGCAAAATAAAGTAAATTTTTTACTAATAGTCTGTCTGTTCACTGTCTTACACCCCATGGTGCTTATCATTTTGGAGTCATGGAAACATTTCTGTCCATCCATCGTAATGTGAATGCTACATATTAGAGCCCAGTGAAAATACCACAGTTGGGCTTTAAGATGCAGAGCACAGATTTATTCCACCCACATGTTGGTGGAGACGAGCATGTTGAGACAGAGATGTTTCCTAATGAATGCATGAATTGGGTTAATTAATGGCCCTATCAGCATAACTGGTGAGGCTCAATATATCATTGTGATTATGGCGGGACTTCAGGCAGCTCAAGTGGCTCTTTCTCCATCAGGTCATGACAGTGCTTGTTTATCTACTTTGTTCAACATGAAAAAACATGAACACTTAGTCACAGCCCAGGGATACACACCTGCAACTACCACAACATAGCTGTTTGATTAAACACGGAGACTAAATAGGTTGTGTCTGTGTCAGCCCCAATGAGCAAAACCATTACTTAATTACTCTCTGATCTAA
Organism: Toxotes lorentzi; assembly: GCA_037833715.1. Classification (NCBI taxonomy): domain Eukaryota; kingdom Metazoa; phylum Chordata; class Actinopteri; family Toxotidae; genus Toxotes; species Toxotes lorentzi. Next base: position 1,267,994 of record JBBMJY010000004.1, read on the forward strand.
ATGTTGTCATGACCTCTTTATGGTTATATCTGCACTTATTAGATTGTAAAATGAGTTTAACTTGGAGCAGTTTCATTAACTCTGATGCCCATGGACAACAGAGCTGGAGAAATTAAAACACTCTAAATGTCACAATCTGCCCCTCGACTTTTTGTGTAGCATTTCCTGTTTTACTTTGAAATCACTTATTCACTTCCCACCTGTTTTCTGTGCCTTATTAGTTAATTAGTCTTTAGTGTATCTACAGCCTGGTCTTCCTGTGTTTCAGTTGTCAGAACGTTGTGTTAGTTTAGCTGCTGTGTGCTTCTTACCCTGGTTCCTCATGTTTTGACCCTTTTGTCTGTTTACTGGATTCTGGATTCTTGCCTCTGCCTTACTGGACTTGTTTGCTTGTTTTGACTGCTCTCTCTGGTTTTGACCTTTTCCTGCCTCACCATCCCGTAAACCTTTTGTTGGTTCTGACTTTGAGTGTGCATTTGAATCCTGTCCTCCATGTTTTTTGTTACCCTGTTTGCACTGCCCGTGACACTAGAATATTCTCAGCCAGTAACGCGTTAGTGGAATTTGCCTGGCAAATTGCCAGTTGCTGCTTCACGTGATTATATGTCAGGTATCTTTAATGGAGGCTAAACAAAGTACAATGTGTCATTCACTTGAGATGAGGCATGTTATTGTGGGATAAGGACGTAGGGACATAGATTTAATTGTGCCGTTTTAGACGAGCCTTTTACTGACCTTCATGAGGAAAATCATGAGATATTGCGTTAAAAATAATAACTGATGGGACTCAGCCTGTCACATGTGGATGTTAGTTGGTGTAAAAATAAAGAAATTCATGAAAACAAGAAAGCAGAGGGTTACTTCATCTTGTATTTAGTTAGTAAAGCATCGTGTTTGAGTGTTCTCCAGAACATGAACATGTTCTCTTCTGTCTTCTATGATGGAAATATAGAAGTATATTTCCAATGTATATACCTATATCTACGTATATCAATAGATTGATAGACAGATAGATAGATCGATCGAGCGGTAAGTCGATTGAGCTGTAGGCCAATCAGTTGATTGATTCATTGAAAATAGTTAAGGTGTCCCAGTATCAGATTCACAGATTAGTTGCAGATTTTAGTTGCAGTTATTTTAATCCAGGTTAAATCCTTGAGTGGGTATATTTCATTTAGGATTTCAGTGTATTTTATAATTTAGATGATTGATAATTGCTAGAAGTTCAATTACAAAAAGGTAAGGGAAAGGTTTTCATGTTCTTATTATATGCTGTGGATGAACAATTAAGATTGTGTTTATTTGATTAATTTATTTATTTACTGTGTTTATTAGTAAATTCCTCATATCTTAATATATCTCCATCCACTTCTGATAAATGAATAATTAACCATGGGCATTTTATTTTTTCTTGCCATTCTGTCACACAAATAGTTTTTCTTCTCTTGAAAAGGTTCATTTTCAAATGTATTTTTAAAAGTGATTTATTTGTCCTTCTCATGGTGACTTATGAACATTGCTGCACTCAGATGAATATGATATGGAATTTTTTAATTACTCTGTGATCAATGCAAGACAGAAATGAGCCACTTATTCTAACATTTATTTAAAGGTTAGATCTTTCACATTTTTGAAATACAAATACAGTCATGTCTTTTTTTTGCTTTCTTGTACAGCAGTGCAACATTTATCATTTCTTCTGATTGCACTGCAGAACAGTGTGCTTAAGGTTACTCCTGCATAAAATACCTAAATCCTTCCTGGCCAGAATCAATTGGAGACAGTATTTCATATTTACATTTTATCCTGGATAAAGATCATTAAAAAAAAAAAAAAAAAAAAAAAAAAAACCAGCAAACCCCACCAAAAAAAAAAAACCGTCCCCTCCCCTTTCCTTCTTCAGTGCCAAACCACTTCAGGACTTTACATCCAAAAAC
>JBBMJY010000004.1:1276154-1288183 GCA_037833715.1 Toxotes lorentzi
ATATGTATACCTTCGTCTTTCTTCTTGTTCTTTTCATACTTTCTATAGTGATTCCAATCACAGTCAAACCAAATTTTCTTTTCACTAAAGTTCTAAAATTGCATATCAGCAAGTATCATTCCAATTAGCTGCTGAACATTTTCACTTCTAATGTGGTGTCGAGAAAGTTAACACATGGTTTAAGTATAGAGCTCAAGAAAAAGTAGCCTACTGGCATTCATGCCGAGATGTGAATGAGAGTGGAGACTGAGAAAGTTTACCAATGTGCTGCAAAACTCAACAGAAGAGGCACTGGAGCTTTACTCTTTCCTTACTTTCTCTTTTCTCCTCATTTAATGACTATCGAGAGCGAATGCAATTTTATATTTTAGGACTTGTTTTGTACTCTTTCAACGCACTCAAAGAGGCAGCACTCCCACTCACTCAACATGACTGCACAGAGTTTCTCATGAATCGGAAACTGGAAGACAGTACACAGTGCTGGGATACCCTTAACTGTGTCAGTGAGCCTCTCAAATTAAACAGAAACCCCTGAAGGCAGCATTTCTGTAGGAGGCAATGACCGTGACTTTGACCTTAAAGACTGATAAGTAAACAGGAAGATTACTGAGCTCTTTAAAATTCATGTAATCATGATTTTTTTTTTTTTGTTAAGCTTAGTACACAATTTCAGTCCTAGATTCTGCTGCACTGCAGCCCGTGTCAGAAGTCCACCTATCATAGTGGCTGATAATAATACATGGTAACTTCAGGAGACATTTTACCACAAGTCTTTTTCATTTTATTTATTTATTTATTTTTTATTTTAACTAAATAAAGATGGTGTTAGCTTACCTTTAGTGTGTTGTACTGTTGCCATGGTAAAACTCAGCACAAGACAGATGTGGGAGAAGAAGAAAGAAGCTAGACAAATTTATAAGAAAATAAACTGCATAAATCATCTGTAACTTTGAATATCAGTGTGATGTGAGTATCAAAATGCACAAGCTAAATTTAAAGATTGGGCGAACTACAAGTTCATATGCCTGAAGTAGAAAGATGTGAATACACATCTTTCTTTATAAATGTCTCAAAAGCACAATCTTTTCTGTCTGAGCTGTTTTATTTCAGAACATGGAAAATAATCTGACATTGCCCATATTTAAGCTAGTTGAAACTAGTTGACTGTCATCGAGACGCCAGTGTTGTGAGTGTTAGTGACAGTGTATCTCCTTTACAAGATCTTGTTGATCAAAAGCTAAAGGAAGGAGGACCGTCAATAGCTATATTAGGATAGCCTTACTTGTATGCCAGTTTTTGTAATTCCACCTTTTATACAGTAGTGGCCAGAATGAATAAAGAGTGTATACTGTAACCTGGCCTGTGGAGGGTGTGGACAGACTAGCTGTGATCCCTCATCAGCCTCCTACCCATGAAAACGGCATTGAGTTTGTGTTTTAGGGTTGGAAACACTATTGCCTCAGATTGAAGCCAGGTTCCCGTGGGTGGTGGTGGTGAGCAAGTACTTGTTTCTTCATACTGCAGTAATTTGGTATAGCACTTCCATAAAGACAGAAAGAAAAGGTGAATATCCAAGGAGCAGAGACACTAACACGGGTCTAGCCACAGACACTGTGGATGCTACGTTTCACTTAATGCACCTCAGTAGCCTCTTGCAGGACACCTCCATTTGTCTGAGAAGTCTGTCTGAACCTGAACCCAAATGATGTCAATGGGATCATTTTTTATCAAACTTGTGAAACCCCCGCCCCCCCAGAGCCACAAAAGACTTTATATAACTGTTTTTGTTCTTCATGTGAATCTGCGAAGACTCGGTGGAGTGCTCCCCCCGCGGTATTTTCAAATGTGCACCAACTTGTATCTACTTTCTTCCTCTGTTGTAGATCAAATGGTACGCATCCGGGGCTCATTATATTCATGCTATGGTCCATCTGTGGAAAATGTTCCCTTTAGTACAGCAGTGGACTTCGTCTTCTATTTTCGAGCATGTCTAGGATACCGAGGCAATGGATTCTCATGGAAGCTTGTTGGTTTAAGTTACCATGGGACTTGATATATCAAAGTGTAAAGTATTCATTTTGTTTCATATTAACACAGTACATCTAGGTATGGTTTGTAACATTATGTCTAACCGAGTTTAAAGAGTCACTTCAAACCAAAATGAAAACCAGTATTTCACTGACCTTTCTGCTTGAAAAGTCTGTTGTACCTCTGACCACGCCCAGCTGTGATGTCACTGTGTACTAAAATCTCATGGTGCACTTCCACATCACAGCACACGTTAAACCACTAGAGGGCAGCAAAACACAAGATTTACAGCTGCTGTTCACGTTGTCTTAAAAAAATGAAACCATCAGTCATATGATACCAATTTTTTTTTAATTTAATTTTTGTACTTTCCTTCTTTGTTTGAAATAGAGAAAGCTTGAGTTCTTGTGCGTGACTGTTCCCTCTTTTCCTGTCTTTAAGCAGAGGGGTGGGAAGCTGTCATGTTGCTTCATCAAAAATCACAAAACAGGTTTCCCCTTCTGTGTTGATGAAAACATGTCTCTTTAGGGTAATGGCCTAACAAGGACATTGAGGCTGACAGAGTACATTTGCCACTCACCAAAGAGGCTGTGTGCTGGATCTCTTCCAAGAAATGTTTCATCCTTCAGTTTTTACACTTGAGTGAGCACCCACGTATATGCAAGCATGTGTCCTTGTAAGTCTGTGGGTGACCTTAACATATCTAAGTATCAGTTCTTGTTTTCAGCCATACCAGAGGTATTATTTTCCCTTTAAAGGAAAGTTACAGTGAAAGTACTGTTCAAGCCCTGCTGTTGTTGGTTGTATCTATAAAGGTTAACATTTAACAGTGTGTCTGCACCGTGAAATACGTTTACAGCTCAGAAATTAATTTACCATAACCATTAGAAATAAAAACTGTACTTTGAATGTACTTCATCATAGTAAATTGATAACCTCACCATCTCACATACACTGCGATCTATTATTTTTGAAGGCCATTGCTCCTGTGTATTGATTGCGCACACACACACACACATACACACATACACCACTTTTTTTGTCCTCTTTCCCCACCATAGCACCACAAATGCCCCAAGGATGCCATTGACCCTACTGCAGCCATTGAAGTGGAAGACACTGATGCTGTAACAAAAGCTGTGACAGTGTAAATGGAGCTGAGAGTCTTTGAGCCGCAAAGTGTTGAGCTTCTGTTACATTGTCACCACTGTAAACTGTTTGAATGTTTGAAATCTCTTGCTCTTCTGTACATTGGAAAATTAGCCTACTCAAAGATAAATAAACCCAGATGACAAACAGACATTTGGCAGCCAAAAAGTATGATTTTCTTCCATTGGCTCGCTCACTTGTTAGTTATACTTTTTTTTTTTTTTTTTTTTAAATGCAGCTCTTGTGTTACTTTCTCAGCAGCCTCCAAAGATTCTGTCTGAAAATACAGCAGATGTGTTGCTCCGTGGAAACAGTCAAAGATTACTGACCCCACTCCGGTATCAAAGCTGCATTTTGTAACTGGTGAAACCAATCTGTTCTAATTGCAACAGAGCACAGCGGTGCAGTTTCAGCTCATTGTCTCAATCAGTTTTTGAATGTCACAAACCAAGGGTGTGGGCAGATTAACAAAAGAAACCTGATGCCTGCTTGAGAGCCGCGTTTGCATATGTACAATGCATCTAGTTACTGAGCTTTTGGGGAAAAAAAAAACTGTCAATATTTCAAGCAAGCTGTTAACATTGACAAAATTTTAGTGAAGCTGATTCTGTAGCGAAGTAAAGGACACATGGTGTACCTAATAATGCCAACAAGGCAATGGAAACTGATTTAAAAAAAAAACAAAAAACATTTTTTCAGTTATCACAAACCAACTGATACTTACTGTACATGTTTTATGCAGAGTACGCTTTCTCAGAATAAGCCTGTAAAATTCAGCTGGACCTGTTCACTGTGCTGTCCTGTGGTACAGGTTTAGTACCGGTGAGGTTTTACAGCAGGGACCCTGAAAGCCCTTTGCAGTGGAGAACCAAATGCTAAGCTGCTTTCACTGATTACGTCCTCCTCTCTGGTTGAAGGTTTGCTCATCAGTGGGATGAGTGTCCACTGCAGCCAAACAGGAAAAAACAAAAGATAAAACAGAACATTCAGGAATTTGCAATGCTGAAGAGTCCTCATGTACACTCAGTTGTCAGTTTAATAGGAACACCTAGCTAATTATTTAAACCAATTTAAATAACTTTGCTTCGCTTATTGCTGCACAGTCCAACAGCACCTCAAACTGCAGCCTCCAAAAGGACCATAAAGCTGGATCAGCACCTCTCTGAAACAATTTCAGCACTAACTGAGCACTATGACCTTCATGAAGGGGAGGATTTATTGCAAGACCACTGAACTAGATTGCATTAGTTTTAGCAAGATGTACCTCATAAACTGCCAATTGAGCGTATGTACAAGGAGGGAGAGGAATAATTATTGTGTTCGACAAACGTGTCAAGCAAGAATATTGGATATAAATTTTACATATGTGTCACTTCTGTGAGTACCAGAAATTATTTTAAAATAAATAGATAAATAAATAAAGCCCTACTTTCAACTTTGTTTTTATTCCTTTACAGGTGTGCACAGGGGGACATTGTCACACACACAGCATGGCTTAACCGGTCAAGTATACTGTATGCTGGAGAAGACAAATGGTCGGTGGATCCCAGGGTGAGTCTGGTGACCCTTAATCAAGAGGAGTTTACCATCAAGATTGAAAACGTGGACATGACAGATGAGGGACAGTATGTGTGCGCAGTCCAGACGAGCAGTCGACCAAGAACCACTTCGGTGCACATCCTCGTCCAAGGTAACACGCATGTAATACTGCTGCTGCTAGAGCTACGTTTACTACTACTAACCTGATAAAAACCAGTATTAATAAGGTAAATTTAGACTAAGTTTTGTAGTGAATTTATGTAAAACTGCAATTTCTTTTTAACCTGCATCCAGTTATAAATTCTCAGCTTGGCAGGTGTCTAATATAACATTGACATCTATTGACATTCAGGCACATTCAGATCCTCTAATCAACATGTCAGTTTGCTGATGCACAATTACCCACATCACACCAAGGTAGTCGTCTATTTGTGTCATGCGGAATAAACAGTATAGTTTTATGTTGTGCTGATTTTCTCTGTATGATTGATGGTTGTGTTATTCCTGAGCACCAGCACATGAGGGCATAAGTGAACAAACCAGAGAGCAAAAACAGACATGTGCTCTCCTTCTTGAATTTCATTTCCTTATTCATTGCTCCACTGGAGCAATTAGTGGCTAAATGCCTTGCTCAAGGAGAGGGAGGGGAGAGTGTTCTTCATTCACTACGTCGGGTGAGGTTAATGGGGAATGCCAGATGTTAAGACGCTTTGGCTAAAATGGTGTGTGGCGTGGTAATGGTTGTCCTCACAGAGATGCAGGGCACAATGAGGTGCACTGTGCTGTATACACATAGCATAATGAGAACGTTTAATGCTGTGAGTTTAATATGCAGATGATCCGTGTAGCATAAACTGCTGCTCATAAGATGATTCCAACCCCACTGTTAAAAAATGCAGCCCTCTTGATTTGACAGTTTATCCAGCACCTCTATTCTTCTTTTTTTTAGTTAACATTTTTAAGGTTGTGGCTAAAATGGTCTCAGACTTTTGGACAATTAATGATACGATATTAATTACGTCTTAATTCCACTGCAGTGTCTAATTAATTACTGTGACTCTTCCTACAAGTCACACATACATATGCAATGTAGCTAAGAGGTCAGGTCACAGGGGCAGGAGTGAGCAGATGCACTTGCCTGCAGGCTTTGAATATCTTGCTGAAGAGCACTTTGACTGGTGTGGACACCGGGGTCACTCCAGTTCAAAACTAAGACATCTTTAACCCCCAGCTCAACCTCCCTCTTCATTAGGGAGACTGACTTACATTATGCTGAGGCTAAGCACAGTCTTTTTCTTCTCCTGAGAACTCTTTCTCACCAAGCCTCAAAAGTCCTGAAGGATATGCATACTTTTTTTCATCTAATGCACACGTTATTATCTTTAAAAATATATACAAACATTGCTAGTGTTGATACATTTCCACTTAAAAAAAGAACAAGTAACTTTTTTTTCCGAAATAAGTTGAAACTGACCAAATGAATTGGCACCTACTATTCTCTAGTCCACATTCAATAGAACAGACACGTTGCTTTTGATTTTTGATGTAACACATGTGGCATGGAAAAAAATATTGCGACCCTTAGCCAAATATTTTGTAGCACACCCTTTTGAGGCAATCACTGCAATCAAGCACTTTTTATAGCCCTTAATGAGACGTCTGCTCCTCTCAGCTGGAAGTTTGGTCCATTCTTCCTGAGCAAACTGCTGCACTTCTCTCTGTATGATGGCTTCCTACTCCCAACTGCAACTTTCAGCTCTGTCCATAGATGTTCAGTTGGACTAAGGTCAGGACTCACAGCAGGCCACTTTAGAACATCCTCATCCATTTTTGGTGCTTTTAGATGGATGTTTAAGGTCATTGTGTCTTTGTGGCAGCCATGGGTAGTGGGTAGGATGGTTCACTCCAGACTGCCTTGATAATCTTCTAATTTCATTGTCACTTGCACATATTCAGTGCACCCTGTGCCAGACGCAGCATCGCAACCCCATAACCTTACTGAACCTCCTCCATATTCTTTTCTTTGAAAACTTCATTTGTTCTGTGAACACAGAGCTGATGGGACGTACCACAAAGCTCTAATTTATTTGATCTAATGTTTCATCTGTCTGCAGGACTTTTTCCCAGAAGCATTGTGGCTTGTCAGTCTCCAGTCAGGGTTTTTTATGATTGTCTATAAAAAGTGCAGTCTTCCTGGGTTTTCTTCCATGAAACCCATTTTCATTCAGACAGCAGTGTACGGTTTGGTGAACACCGCTGTACTTTGATCTTGGAGGTCAGGCTGTGTCTGTTTTTTTTTTTTTCCTCAGTTCCTTTTCCACCATGTTCACACTATGTTCAGTGTAAGGCCCACAAAACAACACAAAACAACACAATGAGCACTTCTCTCTGTTCAAAAAGGCTGAATGACTGATTGTAAGATTGAAGACATCTGTGAGACTAATTGTAGACAACAGTCTGTTTGAAATATCACTACAATCATCACCGCTTCTAAGGGCTTGCAATTATTTTGTCCAGGCCATTTTCAAAGATCTTTGTAGAATAATTAAGAATTTTGCTCTTTTCACAGTTTCTTTGTTTTATTCTCAAAGGCATGCAGGTATGCATGACAAACGGGTTTTTAATTTCAACCCTTTTCAGGAATAACAGAGCTTTGTTTAAATGAGGTGTAAAGGTTCCAACACCTTTTGCCATGTTTCTATGTTTCAGGACTTTTTACTTTATTTTAACTCTGCTGTTGAAGCTCAGATTTTTAAGAAAGCTAAATCTGGAAACTGCGGAATCAAAGGTCTTCATCACTTCATCACTATGAACGAAAACCTTCCTGAATGGGAGTCTGTCTCAGTGGATGATGGTATAGGAAGTGTTTCTCCTTATGTTCAACCTGAAAATCTGTCTGAAATGCTATCAGTCTCAATGATTGATCAGACACTGTTGGTGTGGCATTAATCATTCAGCATTCTATCCAATAAAGCAAACAATGAGGGAATGCATTCAAGTGTTCTGCATGGCAGTATTCTTTGAAGGGTTAATTATACGAGGGGTGATTGATAAGTTGGTGGCCTAAGGTGGAAGGAGTCGATTTTAGAAAACCTAGCACATTCATCTGTCAGCGTAGTCCCCTCCTACATTTACACACTCAGCGTGCAGCGGCCGTGGAGCATACGGATCTGTTCTCTGTAGAAGTCAGCATCGTGGACCTCCAGGAAGTGGTCCACAGCAATGATGGCATTTTATTTTCCTTCTCTCACTGTGAATAACCCAGTGGACTAAAGCATTTAAAAGCACACCTTTTTCAGCCACTCTATCAGCACGGCTCTAGGCACAGGATTGTTGGTCCGTTGATCTGTCAATCTGTTTGTCACCTGTGACTTTAACAGTCCCCCTGATTTTTATCTTGTAATCCCACCACAGGGTCTAAGTACTAATGCAAGTGAATTGTTCATTATGTTGCGACATCATCATTGTTTTTGCCTCTGAGACAAGACACTATTAAGGTCATTTTCATTTTCAGGCTCTGTTACTCTCTTTGCAGATCATCTCCTCAGATTACAAAAATACTGATTTCTGCAGGTTTGCTATCTGTAAAATCACATATGTTTTGGCTATATCCACACATAATCTCATATTGCTTACTGCTATACGAACAACCAAGTGACTATCAAACAGAATATCTAAGCACTGCTGGAAACGTGTTTGTAAAAGCTTGAGTGTTTTCAGTGGTGTATGTAGGTGTGACCAAAACAAGTAAATGTTTTAAAGCAGCAAAGAAAACCCAAAATTTGAATCACATTAGAATCACTTGTTTAATGTTAAGCAAACATTAACGTTTAAGTTTATAAAATGACATTTGATTTATATCATGTTACATTCTAGACAATTAGTGTACATTACACCCACCCATCCGCTCTTTTTTTAACCCGACTCAAGCAAAATACTTATTAGTGTCTACTTTAACTGATATATTTTTCTCATGTTTAATGCAAACTCTCTTGACAGCTTCATGCAAATAAATAGTGTCATAAATGTTGCTGCTTTGTGAGATTGTTGTGAGCCAGCCATTGCTGAAAGTGGCTCAACAAAATAAATTTGTTTCGAAGATTCTGCATTAGGTGTCGTGTGAAATCACGAGAAAGATGTTTGTCCAGTGCATTGATTAATCCTCCTTTCATCCCAGGCACAGTATGCTCATTAATCCTGCTGCCAAAAAATCACAGCAAAATGTCCACGCTGTGCTGTTTTGGCAAACTCTGATCCATGAGCACAATGGCTTCATCCCTACTGTTAATATGTGATGCTCAATCAGTCCCTGTAGGGAAATTCACTTTTAGTTCACCCCCTGTGGGAGGCCGAGGTCCGGGTCAGCTACAGAGCAGCGGCAGCTGACAGAGATTTAGTTCTTGGATGAGCACACCACAGCAAGGTGGTGTCTGGTGATACGGGGATTTGAACTTTGGTTATCCAGCTGAAGGATAAGTGGCTACTACACAAGTGATACAACATCTGATACCTCCGATCACCTAATAACTCCTATCAAAGACATTGACAGAGGGCAGCTGTCGTCTAAAATACAGCAGCTGTTTTGCCTCACAGGATAATGAAAATGTTTTCTTATGTTCCATGAATATTTGAGAACACATGGGATTGGGACAAGCACTTTAGTGCCTAATGTATAACAATACATAAACAATGTGTTTCTCTGACAAATCCTCACAGTGGGTGGATGAAACACTATATAAAGGAGAGCTCTCTGTTTGAACTGTTGTTTCTATCTTTGTCCCCCTGCAGATTTTGTGGGACTGTAACTCATTTGCTAACAGAGTGAAGGCCTTTAAAATATATAGTGTAGTTGTGGTAATGGTCTAGTATAGGTAGTGTTTGAAAACAGCTGCCTACCTATACACTGAGCAGACAAGGAGACACCTTAAAAACCTGAACTTGGTGTCATGTTTCTGATGTAAATCCAGTATTCAGTCTTTCTTCAGTGTCGCAGTCATATATATGTAAAAAGATGCTAATTCACCATGTTTTTAATTGTACCAGTTTGCCAAAATGTAAATGGGCTCAGGTTGTATCCCTCAGCGTATCCCTCAGCTAAATAAAATCGAAATGTCCCAAAATAAGTATTCAGGCTTGACTGAGCTTTAAAATGCTTTAAAATAGAAACAGATTTAATGAATAAAGTATGAAGCGTGTGACTTAAACATTTTCTTCCACTGCACTGTAGAGATGAAAAATGTCAAGATTTTTATTTTCTTCTGCTGATTTCTCTCCAATCTCAATTATAACTTTAAGTGTATTCAGATGGAAACTCCTTTGAAACATTATGGTGTACTTCCTGTTGACATCACCCCAAATATTATGGGAACTGTAGTCCCTAAGACTCTGATTACCTCACACATCAAAGTAAGACAAAGAACGAGAAATAGTACAAGTTACAAAATGCATTTGTAATTTTCATGTTGTACTATTATTATTATTATTATCAATAATAATAATAATAATAATAATAATAATAATAATAATAATAATAATAAAATCGAAATGTCGCAAAATTACTATTATTATTATTATTATTAATAATAATTAATAATAATAATAATAAACCTCTTAATGTCCCATCACCACAGTTCTTATATTCTTGGAACAGTGACAGTGTGTCAGGTTCACATACACACATTTGCCCTGTGTTGTACACCAATTGTACATCCACCTTGTTTTTTTCATTGTTTTCATGAAAAATAATTTAATTTATTTATATAATTTATTTCATTATAATATGAGTGAATCAAAACTGCTTTTGACAAATGGCATAAGATTCTACCACCTGCATGGTGGATAAAATATATTTTTACAATAGGCTGCTAGTTGACTTAGGGCAGTCTGAAGCACTGCAGTACCCTCTGAGAGATGATGTGAGGTTACACCTCTATTAAAAGGAAATTTGACATGCTTTATATGAAATTGAGGCCACACTAAACCAATCTGATGGCTCGAAACACACATTCACACAAACAGCTTTTATGTGCACAGATATTTTATTAAATGTTTAAAAAAAATACATCTGAGAAAGAAAAGAAAGAAAAACACTACTGAGTGGGTATGACATGCATACAGACATCAGCACATATGCATTTCTAATTTAGTCCTTTTTATTTCAAAATTTATTGATTTGATTGTATCTATCTGTAGATAAGTACAGTGCACCAGATACATTTTCTTTTCCACTCTAGCATGAAAGCCACTGTTATCCCTGTCACGTCGTGACTGATTTTGTTTGTATGGTACTGGCACGTGTCTTACTGCAAAAATTATTATTATTTTTTTTTTTTTTCACCAACAGAGGTTCTGCCTTGGCCTCTTGCACCACAGTTAAACAGAAGCAGCGCTGACATATTTGCTGTATGGTTTTGTCATTCAGGAAGGGTAAATGGGGATTAAGCTGACATCCAATAAATTATTCACAGAGATTTTGTCTTACAAACAAATGTGATGAGACTAAAACGAGTTAAAGCACTGGTGACACTCTGTTCATACACTTTGAGTTGATCACATTTGAATATTAAAATAGAGATGTGTCCTTGTTACTTTGAAATGGAAATGACAAAAAGAGAGCTTGGACAGATCTGTCAAGGATAATAATAAAATAAATAAATATTTGTATGAGTATGAGGCAAAAAAAAAAAAACAATGCTATTATAAACAGCCATCACCTAAATCTTCAGATGTTTTATGTGCTGAGACATTCAGAGACATCTTCAGATGTGGTTTTATAACATGAGCAGTGAGTGAAAGTGAATATTAACACGCCACACAAGACATCTATCATTTATATGTCCCCATAAAGACAGTCACATCAGATGCTAACAGCTATGGAAGACTTCCTGTGTGTGGTCATTAATACATTTATTGATCCATGAATAAGTTAATCAAGCAGTTTAATAAAATAAACTGTAAATCTGTAAAGTAGGAAATATCATTGTTCATTTTCTTTGCTTTTGATAAATGCTACATCCAAATATTGACTTGTTGTGTTTGGGTCATTATGGGTCGTTTATGAAGAGTGAATCAGTAATCAATAACAATAGTCTACAACAACATTCTGTAGCCTAATCATATTAAAATTATGTTTGATGCCAAGAAAACATATTTTCTTTCTTCCGCAGCAAAAATGATCCCACCCCCCCACTCACAGCCCACGCACGCACTTAAACACACACACACACACACACACACACACACACACACACACACACACACACACACAAAGAGAGACACACACAGCTTTTTTCGCGCTTTCTTTTCCACATCTC
>JBBMJY010000004.1:1288283-1318032 GCA_037833715.1 Toxotes lorentzi
ACACACACACACACACACACACACACACACACACACACACACACACACACACACACACACACACAGAGAGACACACACATCCTTTTTCGCGCTTTATTTCCCACATCTCACCTCAAACATGGAACAGTGTGCTTGCACACACACACACACACACACACACACACACATAGTCTGCCAGAAATGACACTTGTTCGTAAGTCCTGTTGTGCAATTGACCAAAATAAAGTGTTGTTTTTTTGAAAATTTGATTTTCCATTGGAAAGTATGTGCTCTCAGTTTTGATCCATAACACAACAGATGTAACTGTAATTGTTCATTTTAACATATAGGAAAATACAAAGTTATTTTGGTAATTATTTTGATTAATATTAACCTTTCATGGGTTTACAATATACTTACTTTTTTCTGTTCAACATAAGCAATAAAATAAATAGTAGCTCAAATTTGACCCTTTAAGACCACAATAAGAGGGTTAGAAGAAAAGTTTTTCAAGTTAATTCAATGTTCACATGCCCATAAGTAAATGAAAGTGCTATTGGTCATTACTGGTGTATTCATTCCCTCTTTCCACGCTAGGCATGAAGTGATCCCTTTCTAATGCATCTCAATATCTCAACTGTGTGTTCAGACAGAATGGAAAGCTAATTTTAGAGGCAGCACAACAGTATGTGAAAGTCAATGAAAATTCACTTGGAGTGGCACAAATTGACGAGAGCATGTAAAAAACTGTTTGGACATGATCAAAAAGTCAGCCTTTATCCCAGAGCTTCATGAATGTGCTTCAGAAATGCACAGAGACAAAAAGAAAAAGGAGAGACTGAAGGGAAACGAGCTGGAGCTTTTGGTGAATTCTAACATCAGTCAGAGGCTGAGATGAAGACAAAGACGCACACAGACACACTCCCACGGACACAGTTGGTGCGACCATTGCTGCTTAGACATTATCTGTTGAGCTAACATCTGATCAGGTGGTATATTGGCTGCTTGGGGCAAATGAATACAAATGGTGCAATGGTCAAATTCATGCAAATGACTCAAGACAAAAATTCACTGTGCTTTGTAAACATTTTGAAAATACTGTACATATTGGAGGATTGTGACATTCAGTGTTAACGGTCTGTGCCAGTGTGTATCCTTTGTTAGAATGTAAGAGGTGTGGTTAATGAGTGTATGGTGAGTGTTTAGTAAATCTGAATTTCATGTACAAGAGTGACATTTGAGTCCAGTGTCAGACCTGACCATAACCATGAATGTAATCTTATCAATGTTCTCCTCAGGTGATTGGGTTGTTCTTGTATATGCAGTGGGAGAAACTGAAGACCAAATCTCAAGACCCCCATCTCTGACATTGGAGTTGATCAGTGATCCCTGGGATCTCTTCACTGCCAGTTCAGAGGAATGATTTCAGCAAAAAATGAGTGGGGATTTCTCAGTGAAGAATCAACAATAATCCACATTAAATCAAAAACATAAATATCTGTATAATAATCAAATGTAAATCCTCCACTGAGAGAACTAACACTCATTTAACCAATATATATTTATTTGGTTACATTGGGGAACTCCCACATGTTTTTTTTTTTTTACTACACCATTGTGTAGTAGAATATTCTGAGCTGCACATGTAAAGATCTCATTTAATAGTTAACTATAAAAATGCAGTATGTTCTTGCACACAGGAATCACATGAAATCATGGATTAGTGGGGACATAATATTCATGTGACCTTATAGGACTTGTTGTAACTATCCCTTACAATAATCAGCACTCCTCTGATTTCTTGAGTGGAGGTAGGGGTAATTACTTCACTGGGGTCATCAGGTGGACACCCTCCTTCACTGCTGTTTCTCTGATTAGCCCACGGCATCTGGAGTCCCAGGTATATCCCCCCCCTCCGCTTTTACCCCTTCCCCTTACCTGTAAGTCAACCAATTACTCAGTTACCCTGAAAAAGACCCACTCTACATGAAAATGAAAGGCTTTTTCAGTTTTCGGAGACCCAAACTTTACCTCAGGCAGTTTACCACTTACCTTTGCACCATTTTAAGGTTGTTCACAACATCTCCAGAGGGCTCATCTGTGACAGCTGGCTTTCCAACCGTGCCCCTCCTCTCTGCCCATCAAAGAGTTTGATGGGCTTACAGCCCTTACAGCCCAGATTGTGTCCTTTCTCTTCAGCCAAAACAAGTTGCTACTTCACTCGGCAGCCTCCCACAATGATCTGGTGACTTGGTATAGAGTGAGCTGCTTCAGCTGCTATATGTGCATATTTCAAGCTTCTCCATTCACATGCTTCACCCACTGCAGCCTCTCAAGTCACATGCTCCTGCAATGCATAGGGACCTTTGCGAGGTAGACCACAAGACTGAGATTTATTGTCATGACCTTTTGGCAGAAAGACTATTGTGGTCCACCCTGCATCTTCTAGTCAGGGGCTGTGTCCAGCAGGCTCAATTCCCTCCTTGTGGTTGGATATTTTGGGAGTTTTCGTGCTGGTATGAAAGCAATGGTGTTAAGTTGTTTGGGTGGATTCTAAGGAGATAATTCTGCCTCCTTCCATCTCTCATAGATCCTTCCAGGGTAGTTTGCAGTTCTCTGGGATGCTCCTTTGTCCTAAGATATCTGAAAGATGGCAGCAACGCCACCACCTTCCTTGTTATACCTGGAACAGTGTGGAAATGAAAGATTAGGTGGTGAATCTTCAATCACTTCTTTGCTACCAGTTTCATCAAACCAAATCTCAGTAAGGAGAATACAATCAAGCCTATGAGATCTTATAATATCATTAACAATGAAACTTTTATTAGTAAGGGACCTGGCATTGAGTTCCAGCTTTAAAGAGCTTGCAGGATAAGTAGAATTGTTAACTGTGGCAGAGTCAGACCTGTGGGATGGCCTGAGTTTTTTTGGAAAATGTGAGTCAGAGCACACAGTGGCAGGACCCACACTGTTGGGCTGGATACAAGTGGGAGGCTCAAAGGTCTGGATCGGGTCTTGCTGTGGTGCATGTCAGAACGAGTTAAAAGCTATAAACTGGTTAAAATTAGCAGTCAGCTGCTTTGCTCCCTGCCTATTAGGATGCACACCATCTGCTCTGTAAAGGCTTGAATTAGTCCAGAAGTAATGTAAATTTCATTGACTCTTCTGAGTGATCTATAAAGATAGAAAGGCCATAACAAAGGCTGCAATCCACGCAAGCAGGTTTACACTCTTGATAACCATCTGTCTTCACCTTGGATCAGTAGTCTCAAAGGAGTTGGTAAAATCTGTCCTGAACAAAGTGCTCTGTATTATAGATCTATCATTTTCATGTTCTGGGGAATTTGCTCTGAGCTCCTTTAAAGTTGCTGTATAAAGTTTATTTATTTATATATATTTTTTTTGGAGAACAGTTTGAAGTCATATACATTAGTTGAAATAACTCTCATTATTTGTTTCCTTATAAACTGGCTTTTATGTATGTGCAGTACTTTGGAAAATGGTTCTGTTTTTGCTCAGTTAGCGCTAGTGTAGTGCAGGTCAACATTACAAAGCTGGAAATGAAACTCCTTTTTTTTCCCAGAGATACATCTCTCAGACCTTGGTTACTGTGAGATTGTGTCTTTTAAGCTCTTCTTTTCATGTACTGTGAATACTGAAGGTGGTTTCCACAGAGGACCTTTGTCCAATAGTTCATTTAGAAGACAGCTTGATTAAGGAGTCTGCCTTGAGAAAAAGGACTGGTAGCCATAAAATTGTCCGGCTGCTAAAGAAGTCAGTTCATTTGTTGCAGTTGTGGTTTGTACACCAGGAAGTTCAAATACAATAAACTGAACGTGCTTCAAGAATTTATTTTGAGTCAATTTACTAGCAGCACAATAATAGGTGTAGTGAAGTCACCCCATTCAAAGATCCTTTGTAACTGTTTGAAGGAAAACAATTCCATGAAGGCTCCTCATGGCCTCTCTCTGTGCTATATTTCTGACCTCTTAGTTGCATATGATTCAGCACATAGCCTGAGATCCCTGATCAGAGGTCCTTTATCTGTTCCTGAAATGTTATTTTCTTTTTTAAAGATGCACTTATTAAATTTGACAGTGTTTGACCTTTACTGCTTCACACATTCTAAGAATAAAGTCATGTAGACAAGAGTACATCTTTAGTAGCCAAAGCCAACTTTTGCAAATGAAAATAAAATTACTTACATTTTTCTACTCATACATTCAGAATATATAATAACATCTTTGTTTGTCTGTGAGCTGCTGAAGTTTGTTATGTCACATTTCTTTATCTTCATGGATCTTGATGGACAGATGAGTCTCAGCCTATTTTTAAAAAGTTTTAAAAGTTTTAGGTTACCTTTATAAAATCATAAAACATGACTGTTTTAACAAGTGTTAAAAGTGAAACACACTTAAAATTATGTGAAGTGAGTTGTTGGATTATGATCGAATGACTCTTATTATTGGTAATAATCTTGCAGTCTGTTTACTGCTTAGCAGTGTTACTGTAGGTAACTCTGTGGTGTATACTCAGCTCTGAGTGTCTCCTCCATTCTCCTGTGACATAATCCACATAACACTGCATGTGCTAGGCGTTACCCTTTTTTCACCCCTGCTCCCTGGAAAGTCTGTGCAAACCCGCTGAGCTTCATGGTAGGCAGTCATGAATGACAAGTAGTGTTGGTTAACCATTCATAGACTTCATCTTCACTGAAGGCAGGGAGGGAACACATCTCACTCTCTCTGCTTGTTGCAGTCAGAGCTCAGTAACACATCTGTACTTGTCCAAGAAGAATTAAAACCTTCTGTCATAACGCAGAGAGAATCAAACATGTAATTTAATTAAAAGCGAATCCATTTCCAAATAGACACAAGTTCCCTTTATTGATCTATGTGCTGCAAAAGAGGATATTAAGTTTGTGATCTGAAGAAATCTGTTTTGTTCTAGGCTATCATTCATGTCTTTATATTCAAAAACAACTGCTCTGGTGAAGTGCTTGCATTATTCATCAGAAACTGTTCTGCGTTTGTCAGTGGGGGTGAGAATGGGGATTTTTAAATACATGAATGCGACTGACACGTTTTCCTCGTTGTGCCAAGGTGGAGCCACACCACCAAAGAGTGAATCATTTCATGTCTACACATCACATACACATACACACCCATTAAATCTCCAAAGAGTTTGTTCTAGAGCAGCCTGCAGATTTTGGACATTTTTATTAAATAATCTTGAACAAAAACTATATATTTTTTAACATATATGTCCGAGAAAAGCGTTTTGTTATTTGTTATTCTTTGAATTGTTAGAATGTATTGGTAATGTGAGGTGAATCAGTTTATAATATTATAAATGAATAGAAATTCATCAAAATCCCCAAATACTACTAGCAGCAGTTGACTCTCAGAGACAATAGGTCAATTGTAAGAGATGTGCCATACTGACAGTACATTACACTGCACTTTATAAAAATGCACAATTGTCCTTGAAAGTATAAGCAAGTAATTCAGCTGCGATATACATGTGTTTATCAGTGCTGATATTAATTATTGTTCAGGTTGGTAAAACTATTTGCATACTACTGAATAACATTTCTTCCTTACCACGTTGAGGGATTTTGGATAGAAAAGAAACAAAAAACAAATGCAGATACAGACTGATTCTTTGTTACACTTCCCTGCCTCGTGTCTGTCAAACTCCACATTAAATTTACACTTTTTTTTTTACTTTTTTTCCACAGTACCACCAAAAATCATCAACCTGTCAAGAGACATTGTGGTAAATGAAGGCTCCAACGTCACCCTGATGTGCCAAGCCAGCGGTAAACCAGATCCTTCTATCAGCTGGAAACTCATCTCCTCTTCAGGTAGCTTGTTTGTCTGTAAATAAGAACGTTACCTACAGAGCAGGTTACTGCTATATTCATAGCTTTCTCTTAAATGTATTACATTTCCTGTGCTTCCTACTTTATCTTCCTTCTCTCTGCCTCTCTCTCTCTTCCCCATCACCCCTCTGTGTTTATCGCCCCATCTTTGACTTTGTTTGACCCCTGGTGGATTTCTCGCTTCACTTATTACCCATCATTACCTGTTTCCAGATCATCATTACAACGTAATTGTTCACAGGAAAATAAACTGGCCCTGTTGTAATTGGACTAATTAATTAGGATAATTGGATGGATGTAAATGTTGTGGAGGCACTTTGAATGACGGGATTAATGCAGAGAACATTAACACAGTGTGGAGCATTATCCATAGACAAGCGAGTCCACGGCAAGTGCGTCCAAAATCAGCTTAGCTGCATTGTATAAGCTCAGTGGCATTTATTCCGTTATTCATTCTTGAAGACGGAGGGAAAATGGGTGTTTGTTGCTATTTATGTGCCCCTGTGTGTCCATGGTTCACTTAATCGGGCGAGATGCTTGCATTCGTAATAAACTACATTTAAAAGCCAGAGCTTTGGTGCTTTCATCTGCACTGTCCCTTGTGTTGAAGCAGGAATCTGAGAATTGCAGCGTTAATATAACACGAGTGTGACTGACCTATCTGTAAGGAGATAAACACTGAGAGGGGACACAGATTGGCTCATATTGTGAAATACTACATTCTTGTGCATACATTAGTGTGCATTCCTTGTAGCAGAGACTGGAGAAGCTATCATCATTGTTGCGGGACGTCTTTGTTTTCTTTCCTTTGTTTGAGGGAGAGAAGGCAGTTGCCTGCTACCAGTCCGACTCTGTGGGTCAAGGAGTCAAAAGTCTGGGGACTTTGATATCTACAGTAACTGTGACACCAACGAGGCAGCTGTTGTCCAGGCTGGTGTATCTTCTTGTTGACTCGTGTTGTTGTTCTGTGATTTGGGTCCCAGGAGCTTCTCTGTCATCTGTGCTGAATTTATTAGTAACAGAACTCCACTGAGTCAGTCTGCCATCCTGCTGTAGACTGCTTAAGGCTGGATTCAGAGCTTAGTCCACAAGCTGAACATCAATATTTATGTTGCTCATGTTGTTGTACATCGTGGTGTTCAACAAGTTAATGGCAATGCCCCTTCAGCATTGAGTGTGAGCATGAGGGACATACTGTGTCTACCAGCCAATTTTAACGTTCTCTTCTTCTGGTTTATTACCTTGAGACAGGAGGAGAACCTGCTGGATTGAAGTGAGACGATCTAACAGACATGTTACTTACATGTAGGCAGCAGAATACTTGCAATTCCAAACACATGCTGGAATCTAATAATAAAATAAAACTCAGTCCTATTTTCAGTTTCAGTCCATAACAGGCTTCCAAATATGGCAGTGATAGGCAGAGATATTACATATATTTGACAGTGAATCCATTTGCTCCAAAACGACATCGAACATTCCTAGAGTTGATGACAGACACTCAGGAAAGCATATCTGAAAAAAATGTACATGGCTAGTCAATGGATCATAGTTGGAGATGGACTTCTCATGCATCACACAGAATATCTCCCATTACTGAGTCACTTGTCAGTGAGCTTGTTGAAGAATTACTCCTCATACAGTGCCTGGCCCTGGGAGGAACCAGCTGATCTTTGTAAAGTTCAGTTTTAAGCAGGGATAATGACATTACAACCGAAACTGGATCTGCCCAAGGTGTCTACAGTATAAGCTGAATAATCAGCAGAGGTACAATTGTTTTTAATTGTTGCAAACTATTGCAAGCTATTATAAATTAATGAAATTAATAAATTGGTTTTACACTGATTGATGCTTGATGCATCGAGGCGAGGAGAGACGAGAGAAACGACACTGTGTGATGCCTCCCAGTTCTGAAGCTGTCCTTCCTGGTGACCATGAAACTGCCTCACACCCAGACGTGTGAAAGTTCCATTAGGTAACTGACTCACATTTTACCTAACTCATGTTGTATATCCCAATTACCTCTGTTCCACTAAGACAGACCTTGTGTAACTAACTTCCTGACTTCCTCCAGTGGAGGATCTGGCTCCTGTCTCTACTACTACATGTGTAGAATTCATACTACAACACTGAGCCAGCTGAATTCTATCAGACAGCTATGCCACAGACAGACACTGAACTGCTGTTTTTAGGGCCAACTTATACGGCTTATAAGTTTAATGCTTACTAAAAAGGTAGAAAAAAGTCAAGGCATTACCAAGGTCATCAGGATTCATCCTCTGGGCACCTGGACTGTTTGTACAAATGTCATGCCAATCCATCAAATAGTTCATTAAGCAGCACTAACTTCATTATAGGGAATCATACTAACTTACAGACCTATCTTGTGACTTGTAATCATGTCATATGAGTGCACTCCATTCAAACACATGCAGACTCCAGGACTCCATCTGCTCTTAAAGTCCAGAATGAACATTTAGTCCCAGAAATGTATGGCATGTGTTCTTTTGGCTCTTAGTAACCTAGATCCTCTGTGCTGTTTTATATTATACGTCTCTCTGTCCCAAAAAGAAACATCCTGCACACACAACCAGCTATTTCTGTGCTTTGTTATCTCAGCCCTGGATAGACCGCTAACCGCTGCTTCTCCCACAAGACTGTGGATCCAAAAAGATGTTGAAGACACCTGCTCATTGTCCTGTCATATCATGAAAACATAGCAATATTTCATGGCTTATCCATGAAAATGTCCTGGGGGGATGAAGTAGTATAACCTAGTTTTTCCCACAGTACTCGTGATGATTTTAAATTCCCATACGTGTGCACTTCTTTGAAGGGCAAGCTTCAAAAGGAAAGGCTAATTAGTAACTGTGTTTCCTCTAGTGTGTGACCCCCCCTCCCTCTCCCCCCAACATCCCCAGATGGATTCAGTGACAACAATATATCACCAATTCCAATCTACACACTCTGCACTCATTATGAACAAATGTGACTGCTAAGTCCTCAGCTGATTCCAGTAGATTCTCTGGAGGCGGTAGAGCCAAGAGATCATGTCAGCCCTTACCATAATCAATAGCTGACTTTTCCGCAGCTCCAAATACTGTATTTTTTTTTTTGTTTGTTTTGTTCAGCCAGGTCAAAGCCAGGAGCATGAAGGGAACTGCTGGAACAAGAACCCACAAATTTGAGGCAATCATGCTTTGACTTACAAAGATTGTCAGCTCAACACTGCTGCCTTTACTGGCCTTCAGCAGAGCAACAACCACAACTCACAATGGGGAATGTCATAATATAAAGGTGGTGGTGACCAGGCCATTTGAGCCTGTAGTGATTTATAGTAGTGACTTCCATTGTTAATCACTATATGCAAGCAGCTGGGTGGCATGCATGTTCTCCCCGTGCCTGCGTGGTTTCTCTCCGGGTACTCCGGTTTCCACCCGCAGTCCAAAGACATGCAGATTGGGTTAACTGGTGACTTTAAGTTGTCCATAGGTATGAGTTAGAGCGTGAATGGTTGTTGGTCTTTATATGTCAGCCCGGTGATAGACTGGCAGCCTGTTCAGGGTGTACCCTGCCTCTCGCTGGGATAGCCCCCCCACCCCGAACCTTAAGAGGATAAGTGGTATAGATAATGGATGGACATGTGTGAACATGCTAGACAGTATTGCCAAGTGCAGGTGCTGGCGGTTGCTATGAAAGGGCATTGCTGGCTGTGTGACACTGAACAACCTGATTAACTGCTGCTGTGCTTTGATGTAAAGGTGCAGTAACTTATTGATTCTTACTGTGTGATGTTATTGTCACATGTTGATTTGACATTCATCTCATTATCCTGTTCTGTTGTGTTCTCATACAGCAGCTGTAAGAATGGCTTGATGAGTAGATGAGGAGGATGGAGAGTTTAGCAGCAGGGTGTCAGAGGAGTCAGGACCGCTGACTCACAGAAAGGCGGTGATGCATTGTGTCTCAGGAGGATTTTGGCCTGCTGCTTTATGTGGGTAAACATAGCATTAGTTATTCATGTAGTTAGTGATGTGCATTAGAAACCATCAGCTCACACTGGAGCTGCTATGGCTTACCTTGCACTTTCATGCTCTGCTTTCAACCTTCACAACATCAGTTGTCGAGCTGGTGTCAACCACAAAACGTGTTCTGCTACTGTGCACAAGCTTGCCCACAGAACTTTGTGTCATTCAGAAGATGGAGCATACTGACCGACCAGCTTGATCAGCACCCGTCCTGTTCTGCAGGAGGCTGCAATCTGTGAACAAGCCCTATAGTTTATGGTGGTTTGCTTGTCTTTTGGAGTGTACCCCCTGAACATTCATCTACTGCCATCATCCACTGGTCATACAACCATTGCTTAGCAAATCCCAGATACTATACTCATGGGATAAGCCCGGCTGCTGTCTCTAAGGACCCCTGCTAATGTCTAAAGGCCTCAGTGTGCTCCAACAGAAGTACTTATCAGATGGTTGAACAGTGTCTGAATACCCTTCTCCCTGCACCTTGCCTTCCAGGAAAGACTGGTCCATGGACAGAAAGACACATATCATGTTATCCTTCATCTGTCCATTATCTGGAACCAATACACTTCATCTGTGAAGGTGACTGAACTTTGACTGAACTTATTTCTGAGAAGTGGCTCACTGATTTCAGGGACCTGCTAGTCGACTGTATCTACTTTCTGTTTCACTGCTGTCAGTAGGATTTTGACAGTTTTGCAAACTAACAGTGCAGTACTCCAGAAATGTAATGACTGTGCCAAATGAGCAGTGAGAGCAAAGTATGAGTGCTTTATACTGTTATCAACAATAAATGGTTTTCCAAGGCAACAGAATTTACACATAGTGCATTGAATTGAATATCTATTGGATGGCATCATGTCTGGTGAACATGACACATTATTTATATATATATACAAATTACAGTTTAACGACTATATGAAGAGCATGAGAAAGCAGAAATAACGCCCTAATTAGGAAAAGCTGCCTCATTAGCTTTTCCTTCCCCAACAGCCAATCAATAGGCTTGTAATTTTTATTCTTAATTAGGCAAATAGTGAATTAGTGAGTTAGACAGAGGTGAGAAAGGTCTGACAGAATTGATTGCTGGGCCAGAGGGGTGACGCGTGTTTCTGAGGCGTGGGACTGAACCACTCAGCTATCTCTGGGAACTATTGCTGTGAAATCTCATTAACTGGATCCAACAGCTGGTTTCATTGCTGCCTTAACTTCCTGCTCTGATGTGAACAACAGAGCTGTTTTCTCCTCAGACCACCTAAAGGTACAGTCTATTATAATTGCCTATAAATACATTTTGATGTGGGACTGAGGAAGCTGAGTCATCCATGGCCCAAATTATACAGTTTTATTTCAGTACAACACACTGGGCTGAAAGTAAACTTTTAACACTTCTTTTTTATGTTAACTGTGTATTGCATAGATATATTTACACAACATTCATTTATTGAATATATTAGTTTTCATCATAAAACAAGAAAATAAAAATAAACATCAAACGTTTAGACTATAGATGGTTATTCTGTTTTATGTGGAAGAAGAGTCAATTTGGTGACTGTTTGATAAATGTGAACCACAAACAACAATTATAGACGGTGCCATGGTGACTTACCACCCCAGGGTGCCTACCATGTATTTTTCATGCATCTTTCATGTTTTTCATGATGTGTTTTCCAATAAAGCAAAGGCCTTCAAACTAATCGTTTACACAGACAGCTCAGATCACAAGCTCTGATCTCTGCTGTGCACTGTGAGATAGCTGCAGAAGGGCGTGTGTGTTCGCCCGTGTGTTTGTGCAGCGTGCCACTACACCTCCACCTAAGTCTTTTCGTTTTTTTTTTTTTTGTGCAACACCAAACTGATTGAGAATCTTTATGTAAAACAAGCCGTTTTTCAGAGAGCCAGCCCCATTCAGAGGCATTCTCTATTCTGTGCTCATCTCAGCGCTCCTCATGATCAAAATGGAAGCAATGACTGGTTGCTTATGTTTATTTATCTGTTTAAAATCCATATCCGAGAAAATACATTGAAATTCATAGTGAAGATCTTTTTTTTTTTTTTTTTACTTTCTTTTGCAGGCACCAACAAAACTGTGATTCAGGGATGTCTATTGGCTTTCAGTTTAGAGTGGGATGAAAATGTAAATAGACTAGCGTTAGCTTGAGAAGCTGTCGTTTTGATTTTCCTCTCGCAAGATAAAAGACAGTGATTCAGTTTTTTTTTGTTTTTCTTATTTCTCACTTTTTTTTTTTGCTTGTTTTTCTCTAAAATGATTCACTTTCAATATGTTGTATTCCAGCTGATATTTTTTTAGTTACCTTTTTCTTGTCAGTGTCATCTCCAGGATTCAGCTGAAGACTTGATAAGGAATCTTGGGTAAGAATACATAGAGTCACACTGCACAGTTGTCACCTTGACTCAGACAGAGAGCAGCAGAGCAGAAAATGTCCCAGTACTTCCTGAAGTCCAAACTTATGTTCCAGTATCTCCCAGCTGCAGAGCAACTTGGCGGCAGCCCGGGGCCATTCAGTGTGGGCCCAGCTATTGCAGGCACTCTGGGATGTTAAAAAGAATGAATTAAATAAATAAAGATGCTGTGTGCGTGTGTGTGTGTGGCTGCATAAAGATTGATGATTTCAGGCTGAGGCTGGGGCTCACACACAGCCGTGACCCAGCTCCCCCTCACCTTTGATAGATAGATGGCTTTAGGGGCTTGTGGCGGATCAGAAGTGATCCTCGGTATCTTCCACAGACCGCACGACCTGACTGCAAAGTTTGTCAGCCCAGGTGGCCGGCTGACGCCCCGGTGCATTAAGGCAGCCGAAATGAACATGAGCATGATTGAATTTGGCCTAGGAGCAATAAAAAGTTTTCCAGATTTGCACAGGTCTGGTTGCTGGGAAAGATTAATTTGAAGTTGGAGTTGATGGAGATGGTAGTCATAGTAGATTTAAATCTTTTTGACTTGGGAAAGAAAGAAGTTGCTACCTCATTAGTGCAGCTTTAAAATGTATTTCTCTTTTGAGGGTCCTTGATGTGTATGGTGACCATGGTTACATGTATTGTTCTTGTCTATTGCAACGTTAGCAGAAAAGGCACCGTAATATACAGTAGGTTTGTAACAGACTGTAATGTTTCTCTCACACAGCGTCCCAGTGGCTCTGCTCTGCAGTAACACAACAGACTGACTGTCCTCTCTGGTTACTGTTCCTAAACTCTGCTGTTTAAACAGAGCCGCTCACTCTCTGTTCTTCATGCTCACTCGTTGTTTTTGCAGCTTCCTGTGCTCTCTGCTGCAGAACTGCCTGATCATTCAGAGGCTGCATCCAGTCACTTTTTCTGTAAAATGCTGTTCGCAGCTGACATTTATACATTAAAACTAGAAAACACGCATTTCTGCTGAGAGACTGTAATCATCACAAAAGAAGGCTAACTGAAAGTAACATTAACATTGTATCCACGGCCTCTGATAATGTTGTTAACTTATCTTTTTTATTTATGAAAATTGCAATACATTTCATCAGTTTTCTTGTTATTCCAGATAACTTTTTATTTACTTGTAGTGTTGTTTTCTTCTGAAAAAATGTTTTTCATTATAGTGTTTGTTGACAGAATGAACTCTTAGCGTTTGTGGTTCCCACAGGATGCTTCCTGATGATTTCACTAAGCCTCTGACCTCCAATAACTGGTCAATCTTTTATGTACCATGGTGTACCTCACAGACTAATGGCTATATTATTGTGATTCCTATAATCTTTTCTCTAGTGTTGTTTTTAGGCCAACAAACTCTTTGTGAATTGGAACGATCCAGTTATAATTAGCCTAATGCCATGAAACATATTGACCACATGGTCCTTAGAGGATACACCATTTTATACACTCCACACCCTTGGGGCACAATTTGCAGTTTCATCCTAACAGTGAGACTTGAAAAATAGCAAATTAAATAATGTATTGTCAATTCTTATCCAATACTTTTAACCTGTTAAGAGAAGAAAAATAAAAACAAATAAAAAAAATAAACTTTTTTGATGGCTTAAAAGCACCAGCAACACACACACGAGACTCCCCTGTGAACTCAGTGCAGATCAGTGACAGTTGGAGTTAAAACCAAATTCACTCAGGTTCTTCTGAAGGCTGCTGAAAAGCTCAAATTACTACTTTCCTGAGTAAACAACCTCGTCAACCTCTTGGCCTACCACTTGTACTGGTGGAGTATGAACACCAGGAGCCCGTACATGCTGCAACAGATGGCAGCTGCTTTGTATGTACTTTATTTTTGCTCTCTCCTCTGCAGCTGTAGGGTCACAGGTAAAGAGCATCCGAGGCAGATAGTTATTTATGTTCTTCCTTTACTCAAAAGATCTGACAAGATGTTGGCACAGTTGTGTATGTTTTTTGAAGATAGTGTAAAAAGGTTTTTGATCATGGAGTGTAAGTTTCTTGTAAAAGTGCATTCACTCTCTTTTTTTTTTTTTTACTTCATGTCACTGCTCTACGGTCAAAAGAAAGCTCTCCGTATTGATGCATCTGTACTTAATCCTCAGGACGGCAGCACATGGTCAGACGTTTGAATAAACATCAATAAACACTAATTTACAGCAAAGCTTCTCCATAAACATTAGCTTTACAGACAGGCCACCTGTGGTCGTCACAGAGCTTAAAAATCTCAGCCTCTCCCTACATCTGTTCCACTGCTTTATGATACAATCTACAACACGTCATGCATTTTACAGAGTGGGCTGAATAACGGCAGTAGTACTAATATTAATGCTACTGTGACTATAAAGATTGGTCATTATTATCTCTTCTGATAAGTCATATGCATACTATTATACATGGATTACACTGCACTCTGCGTTTGAAAAATGGGATTTTTTTTTTAAATTCTAGTTGAAAATCCTTTGATTCTTTGTGACACATTTATGTACCATCTATCTACTTTCCCTCCATCCCTATTAACCATTAATGCAAATACAAATGTGTAGCTGTAGATGTTTTTATAACAGACTCATCAGTGATTTATTGACCAATCTTACTCCAGTTTACTGAATCAACTAATTGAATTGGGTTGTCAACACTTCTTTTCATTGGAGTGGAAATGAAAATGCTCAGTACTCATGTGGAGTGTATTCCTCAGTGGGTATCCTTTCAAATTTAATTACATACTGTACATTCTTCATAGCTTTAGCTCAAATACTGCATCCTTCCCTCACACAGCTGCTTCTCCTTTTGTATAACTGAGATACAAAAGGACTTTTGGCCTGAGAGATTAGTAGCAGCCATGGTTTTTCATATTTCTTTGTGTGCTCAAAAATATGCATGCTATTGATGGGTCAAATCTAAACCGTACTGTCACAACAGATTCTCTTCGCTGGCAAACCTCTTCAATAGGAGTAAAGCTGCCTTATTGCATCCCAGTAATATGTAGAACCTGCAGCTACTGTATTTCTGTGATTCTCTTTCTGCTCATCTCTTTCATGTTTGTTTCCTTCAAAGAGGATGATGCATCAAAGAGGGGGGAGGGTGGGCTGGCACATTAAGAAATTCCATTTGCCGAAGGCTAATAATCGGCGGTAAAGTAACTATCTTTGTATTTACCTCGCGCAGCGACAGCAGCAGCAGCAGCAGCAGAGGCATCAGTTTGAAGACTCACACTGCAGAAATCAGTTGCTCTCCTTCATTGTCTTCCTGGACATCTTTTAAAGAAGCATTCTTTCTCAGTGTGTGTCTGAGTAACAAAAGCTGTGTCGCTTCTTCTTCAACACATTTCACTCCCGACTATCTTTCCCTCCTGACACCAGTGGTAACAGCATCTCCGCTCCCACTCTCTCTTTGTGTGGTTATGTGTGCTTCTCTGTCAGTTAACAGCTCCTATCTGCTACTCTGCTTCTATTTCTTTCTCTCCCCCGTGTTTGGATTCATCAATTTAAATCCAACCTCACCACATCCCCTTGCTCCCTCTCCTTAAATGCCTATATCCCTCAAGCATCTGCTCTCCAGTCTTTTTTTTTTCCCCCTCCGAAGTTGTTCCCCGCGCCCTGCACACAAATATCTTTCTCTCTTTCCTATTTTCTACTCCATTTTCTTCTTTGCCCTTGAGTTTGAGGATGGAATTTCAGGGACAGAGAAACGGGTACATATTCTTCTGCTGGCCTCCTCTCCCGAGACGTCCCGGCTCTCTTTGCCTTCTTTTCCTGACTACCTTCTCCTGTGTGGTCTCCCCGATGTCCTGCCATGTCACTTTGATGGCAGTGCAGGACACACTACTATCTCACTAATGACTTGCTCATGAACTCAGCAGCTGTCTTTAGCAGCAGCGACTCAAGCAAAGAATTAAAAGGGCAACTCAGTTGTAAAGTTAAGAAAAATACTTTGCCCCCAAGGTGGAAACCTGAAGAAAATGAAAAAAAAATTGTAAAATATCAGCAGTCATGCTGTTGTGCATTTTGTTGCTCTTTGTGAACACATACCCATTAAAATGGAAGCACACTATGTTGAGGAGTTCTTTGCGTATTTTTCAGAGCCGGGGAGGTGCTGTGCAGTGGGTACTAAAGTGTCCTGTGAACTCTTTGTTTCTGCTGAGACAACATTTGTTCTCGCTCTGTTACACAGAAAGAGAAACTTCATTCTTTAGCACACCGTTCATGCTGCTTTCACTGGCTTCAGTCGCTCAGTTGGGGGACTGTCGGTCAAACTGAGCAGCAGCACATGAAGAGGCTCAGCAGCGCGACCGGAAGAGGACAGACCGACAACATAACAGTGGCTCATCACTTTATTTTTGATGCAAAATGATTTGGCAAAAACTCAGGCACTGCCTCAAACAAACTTTAACAAATTTAAAGGGCAGTGACCTCCGATACTAAGCCAGATGGAACATTACACAACAATATGGAGATGATCGGGGGTAGGTTTGACAGAGGAAAACTGGAAAACTTATAAACTGCTAAAGCCTTAAAATCTCTGGGAGCAATGAGTGTCTTTAGTGAGAGGAGAATGCAGGGTGTAGAAACTTGAAGTCAAAATTAAAGGTCAAAATAGGTTTAAGTTAAGGGACCTTTGTGGTTGCACTGTTCAGTGTCGACTGCAGGAAAACGGATAACGAACAGTGACCTCCTGGGCTTTCCACTCAGTTTGTGTTGACAGTGAGTTAATTTCTCACGGCTTCAAATTAACACTAAGGTCGCCTACTCATCACAGAACTCTCCAAGAGTAATGTCCATACGATAGTGTTCTGATGTGTGCAGTGGGTGTGCAGGCAGAGGCCTTATTAATAAATTCTTCCAAGCTATGTAATATGTTATGTTACACTGAGAAAACCCTGGCATGGTATAAAACAAGGCTTTGAACATCAGCATGATAATTTTAAAAGCAATACAAGCATCAACCCACATCAGACACAACATTACAAGACATGAGTGAGGAGTCTTATAGCTTTGCTCCAGCTTTTGTCAAGTTTTTCTCTTTTTTTTTGGTTCTTTTTTTCTACATTAATTATGGAGAAACACTGATTTCACGTGTCAGGCTGGAGGACAGCTGCTTACACCGCTACCTGCCATAAACCTGAATTTTGACGTGTGTGCTTTGAGAACGTGCGTCAGCTGGCAGCCTTGTCTTGATTAACTCTCCTCTGAGGATTCCAGCGTGGCTTTAACTGACACTGCGGTCTCTATTGGTGAACACGGAGCTTCTTTGGAGAGAAAACCGAGCAGGAAAAAAAGGAACAGGAAGCACACGGATGGAACTGAGTGGAACCTGCACACCTATATGAGTCCTCCTGATACTCCTCGTCAGGTGATCAGCGTGTCAGTAAGGACTTCTCTCCATAACAGCCTTCCCAGGTGCAATTCAGTAATGTGCTTAAACCCAGCAAAGTGAATCCATTTGCAATTTATTACTGTCACCTACCAACATCTTGGGAGGAGGCTTGAAGTCAATTATGTCTTTTGTTCTTTACGTTGAGTGCTGTATTAAGTGTCTCTGTCAAGCGTGTCAGATTGATACAAGAAAAAGTAGCGGGGGCTGCCCCCCCTTTTCTATTCTCATATCTCAGTAGCAGTTCTGGTGCTTGCAGGCTTGAGAGACACACAAGAAAGAGGAGAGTATGAAAGTTCTGACAGACGAGTGATAATGAGTGGGGGCTGAACAAAGCACTAATCACCAAGTGTTGTAACATCCTCCGAAAAATGTCAGTAAGCTCAAGAGCCGGTCTTTGTAAGTGTTGAAAGAAACAAGAGAGGAGCATCGGAGGAAGAGACGGAATTGGGCACATGTCATGATATTTACTAGTGTGCGTTTTGACACACATGTAGCTGTGTGAATTTTGCCTGTCACACCAGATCAGGCTTCTTCAAGACTTTACAGGATCTGTCGCCGATGTTGTTGCTGTACTTAGATCTTTGATTTCTGTGTTGCAGCTGGAGCTGAACTTCTCCCTTTGTTTGGTTAATACCAAAATAAACTCTTTTTTTTATTTTCAAATGCCAGAATAATTTTTACTGCAGAGCATCACAGCTCAAGAACAAACAGAAAAAGTAACTCAATGATAACGAAATGAATTCTAATTGTAACAAATAATCAACACTTTCCTCCTTCTTCTCCGTTCAGCAGTGTGACAGTGACTTTCCCAGAGGCCACGTAGGGACACGGACTGTGAAAATATCAGTATCGAGGCCACAGCTGTTGACTCATCGCATTAACTCTGAATGACCATCTCCGCTTTCTCCCACTTTGTGCGTGTGATCTTTCATAGGGGACCTGGCATCAGACGATGAGTACCTGGAAATCCCATCTATCTCCAGACAGAGAGCGGGGATGTATGAATGCACAGCTGTCAATGATATTGACACAGATGTTCAGACTGTGGACATCACCGTCAACTGTGAGTCTGCAGCTGAATAGAAGAAAAACAGTGTGGCATATTAGTTTGTTTATGAGTTAGTCGGTTAACATGCAGGACATCAGCTATATTTCAACGTCTGTCATGTTTGCAGGTATCAGTTATTCACATATGAGCCTTTGTTGCTTTTGTTATAAACTTGCTCAGACAAAAACAGGTGATTTGAAGATGTCATGTTGGGTTGTGGGAAATTGTTATGGGCAGCTTGCAGCATTCAAGATTTCACAGTCCAGTTTTTCTTGCTATCTTCTTTATCAAAATAAATAAAAATTGTTGTAAACCGTCTAAAAATCAAAGGATAAGCGTTATTCAAATGTTGAACTCCAGAAAGCCGAACATGCTCTTACAGAACACTTATTAATGAAGGTTGAACAATTTTCTAATTCACAGTGAAATAAAATAGCTGTAAGAAGACATACAATTTTGCTTGTATGCAGTTTTATTTTTAATTGGGCAATATATACTTTTGTATGTGTAAGTCCAAGTCCAAACACCTTTTTATTAAGGAGAGCAGTGGAATCATTTCAGATTTGAGCCCTGTTCATTCAAAATGCCTGTTGATTTAAATAGTAAGCACCAGGTTCATATCTAATTATAATAATAATTAATAATAAGTATACAGCAGAGGCAAAACTATCACTCCATTACTTAATTAGCTGATAGTTTGATAACTGAGTTTGAGAACATTAACTAGTTAAAGCTCTTTTGGCTGTTGGTTAGAGTTTAAAAAAAGACATTTTGAAGACATTACACTGGACTTTAGTGAAAGGCTTTTCCATTATTTTCTGTTTTTATGTACGTTTTATTGTCCAAGTGATTAATTGACTAATCCAGAAAATAAATGGCAGATTAATTGACAATTAAAATAATTTCTAAGTTCAGCCTGAACATATAAAGCTGTGTAGTTACAAGTTTGTTCCTGAACCAAATGTGAGTTTGGGGGTTAACCTACATTTGCTGTTTAATAAGTTGCAGTGTCTTTGCTGCAGGAGATGGATAATGGATTATATCACATTAAAACCCCTCTCATTATATCCTGACACCACCCTGTTTCACCAGCATCACAACTATTGTAATTTGAACTCGTAATTCCTGTTTAGTTGTGGCTGTGGTGCAGTTCCCAGCCATGAATCAGAACTGTGGCTCAGGAGGAGGTAACGCTGTGACCCCGCTCCTGATACACTTGACTTGTGCTGCCTTGTAGTCCTGATCACAGTGCTCCTGTGTGTAGATGCTCCAACTGTGTCAGAGGGCAGAGATGTTGGAGTGACTCTGGGCCAAAGAGGAGTGCTGGAGTGTGAGGCTGATGCGGTGCCTGAGGCAGATTTTGAGTGGTATAAAGATGACAGAAGGTAATGGCTACATTTAACTAAGCTTTTACATTTAAGTAGACAAATGGAAGAAATGCATGTGTGTGTGTATATACATATATACATATGCATGTGTGCATGCTTACTGATTGGTTTTCACAGTTACCGATGGTTATTGATCAGCTGCCAGTCACACAGACATGAAGATTATAAGATTACTGTGAAATCACCCTAATTAAATTATAGTTATTGTGCTCTGGTCTCAAAGTAATAAACATAATTAACATGGTTACCTGCGTTCGCTGTTTTCTTCCTACCTAGGATCTTCAATGGCTTTGACGGCATGGAGATTGTGAATACTGGATCACTGTCCAAGCTGACTTTTTTTAATGTGTCTGACGGAGATTACGGCAACTACACCTGCGTTGCCATCAACAAACTTGGGAGCTCAAACACAAGCTTCCTTCTTTATGGTGAGTGCAGGAATCTGTTAATGCTATAATAAGTAAGATTGTGGAGTGAATCTATATTTCAATGAAAGTAAAATTCTGCAACTTCTATGCTGTTTGTGTAGATTACATAAATCAATTAAAATGAATTGTTATGGTAAATTAAAGAAACACAGATGACAGAAATATAAAGGGCCACATTTATGCTGTGATGTGACTTTATTATTTCACCTACATGCAGTGAATCTGCACCTACAGTTCACTGAGTTTAAATGAGAACTTGAAATTCTGCTAATATAATATTCCCTGTTTTACAGGTTGCTTTTTTATATTATTATTATTATTATTATTATTGTATGGCAGCCAAACATCCATATAGCAAAAAGATACCCTGTGCATTTTCTGCACACACAAAACGCTGCGTTGCTAGGCAACGCAACAGCTGTTGACATTCTGCTCTGAACAGTTTTTTGCAACAGTCAGTGATTTGTAGTTGCACTTTTACATTAAATGAATGTCCTTCGATTAATGAATTCAATGCTGAGGTAAAACTCATTTTAACCATTGTCCTGTTAATCATGTGGTCAGTGAACGTAAACATTTAGAACATCTGTGTGACTGTGAGCTGAGAGTGTGACCCCTCTCTGAGAGCTCATTACTTCCATGCTGTCACATGACTGTTCTTGGGGCCTTATTTCAGACCAGTATAACCGCAGGTGATCACTTTATCAAGTGATAGTGAGAATTAAAATACTGTAGTGTTACAGCTTTGAAATGGACTTTTGACACCACCTGTAATCTGATGAATGGCTGTAGGCACTATTATCACTGTGAACTCTTCAGTCTGTAACTGTGCAGCCATGATGTAAAAGTCCATTCAGCTGCTTACTTTTCATGCTTTTCACAAGTGCTGTCAATGATGTGTTGCTGTTCCGGTTCCGATATGTTGCTCTGTTTCATTTGTTCCCCTGGTGTAGTGGTAATTGAACCCACTAGCTCAACGCTATTGCAAGGTTAGTATTCTGCGCCAGCATGCACTTCAGCTGTTGTGGATCAAACGCATTAACTGCATGCTGGGACATGACAAACATTGCCATTTTCACAAACTGGAACTTTTAGTTTTGTGTTTCTTCTGTTCTCTGAGAAGAAAAGACAAATCATGTCTCAACTCTTTGAACCTATCAAAATTCTAATTCTTTTAATGAGTGTTTGTTCCATTTATGAACTGATATGTTAGTGTGGAAGTCCTAGTGTTGTTGTGAAAATGGTCAATGCAGCCCTTTGCACTAACCGTGTTTCATCTTTGTCCTTTGCAAACCTAACCGGGTCTCTGTGTGACACTGGCTTCATTTTGATTTTTGCATGCCCCTTTTTCCAATGTAAGTATTCCTCATCTTTCACTATCATCATTTGTGCCTGTGTGATTGTCTCTACTGAATTTCGACTTCACATCCTACACAGAAAACAAAAATAGTGAAAGCAAAAACCCACTGAAGGCCGAAACATTTCTACTATCTGCAAATCGTGACTGCAGATTGAAGATTTCTGGTGTTGATTATTCCTGTAAACGTATTTTGGAACTTGCTTTTAAACGTGGAACTCAGGTGATAGTGCAAAGATAAACACCTCACCCATCTTGTCATTTAATGTGTCCTTGTGAGTCCCTGGTTGCAGCAAACTCACTCCATTAACAACACAGAAGTGTATTAATGGCTTTGATTTTGACTATGAGTGAACGTCATTATTCTAATTAGCCATATGCAGGATTAGGGATAATCCACTGTGGCAGAGTAATTGGATAGATGCCCCATAGGAAACTGGGGTGAACTCATGGAAATCCAAGGGAAATGAGTAGTCATTGTGTGACAAGCTTCAAAGTAAAAAGTTAAAATTTGTCCTCAATCCTCACACAATACATTAATTTAGATGGAACTTGCCTCATCCCTGAAAAGAGCATGATGAAAATATTATGTGTTTTCACTGTTGCATCATTAAATTGTTTTAGTAGTAGATTCTTATGAATTTCATACACAAACACTGTCACACTTAGTAATATTAGAACACTACAGTTGCATTAAAAAGTAAAGAGTAAAGCTTAAATTTTAATATAGGACTGAGACTCTGGCTTGCATTTTTGTTGAATCTAAGAAGAATAATATTAAGCATGCTTATCCAGTATGTATTTAAAAATACTGAGGTTGTGGTTTGTTGAATAAGTTTGATTGGACACATAAAACTTTAATTAATTTTATCCACATTTCCTGATGAATTTTTAAGGATAGGAACGGTAACATGCAGAAACAACTATTTATATGTACTATGACCTGGGCAAATATTCACCAAAACATTGATAGTAGCATTAAATTTGCTGACAGACCCCCAGTTACACCTGACCAAAGCATCATGTTAAGAAAGTCCTATGAATTTATATATATATATATAGTTCTCAGTGCTAAGAATGTCCTTGGTAAAAACGTCATTACCTTCCTGAAGCAATACATGCTTAACAGTGCCCAGTTTAAGTTATTTTACACTTTTTTTTTTTTTTTTTTTACCTCATTTGAGGCTACAGACTGCATCATTTTGAGGCACTAAATGTAGTTCACCTCCTGCCTCTTAATGGAAGCCTTTACTGTATATGTCATTTTATATGCTGTTTTTTCTTTAGGGGTCCCTATAATGTTTGCTTCCTGGCTCTAGTTTACCTGCTTCCTTCTGCCATTATCATTCAAAAAGTACAAATAAATCCACATTCAGCCATATCTCCAAAAACAAGAATTCACAGCATGATTATTGTCAATGACGCACTGATTGTGTTAGAAATATCTTCACGTTAGCAACAATGGATCTGCATGAATAAATCAGACAGTTAGAAAACCAGGCGGGTGATTCACTTAGGAAATCTGTATCTGAGATAAACTGTTTTACTGATACAAGCAGATTTGGCTGCATACGTAAAGCACCACAAGCTAATAATGATGTCAACATTATATGTTAGGGGTAGATTGAAAATAAAAGAGGACCTAGGGTAGAACCCTGAGGTACTCCATATCACAAATTAAGTCTAGGATTTGGCATTAGGATTACTTTAACTCAAAAGTGACTTCACTAAACAAACATTTCACATATTTGGCAAAAGCACTATCAGTGCCCTGATTCAACTAAAAACCCTGGTTTTAGTTGAATGTAAATAAAGTTAATTTGTCTTATCTCGCGGTTCAAGTCGGTCTTGATTCCATCATTAAATCAAGACCACAATGTTTGTCTACCTTCAACCAATCCAAAGACATTAAAACTTTCAGGATACTTTTGTTGCAGTGGGAATCTAAAAATCCTATATGTGTAGATAAAAAGTAATCAAGATCTCATTATGGTTCCCTCAGAAAATATTTGGTGTTGCAAATGAGTTGTATTTAAATGTGATTTTTAGGAGACAGGTTTGCTAAAGATACAGATTCAGTAATTAATGAGTTATAGTTCTTATTTCACTCTAAGTCTTTATGAAGGTGAAGGTGTGTATTGAAATTTGTGAGAGCAGAGAGTTTGGCATCACAGCTGCAGAGCAGGAAAGAAAGTAAGGAAAACAGCTAATAACTCAGTATGTTCTCAAGATGATGCCATGTCGCTAATAAAACCTTGTAATCCATACCTCCTAATCCCCAATAATTCTAAACAATGAACTGTTATCAGTGACGCAGCTAATTATTTACACTGGCTTGTGTGTAGAAAATACAGTGTGAAGCAGTCACCACACGTTCTCATACAAACAAGACCACATCCTTCATCCTCTGCACTGTTCAAGTCACACTAATCACAAGTGCTTAAAGGGTATTAAGCCCATTAATTGTTATCAGCAGATAGAGGAAGTTAATTTAATAACTTGCCCCCCAGTAGTGCTAACACACAGGGGAAAAAAAATATAAAAAATAAAAAACAAACAGTTACCAATGGTGAAACTTACCCAGGTGTTCTTTGTTCTCCCTTCTTCTTCCCTCCGGGTCAGGGCCGAGAGCAGTTCAGGATGGTAGTGGTGGCGCAATGGGAGTCCACTCACACACCTGTCTCCTCTTCATAGTGCTTCTGCCGCTCCTGCTCAGATTTTGAAGAGGAATGGATATGAACGTAATTATTTTGTGTGTGTATGTGTGTGTGTGGGTGTGTGTGTGCGTGTATGTGTTTTATTTTTTTCAACCAGAACCATTAACTGATGCACAATGAGTGCATGAAGTACCAAGCTACGTAATGATGTTGAGACACTAGATAAGTACATAACAAAAGTTTTTTTTTCTTCTTTTTTTTTTTTTTTTAGTTTTAGTTTTTAAGGATTTAACAGATGTTTCACATCTCAGCTGAATTGCGTTGGATATTTTTTCTCTCTAAATTATATTATTCCGGATTGTCTCTTTTTACGTACATGTGTCTCGGCAAAAAAAAAAACAAACAAAAAAAACCACAAACATAAAAAAAAAAACAGGATTTTTTTAAAATGAGGTGTCTCCCGTTCAAATGGATTTGTCTTAATTTTTAACTGCATTTTAAACTACATATTCATCTCAACTCCAGGAAAAGGCAAATTTACAGCAAGTATGAGAGGTGAATGTTAAATACCTCAAAGTCAAACCGAGACCGTGAAGCAGAAGGAATTTAGGTTACCCTGAGGCTCAACGCCTGGTATTATCATATTTTAATGTATAATAATTATCATTCAGTCTGGTTGTTGAAAGCAGAATTGTTTTTGACCTTCAAGTATTTTTGTTCTCAGCATTATAGTAATATACTTGCAGTTGTGCAATGCTAATCTTTTAATTTAATTTTTCAGTTATGTTTAGTTTTAAAATTTTGAGAAGGGAAAATATGAAGTTGTAATTATTTAGGACAAATATCCTTGTTTAATGTCTTTGTATTTTTTTCTTTTTTTTTTCTTTACCAGTACTGTTGTACACAATAATGGTGTCAAGAATAATTACGTTATAATTAATTAGTTAAAATGGAGGGGGAGTTCACTCCACTGGTGTGGTGTCAGTGTCTGACTTAAGTAATGCAAATTTATTAATGCTGTTGCTACTTGTTTGAACATCATGCAATTTCTACACCAGTTATTTGAGAAAATGTTCCTGTTCATGTTCCAGTCCAGCAGTGGAAGGTCAGAGACCACTCAGTAAGACCATGTTAACAGAAAATAAACACTTTTTGCATGTATTTAAACACCAATAACCCAAAGACTTTAGAAGTTTATATAGCACCATACATCATAGATTTCTGTTTTTTAGTCTCACCACAAAACAACAAAAACTTTTTTCCATAGTGAGTAAGTTATAGTTAACACGTCGTGTTTTCATATGGGTTTAACATGGGGGTAATTGGACAACAAAAATCTCAAATCGATACATTAAAACCAAAATGTACAGTGTGTGATTGGTGACTGAGAAATGTCCATCTGAACATGACATTTCCAGCTTTTATTGGAAAGAAAAAGAGAATTGCTGGCTTACTATACAGTATGTGAGCCAACTGCAATAACCAGGATTGATCAGTGGTCCGAGCAAAAACGCTACAACTGCTCTTATCACTTGATATATGGCTTGCATTATCAGTAAAGACAGGATATATGAGAAAACAAGAAAATCATATCTGTGTGTTTTATTATGGAGAGAGATCTGTGCAGACGGGGAATCACAGTCGTTTCTGAGAGGCAGTAAACAAACAGCAGACCTCTGTTACCTTATTTTGTTGTGAGCGTGAGGATTTTATGCAATAATCAGTAACCTCTCACAACACAGCAGCAAGAATTAAAGCCAGTGTCTTGTGTGTCTTGTGTTGGCAAGTGATTCACACCAACTGCCAGACTGCACTCAGGTTCAGGTCCCCCCCCCCGCCGGCTGCAGCAAAGTGCTGAGTGACAACAACAGAGAAGCACAGAAAAGTAAGACTTGGTGTTAGGCTACTGGTTTTGTGCATATTTTTTTTATATCATGAATCTGCAAAATCCATCGCTCTTTGTACCTCAAACACAGCCACCTACTCACTGTTGGTTTCTGCACCCCACATCATTGGGCATCATTTAGTGTGTGCAGCACTGAAACATTTGTAGGATTCCATTAACACAACGTTAAACTAAAACAGATTATTGTGTGTCTCTTTAGTTTGTGGGGGTGATGCACTTCTGATTGAGTGAGTTTTCACATATTTTTAAATGAATACAAGCTAAGCAGAGAGAGACAGAACCAGTGATCTCTGGTCTGTTGACATTCACCTTTTCCTCTTTCAGATTTTTTTTTTGTTACCTCAGCTCTGTTGAAGTCTCAATCATCTAAGGGCACCTCAATATTTCCTTTATAGCTCTTGGGGATAACAAGGTTTGTGCTCCTTGATGTGAAAAAAATAAATAAATAAAGAGCCAATATCCAAATCAAAAAGGCATGAAACAGATAGGGGCCGTTATTGAAATTGATCAGGGTAATCATCAGCTGAATCTGACAGGCTAATCACGGTTTGTTTTCACACACGGGACAAAGAGAGGGAGGGAGAGAAACAGGCACTGCAGACTATTATTCATCTCCAGCACAGTGATGTTTGGAAATGACATGGTAATTATTCCATCCTGGCTTGAAGGATGGCGCGACTGATCTCACATCTATTTCACACAGTCATTTTGCCACAGGATTAACCACGTTTAAGATGAAATGAAGTCAGATCACCTCCCGAGGAGGTCTGTGCTTGGATCCCTTCAGATGGGTTCGTGTGGAGTAGTCGCTGTCACTAGCCACAAACAAACAGCCTCATCACGGTTTGAGTTCACTTGGAAGTTTGAAAGGGAACTGAATGTGAAAACACCTCGCTTAATAGTTTGTCTTGAAATGTCAATTAACGAACACACACATGCCTCACTTCTTTTTCTTTTCTCACTTACAAACACACATGCCACAAATTCTATTCTACTGAGGTAAGGCAGTTTATTCTACATTTCTGCCTACATTTTTTAGTTTACCTTTTTTTTTGTAGAAATGCCAAGCACAGATTGTAAAAACTGAAAAACTGGGTCGTTTATTTTTCTTTCTTTCTTTCTTTTTTTTTTTTTTTTTTTACTCCCTCTGAGCAGTTGTTCAGCAATGTGTCCAATTATTTAATGGCTCAGCAATTACCACCTTAAAGTAATATTTGGATCTGTTGATGGATGAGCACTCTGTGCTGCTGTAATGACAGTGTAAGCGATGCTCATTCTCAGAAACCCAGGCTGTACCACACAGGTGCATTAGTTAGTAGGTGTATCACAGCACTCCACAGGTTTCACAGGTTTCTGAGAGGACAGCACAGACAGCTGAATGTTTATGCAGTTTATTGCTTTGCCCCTGATAATTGTGATTATTCTTTTCTTTTTTTTATGTCATTTCAAATGCAATAAAATATAATTTCTCAAGCCAAGCACACTATTACTGAGGACAAACCCATGTCAGCGCTTACCTTTAAAACAAAGACGGATTTGTACAAACCAGCGTGGCTGCTGGCAAAATATAAAGCGTTATGCATTTCTAGATGAAATGAAAATGAAAGGGTTTTTTTTTGTTTTTTTAATGTATAACCAGAGATGTGGAGTTGGTTGTATACCTGACTTAACCTAATAACCCACTCAATAACAGCAGTGCCATCACCATGGCAGCGATTCAGAGTTGAGACTGCTCTGATCACCACAGACTTCAAACCGAAACGGATGCATCATTAAGAAGGAACCCCGCTAATTGTCGATACCAAACAACAAAAGTGTTTATTAACTGTGGTGAGATCTGTGGTCATAGACAAAACGTTGCAGTCTGCGAAGCACTGAGCTGAAGAAGCAGTCTGATCTGCGATCAGAGGATGAGGTATTCTCGCCTTTTCAGTGGAGATGGAAAGCAGTTAGCAACTGGCAGATCCCTGCTGGAAATCCCACCTGATCACATTTCCTAAAGTCTCGGCCTTGCTCTGAGCCACGTGCAGCTGAAAGAAAAGTATCATCTTTGTTTCCTTGTTCCAAAATCCCTGCTGTTCCCAACATGTAAAAAGAGAAGACGTGGAGAAATCCTATCCTATGCTATCCAGGCTTCTTCTTTAAAGCTTTCATTTGGATTTTATTTTTTCTGACCTGGAGCCTTTTATATTATGTAGCACCAGTGTTTTGGATGCATGGTGGGCTCTGGTAGCCTCAAGGTTAGACAAGCTGGCTTGCAGAGCAGTTAAATAAACACAATCACATTACATTTAGTGAGACAGTGTTTTGTGTTGCGCTATTTGCTACGGTATGGCTCCTTTAGTTGAGAAAACTTTAATAAGCGCTCAGCTGGTCCGTATGTTGTCCTGTTGTTAACTGAACTCATCCTCCAAAGTAAAAGTTAAGTTAAATACAGCGAAGTTCCTCTTTGTGCAGCCACGCTCTTCAGGAGTTAAACAGTTAAAAGCTGAACACTGATTGGTTCTCACCATGCTGTACGCTTCCAACAGCGGCATGTAACATGCATCGTGGTCAGGAAACGCGAACACAGCAGCTGATAATATACCTATTTCAAGGGGAAATAAGCAACTTCCATAATTGAAAATCATTAATCATCTCTCAGACAAACAGTGAGCAGTTGTAGTTGTACTACAGATTCTTTCTGCATGGCATTAAAAACTCATCCTCTGTGCTGACTTATTAGAGCAAATGCAAATGCTCCAAATTCCCACCAAGCTTGACTTTTAAAAAGGATATGCAAGACCCATTCAAGGCAAACTTATAATGATAAAACCTAGCAACCCGGGGAGAGGATTTCGGAAATATACAAGTAAAAGATTTCTGATCCACCCCCCACCCCAAAAGTTCAGCTTGGAAACTGCACTGAAAAGGCCTGAATACACATAAATTTTCCTGTTTCTGTCTGACTCCAGTCAGCCAATTCTGAATCACAGCCCATGAAGGCTTATATTTTGGCAGTAGCGCTGCATATTTATGTTGATATGACCAATTCCACTGTCTGTTTGAAGACTGCACAGGGATTGCAGGGCTCATTCTTTCTATCAGCCCAAGCAAACATGGGTCCAGTTGGAACATTGGCTGATTTTGAAAAAAAAAAAAAAAAAAAAAAAAAAAAAAAAAAAAAAAAAAAAAAAAAAAAAAAAAAAAAAAAAACCCAGGGCACCCTTTTTTTCCTTTTCCCCCCCCTTCAAAAAAAAAAAAACAACCTTTCAAAAAACTC